>VXBN01010348.1:1068066-1207786 GCA_013397395.1 Sinosuthora webbiana
GGCTCATTGTCCGGCTGCTCAGAGGAGGAGGAGGAGGAGAGAAGAAAGGAGGCTTCACCCCGGCTCGCACGCCGGGCCTTGCAGGGCTGTTGCCGGTCGGGGATTGGAGGCGCTCCGTCCCCTCCCAGATCCGGGGAGGGTCCCGGCCCCCCCGGGGCTCCACCGCCCACCTGCCGCCCTCTCCTCTCCTCCTCCTCCTCCTCCTCCTCCTCCTTACACGGGGGCAGCGGGGAGCGGAGCCCCCTCTCGCCGGTGTGTACGCGGCGGGGCACCAGCCTGGCTGTGGGACGGAGGCATGCGGGACTTGGGGAGAGATGTTCGGCCCCCCGGTGCCTGCTAGTGGGGCTGAAGAGTGGGTTATAACGTGGACACCCCAGCTTTGCTGTCTGTGGAGCCCTCGGGGACGGGGGTGTCGGTGCGTGGGGCCGGGCAGAGCCGCGTGGGGTACCGCGGGGGCCGGAGGGCGGCCGGGGCGGAACGGAGGCTGTGGCGGCGAGATACCGCTATCCATCGGTCCTGCCCCAGGGATGGGCCCAGGGACCGGGGCACAGGGGCAGGGCAGCGCACAGGGGTGGGGACACGAGGGCAGCACGAAGGGATGAGGACACAAGCGACAACATGGACAGTGGCAGCAAGCAGGGGATGAACACCACGTCGCACCACTTTCATGTAAACCAGGGTAATTTAAGAGCACGTTGCCTTCCAGTAGACGGGAATCTGCTGTAGAGGATGGACAAATAGGTGCTGTTTATTAGACATGAGGCATGTTTAGCATTACTTCTCTTCTGGTAGCAGATGCTGGAAAAGCAATTCTGCAGATATATTTCAAACCACGATGAGTGGTGGTGACAGGTAATAGTTTGGAGTAACTTGCCCTGTGGGTTTAACAGTAGTTACAGGCCTGGTGAAATTCCGTAGGCATGTATATGTGTTTGCAGGTTTTCTAAACTGGCACTATTGGAGAGAGGCCTCCACTGAAAAAAGGTGCTTTTGCACAGGTCTTATTCCTGCACCCCTCCTTCTCTGCCTCTGCTGAATTAAGGAGCTTTGCAATCACAGATAGCTAGAAGGTGGAAACTATTTCTTTTCAAATGGGATCTGTGGATAACCAGGCAATCACATGTTTGATAGGCCTACAGCTTTTCAGGTTTTCTCAGGATTGGAAAATACGGGATGCACAATGATTATTTCCTCTTTTTCTCTTATTGCTGCTTGCTTCTGGAGCTGACTTTATTTTAGTTGTACTATGGTGGTGTTTATTTCTAAACAAAATGGGTATAACATTATATTCATGCAAACTGGTGGTTTGAGACCCCTTTTGGTACATAAACCTATATAATTGCATGTTTTACTGGTTGTTCGTAATTTTATTTAATGAACTTCAACCTACCAGGTGTTTGTTTTAAAACATTATTAACTCTTAGCAAGGCATTAGAAATAATAGATGGACCAAAGCTTGAAAACTACTCTTGCATTTTTTTCATGTATTATTGTAAGGTGTAGTACCTGCCAGCAGAGCCAGAGGACTCCCAGAGGCACCTCTGCATGAGCTGTACTGCCTTGGACCCTGCTTTTGGGAGTTGATATGATCCACATGGGTGCCAAAACAGCTGCACTGAGTTGGCACCATCAAGTGCCCCAGCATAACATTATACAGAAGTTGATAATTGTGACTTTTTTTTTTCCTAGTAATGTCTGATTACTCTGGAAAGTATTTTACATTTCTTTACATTTCTGGGCTATATAAGTAATTTCCTTTTTTTTTTTTTTTTTTTTTTTTTTAAATTTTTTTTTAATGGTGGCTTTTTTTTTTTTTTAAGGGAATTCCTTGCAGAAGCAGACCTATTCCTGCTTTGCACAGCCTCTGCACATCCCCGCTCGTGGGTTTTCTGCAGTCCTGCTCAGAAGCTGGCTAAAGCTGGGTCACTGGAATAGAGAGGGTGCCCTCTGGTGACATCTGTGTTTGGAATTTGGGCTGCATGTAAAGGAGCACTCCGGCTGGTCTGGGATGAAATATTCCTCCCAGCACAGCTGGGGGTGTGTTCTGCACTGAGATGCTGGTGTGGCATGGCCAAGATGCGGGACAAAACTTGTGAATTCATGTGGAGGATGTACAGCAGTCCCTTGGTGTCTGTGAGCCCCCTTGTGAAATATTCTACCTTGTAGTTTATTTTGCTGCATTTTAATAAGAAATGTTTAACTCAGTCCAATGGAGACAATGCACCCCCTCCAAGGAAGCCCCTTCCTGAGGTTATTCTGTTTACTCCTCAACAGTGGGTTTTGTTTGTTTTTTGTGTGTGTGTGTGTTTTTTTGTTTTTTTTTTTTCCTGTAGAAATGTGGGGGTGTTCCTGCAGAATTTTGGAGAGGTCTTTTCCTTTTCACACTTCTGTCTTGCCTGGTGACTGTAGATTAAAAATGCCAATATTTCGATGTTTTATTGATCTTTATGCTGCTCAGCACTGAGGAACAAGAATGAAGATACAGGGCTAACTTTAACTTTAGCTAATCGTGTAAATTCTGATTTTTGAAGTTGACTGTGTTTGTACAGAAAAGTAACGCAGTCATAGCGTGCTAATGTTCTGCTTGATATGTTTGAATATTAAAAGATTTGAATTGACAAGCCATTCCTCCATCTTAATCAGTTTGTTCCACTGTTTTTTTCATTGAGGTTAGGGGTTAATCTTTTCCTTTATATTTGCTTGAAGCTGAGTCATTTGAGCTCCTCCTTTCATTCAATAACTAAAGCTGAGTAGAAAATATCCTTTAGGGGTGGGGAGTGTAATTGGTTGCATTTTTTCAAAGTCTAAGCCACCAAAGGCATGACATATTTATCTTTTAAGTGTTGATTTACAGCTCTTGTTAGAAAACAGACTTGGAAATGTATTTTCAAAATAATGAGGAAACATTTCTGTTAAAAACCTCTGCATTTAAATACCTGGAACTGCTGCAGTAGGAATCATCTTTTAATATAAGTGTGTGTGTCATAGTTACTGCATGAACAGAAGCTTTGTGGGCTTCATGTTTTGTCTGTTTATGAATTAATCACTTTAAAAGACCGCTGGAGCGAGTGTGTCTTTAATGTTGCAGTTGGGCGTTTTAAGTACATTCTCTGTATGCTCAGTCTCCTGGAACATGTGGATGTGTGACTGCAACTCTTTTTCCTTTACAGAGATCCATCCATCCAAGCCTTGTAGGACTGTAGGGAGAATGGCATTGGAGTCCTGGCTGTGGGGGGCTGGTCCCACCTGGCCTTCTGCCCAGCAGGACGAGGCCGTCCAAGGTGGGAGCTGGAGCAGGCAGGGAGAGGTGTGTGAGGAGGGCTCCCAGCGCTGGCTCTAAGCAGGCAGGAGGGGCTGTGTCAAGTGGAGAAGGTGAGGGAGCAGGGACAGGCTGGCCTGAAGTCCGAAACAGGGAGGGTGCATCACGCATTGTGGTGTGTTGTGGACACTCAGAGGTTAGAATGGCAGAAATGACGGATGTTGAAACGGCTTGTGGCCAAGGGAGGTTGTTCCCAGTTTGTGTTTCAGTTTATAGGAGAGTTTATCTCGAAAATGGGACCTGTTGGGTAAATCTTACAGTACAGCAAATAAAACACTGGCAAGTCTAGTGAGTCACCACAAGGTACTTTAAAATTCAGTGTTCCTGACCTGCACATAAGGCTGATCTTTACTCTCTTGGACTCACTGCTCTGAGGTGTGCCGCTCTAGTACGCTCTCAGCTGGTGTTTTGAGAACTCCCCAGGGGCTTCCACACGGGTTGTAGGCTGTCATTTAGCACAAGTGAGTGGTGTCTTCCTTGAACCCATGGAGATCCCCTGAGTTTGCTTCCTACCCCAGCCTCATTGTCACTTGAACTTTTTACGTATCAGTACTACAGCAGAGACAAACAGCAGCCCAATGGTAAGGTGTACTTTTCCATGAGGATAGGATTCCCTTTCTCTTCCCGTGTTTTTCTTGTCCTACAGTCCTGACTACAAGAATGACAGCTTGGGTAAAACTAGGAAAGGAAACAGCAGTGTACCATGCAGGGCCTGGAGGCTTTGCCCTTATTTCTATAGGTCTGTGCTGTTTAGGTGTTTTGGACCTTTGTATCAACTGCATCAACAAGCCAAGGTTTCCTGCCCCAGAAACTCCCTGTCTGTGCTGCAGTGTGCACCTTGCGCTGGCACGGAGAAGCTCTGGAGCTGCTTGGTCGGAATATCAAGAAACTCTCTTATCAGCCCCTCCTGAGCATCATTTTTGTGGTTTAAAAACCTGCCTATTTCTCAGTGGTAAAGAGAAGCCTCCTTTGTTAAAGAGTAAGGCTGTAACATGGCAGTTGATTCGATGCCAAACGTGAGAGGGCAAGACATCCATTGCTGCTTGATGGTCAAGGGGAAACCTTTCCCTTTTCTCTTTTGCAGGCAGATGTTGCTTGCAGTCCCCTGTGATAAAGTAGATCTTGATTCAAACTCTTTAAGAATAGTTATTTATTCCGTTTCTTTGAGATGCAGGACTTGTGGCTTATTCTCCATGTCTGTTTCAGAATTTCATTTGTATTTAGAGGTACTCATACATTCTGTAGGCTTGAGATTGTGTGTGAACATGTGCCTGCACTATTTTCCCTGGTCTGTCTGAGGAGACTGTGTGTCTCTTCCGTGTGTTTCAAGGGTGACCACAACAGTTAATGTAGCTCAGTGCCTCATCAGTATGTAGTTGAGATTTGAACATGGATTAGAACAAGCTGGCTGAAGTTCAATCCAGATAAAATATACATGATGATGTGGATGTAATTATCAGCCTCCCTAATTGAAGGGCTGCAGTTGCCATTTGGTAGAAGTGTTAGTGCCCTCTGGTGACTCACGTTTATGACTTGTTCTTAGCAATCATATTGAAGCAATAAAATCAGTTTTTTAAGTCTTTGGAAGGCTGAGACCCCCCCCTCTACCGATTAGACTTGGAAAATTTGACTGGAAGTTGTCTGCCCTTCCTCCCATGGGTTTTAGATAGTATTGTAATTCCTAGTGCAAGTAAGGAGGTGTAACAAGCCTGGGTCAGTTAAAGTTGAAACCAGCATGCTCAAGGCATAAACAGAACTGCCAGAGGGAATTTGATTGTCGAGCTTGCTGTGAGCTCCTCTGCCAAAAAGTGGTTGGCCCAATATATTAATTTCCTGGACCTCAGGAATCTCTTGACTTACACTGCATGTCCTGTGTGTCTGTCAGCTGTCTGAGGGCTGAAGTGCTCAGAGAAGAAGTGGATAACAGGGTTTGCAGAGGAGAAGCCTGAGATACCCTGGCTCTCATGCTGTAATTCTGTTTTAAAGTGATTTGGGTGCAGAATGCGGTGCAGAAGGTTTTGCTGGTTTGGAGCTGCCTCAGTGGCACTTAGGCTTTGGGGAGATGTATGTGTCACCTCTTTTCCTCTTTAATGGAGCTGTGCTATTGGCAGCAATCAATTAAGTCTGAAGTGACCTCGGTCTGGTTGTCCACGCTCTGACCATTGCTGTAGTAGTGTGGCATTAAAAGCTGTTTGATTTGTGCCTGCCTCATTATTCATTAAGGGACAGCTTGGAGACTGTGGAATCTGCTCTCATTGAAATGGGCTCAGATTGATTGTGCCAGGGAAGAAGGGTATTGATCTTTTTCAGAAGCTGAAGGTGTATTTCTTAGATAATAGTGGCTAGATAAAACTGGCAGAGATCCTGAAAAAAGTGATCTTAATGCAGTTTGTAAATTGGATTGCTTTTATCACATTATTAATGTGCCCAGGATTTGGGGTAATTGTCTAGACTATAGTATTATATTTTCATTTAGATTTAGAATTAATGATATAGTGTCATAGAGTGACTGGGCTCAGACCAATAAGTGAATAAACAGGACTAGTACAAAACACATTTTCTGCTGTGATACATCCTTTTCAGATTAATGTGTAGGCAGGCAGGAGCCTCCAGTGAAAATTACTGTTTTTCTCAAATTACTGGTTTTCTTTATTAGCTTCTTATATGAACTTGTCTGAGGAGGTGTGTAAGCACAGGTGGACTTGTGAGTTCTGTGTGAACCTCAAATTTATAAACTCTGTAAATGGTTGTTTCTAGTCCACTTGTTTTATTGCCCGGTTGTTTGTGCAGTCTTCTAATTGCTCTGAATTTCTGTTTCTTGCTTGATAACTTTGGGGTCCTCCCCAGTTGTAACTAATCTCAGTTGGTTTGTAATTGGATTACGTTGTGACCCCATGTGCAGTGAGGCAGTTTATTTATTGACTGCTCACTTCTCACCCTGTATTGGCAGAAATGGATAACACAGTAGACAGAGCTGCATCAGGAAACTTACCCAGCTAAGAAATTACGCTTCTCTCCCTCCTTGTCTTGTTTTTCAGTTTGATAGTTCCCCCAAACCGTTCACTTCAGCTGTACAAAATCTTGGGCTAATGTTGTGGGAGAGAAAGGAGCAGGAAAAAGGATTAGTGGTGGAGATGACTGGCAAGTATAAAAGCAAGTTGCCACAAACAAACTGAAATCAAACGTGGATCAAATGACACCTAGCTGGGTCTGGGAGCTTGGAATAAACTTTTTTCAGATTTTATGCAGAAAAATTTGAGGCACTTTAGGGTCCTTGTGGCACTTCTGAAGTTCCTTTTGCATAGAGCTAAACTCTGCCATTGTTGCATGTTTTACCAGTAGGTTGATGGTGAGTTGAGAGTGATGATGGTGTTGGTGGAAACTTGGTAATACAGCTGATCGTGTCCAGAAGTCTGTGAAATATTTTGGTGATTCCAAAAGCATCTGCAGTTAGCAGATGTGAGGTGTTAGAATGCTGGTAGCATTACGCAGTTTCCTACATGTTTGTTGGGGATTTCAAAATGCACATCAATTCTAAGTGCCAGATGAGTAAAAGATAAAAAGGTCCAAAGATTCGAGCTGCTCGCTCTCCCATTACGGCATCACTGTTTTGTGCTGTCACTAATTAGTAACTTTAGTGTTACGAAGTGTATTGATAGAGCACATGGTTACGTGGGTGGCTCGTAATTGTTGTACTTCCTGTCCTACTGTCGTGTCATTAACTTTCCCTGGGTGGTTAAAGGGCACCTGAACAGTGCTGCTCTTGCTGGCAGGTCCACACCACTCTGCCAGCAGCCACTCTTCCCATGTGCTTTATTGGTAAGTCTACCTGAGTAGTGGCAGCTATCTCGTTTATTTTTAGAATATTAGTCATGTACTTTTAGACTGACCAGTTTGTTTAGGCATTAGTCATCAGCTTGTCTGGTAAGTACCTCTAAATAATTTTGATGTTATTATTGATCAGTCTTCTACAGAAATACGCCAACAGGCATTCTGGAAAAGAATAATGGGTAAGAGTGGAATCCATTGAGTTCAGTCCTTCCATGCAGTTGAAGTGATTAGCAAGTATTTTCTGGAGCTCAGAGTGCAAAACTGCTGAAGTATTAGCAAGACTTCTTAGCTACACACGAATCCTCTGCTGAGAGACGTGAGTGTGGTGGCCAGTGAGCAGCCTGAAACTTGAGGCATTTGTTAGGGTGGGTAAAACCTGGCCCTTGCAGGTCTGCCTCATGATAAAATAAGGTTGAACATTACCTAGCTATAAGGCTTTATTATTATTACCTTTTAATATGCCATTCACTGAGGGTGTCAGGTGTGTGGTTTCTTAGGAAACTGTTTTCTGTGTTATTTATGTAATAGCAAATATCCCTCTGTGGTGGAAATGTTTTTGCTACTTTGTGTTTGAAAACTGCTTAGCTCGCCATCCATTGCTGGTTGTTTGCTCTGTTGATGATACATAATTTCTTGTAATCCTCCTTTGGGGATTTTTTTCCCTCCTAGGCTGGGCCTGTTTTGGATTTATTTTGTACAGATTTTCTAGGTAGCTCTTTAATAATAGATTTTGGTATTCCTGGTGCTATAGGTTGGTTTTTAATGGTGCTTTAAGCAAGTACATATTGTGTTATGTTGGATGAAGGAAGGTAGCGGTAGCAAATCTAATCTCAGTATGAAACTGTGATTCTTTGGTTATCTTTTAAATCCTTAGGTAGCTGTAGGTATGCTGGCAAAAGATGATTTCATTTGTGGAGATTGTTCAGCTCTACTGCCAATATCTATTAAAGTGGTTAAGTTTAGAATAATTTTAAAGGAATTTGGACAGGAAAATGATGTTAACCAAATAGTAGTCAGGAGATGAAACAAAAAGGCAGGATGATAAGTTTCCACTGGAGATGGATGCCAGAGGTACAGTGTTGTACAAAGCTGAAGGCACATTAAAGTAATATGAAGTGAAAAAAGCTACTTTTGAGGTACAGTATTTCTTTACCTTTGAGGAATGGCAGGTAAGCAGATGGAGTGCTCCAGGACCTGCTTGTGTGCAGCGTCCTCAGTGCCTGCATGTAATGACTTGCCCTTGTACTTAATTAACTCGTTGGGGTTTTTTTCTTAATGTCGATTGGGTCTATGTGATGACAGAACTTGAACTGTATTTCGTGCTGTGACTTGCCTTTAATACTTCTGAAAAGTCAGTCTTGACTCTTTTCTGAAGCTGGTGGGAAGGTTTCTTCAATTAGGACCTTGTTCATGTTTCAGATAAGGCAATTTAATTTATCTTCAAAGAGGTATTTTTGTAGCTGTGGATAAGCTGGTGTTCAGGGACACGGGTTGGTTAAGAGGAGAGGTCTAAAACTGTCAGAGACCAGCAGCTGGAACTGTTTTCATTTCTTCTGGTTTTGGTTATGAATGCCATATGACTGGGAGGGAGAGGGGAAAGAAACATCCACATTTTGTTGTTGCCCATTGCTAAATTATTTTTTTGTATGTACAGTGGAAAGTTTTAAAGTATTTAAGGTGACATTATGTCAGGGCTCATGAGAAAAACTTAGCAAGTAGGCAAAAAGGGTATGAATTCTTAAGCATGTTTAAACTAGGAGGAGTAAACAAAATGCACTATTGATTTGAGGCTGATGTGGTTTTGTTGAAGAATAATTCTTGATCTGAATTGTATCACTTTTAAGACAGTAAAGATAATAACTGAAGGGGCATTGTTGAGGCCAAAGTCTTTTATAAAGGGTAGGTTTGGAGGATGTGAAATCTGTTGTGCAGATCTGTATGTTGATACAATTCAGAGGTGTATTGTATTTGTGTTGCACTGTTAGACAGACGTAGAAATCCAGTCGGCATCTGTTAAGTGATACTGCTAAAAAGGGAAGACAGCTCCTTGCATTATTTATCAGACAAACATAAGAGGTGTCTTGCTAAGCTATTGCACCCACAAAACTTTTGTTAAATCCCTCATTTGTAAACAAAGGTATATTGTAGAATGGTTTAGACCTTTATTTCAGCTGTACCTGTTTTTTTTTTTAAAGGTAACTCTTATTTTCTTGACTTAGGAAATGATTTTGCTTACTTTTTCTTTGTCTCTTTTCATGAGGTGATAATCTTAAATGTAAAACAGAACCAGGCAGTAGTGGAGTTAAAGGACATGGACAGAGGTGAGATCTCTCCAGGGACCAGGAAAAGACAGGCTTCCCTTGCTGCTGCCTTGGGATTTGCCAGAGTTCTGTGTTGCTTTCAGGTGTCAGATTTCTGTGTCTGCTACTGAGTGTCATGGTTATCTTCTTGATTTTACTTGAAGTGAGGGAAGGAAGATGAGGAGAAGTGATGGACTTTAGCAACTGAAGTTTTTTTGTTGCTTGTCTCTTTCTCTGGTGTCATCTTTCCCTATTACGTTCCAGCCCATTAATGGAATTGGATATCTTTTTTTCCCCCAGGGTAGTAGGGTGTGTTTCTGTGATCTTATCTTTAGATTTGCTGATCACTGTTTCTTTGTGGCTGTTTCTTTATTTCTGATTCTCCTAAAGTTGGTAGAAGTGCTTTGCTTACCGGAAAAAAATTGCTGTGTTTTGGAATTCATCATTAGCATCTTCTCCAATGATGAGGAGGCTGATGATTTTTAATGTAGCAATGCTTAACATCAGAGAACATATCATGGAAGAAATAAAGGAATCTTGCCTAGGTTGGAGATGCCACTTGTGGGTTGTGTTCTCTTTTGGTTATGGGGCTGGGTTTAGCATGTGCTTGGGTCCCAGGGGGAACTGATGTTGAATTGGCTTCATTTGTCAGTGAGGGAGCTGGTTTATGCAGCAGTGTCTGGTAGGGCAGCCCTGCTGTCTGGTGTTTGCCAGCTCCGTCAGATTAATGGTGTTTATTAGCCACACGCAAGTCTCCTGGAAAACCCTGCTCTGTTTGTGAACAAACTACGTTCTTCTGTCAGAAAGACCCTGTAAATCCCTATATGAATATTGCACTTAAAGTGGTAGTTGTGTTGCCTGTTTTTGCTTAGGTAGTTTTTCTTTGTTGTCTCGGAGGTATTGAAAGATAAATTTGTATAGGTCATTAAAATATCTTTGCTTTTAAGTGATAAAGCTGTTTCAAAAGTATCACCTGCCAAAACACACTAACCATGTTGTGGCTGGTGACTTCGCTGTATTTCAGCTGTAAGGTACTAATGGCCTATTTATGATGTGGCTGGTTCTCTTTTATGTTTAAATAACAGCAGGACCAGCGTGAACCTCCCCTACTTGGCAAGCTGAACATGAAACTAAAAGATTAAAGTGTTTTCAACATGCAGCCAAGGTATTGACTTTTTCAGCCATTCTTTCAGCAGGTAAAAGGCAACTTGCTTCCTGCTAGTATAGAATGGGGAAACGCGTTACTAATTTGTGTTTTGATTTGGTTTTTTAGATTGGTGATATGGATGATCTTGACTTTGAGACAATACTGAAAGCTCTTAATTAGTTTTGTGTATACGCACACACACATGTATATATTTAATTGGGTTCCCTGTTGAGCTCTCCAGCTGAATTTGTTTCCCAGCACAGCTTTCTCTTCACTGGGGCTTTTTTGTTGCTCAGGCAAGGCTGCTCCCTCTTTGGTGTGTAGTGTCCTCTCATCCTTCTAATGTTGACAAGATTTCCTTGTACCTCCAGAACAAGGACAGTTTAATGACAAAGCAGCATCAAATTCTTGTCCAAACTGTAACTTAGGCTACTCATTCCAAACACTTAGAAACAATTGCTCAGACCCTTTCAGTTCTGTGTCAGTCGAGGCCATTTTTTCATGTTTTTTTTTCCCTCCTGTTCAAAGTGAATCTTGCATGAGAGCAAAAATGCTTGTCTTAGGTAAGCTGCATGTTTATGTGACTGAATTTTTGTTTTAAGGCAGCAATGCAGGGCATGGCAGGCTCAAAAAAGTGTTGTATTTGCATTTAGATGAGGTGAAGAATTCACTTTCATTGGTTTGTCCAGAATGACCAATGTCTGTTGCTTTATAAAAAGCCAGTGTTGTTGGTTGTTCTGGGCCAGAAGATGTCCTCTCTGCAGAAGGGGAAAAAAAGATGGTTGTGCAAAATTTAAGACAGAATTCCTGCAGGATTTCCTGCCAGAAGTTGTCAGGGAACAGGAATCCTTACCTGGCAGACGTCTAGGGATCTTTGCTTTACTTCTAATTGTGTTTTCCCTGAGCTTTGTGCTGCTTTATCGCTGTGATGGTTTTGGTGAACCTGGAAAGGAAAGCAAAGCATTTTTCAATCATTTTGCTAAGATTAGAGATTTTGGCTCTTAGTATTAGTGAAGTAGCAGATAGGGGATTTTATTGGGAGGTTCTAAGATGTGAGCAGCTTTTTAAAGAAGAAGTTACCATCACCTCGTGTTCGCATGACTATGGGTTTTATATCCCGACTTTTCATAGTCTGCCCTGTCATGCCATGGACTTTCCTGCATTATAGCATTCTGGGTTTACTTCTTATCTGTTAAAAGATTAACAAAAAGATTAATATAATTCTTTTTTTAGTTAACTGAAATGTTAAATGGCATTATTTTCTCAAAAGGAAAATGTTACCTGCTGTAAACCAGTAGTTTGCATTCGAAACACCATTTCCCCTCAAATCTGTCACAGCTATATTGTGTACAGGATGCCTCTGTCATTACTCTTGGACCCAAGTTTCCAGCTTGCACATATCTGCACTAAAATCAGTCTTTAATATCTGCTTTCATTGATTTGGCAGAAATGGCTGCAGCTGTGTTTCATAAGCTTAAGGATATGTTTGAGTGATAATTATCCAGTCATCCACTGAATACCTCAAATATCCAAGTAGTTGGGTAGGATATCACTTGTGAACATACTGTGCTGAATTCATAGTGCTGGAATAATCTTAAAAATCCTTCTTGACAGGCTGTATCAAAGGCATGTCATTAATCTTACCCCTGCAGTGTCTTTCTCTTGGTTTTGTAACAAGAATTTAAGGCTTGCCTTTACTGCCCTTAGAGGTATACAAATGATTTTGTGTAGCTGGTTCTTACTCTTTGCCAGCTGTGCTCTTCAAATTAATGCTTGTGCTGCTACATCTCAGTGTATTTTTGATGTCTTCTGGAAAGCATTGTATTCTACATCAGTTACACAAGTTCTGTAGATATTTATTATGTCATTCTCTCTTTAGGCCATATCCTTTCATCAATAATGTAGATAGATGGATCAGAAATGGCTCCAGCAGGGCTCTCATTTGTACTGCCCATTTACCTGAAATCACATTGAGATTTTTCTGGTGACTGGACTAGTGTTGTTAGTGCACAAACAATAAATGGGTTTACCAGAATTTCAGGCCTTCAGATAAATTCTTGTCTACCTTGAGCGTCTAAAGAGACACCATTACCCTGTGGTCTACTCAAAGTTTCTATTTTGATAACAAGAAAAAAAGTCTTGATAGCATCTTAAAAATACACTGTCCACCTTCATGAAAACATTCACTCTGAATTATTTCAGTTGAAGGAAGCATATTCTTGGTCAGCAGTTTCAGGCACTTTGGGTGGGTAAATGGTCAGGCCATCTGACTGTTGGAGTCCTTTATTTGAATTAACTGGGTTTCTGTGTGACTTGGTTTCTGTCACGTTTAATTAGACAGGTGCTTTGGTGGTCACCAGTTGCTGAATGATCTTGGGTGGAGAAAGGGATTTAACATTAAACAATGGGTATTTGGGTCTTTATCTGTTCTCTTGTGTGAGGCCCTTTCAAAGGGAGTTAGAAATATGGGAAAGAGGTGAATGGGATGCTCAGACTGATAAATAACTAGTTTGTGTGTTGTTTGCTTGTTGAAATTGTCTACCCTGGGCTTGACACACTTCCAACAATGAATGCACGGGATAGTGACACAGGCAGAAGATCCAGCTCTCTTCCCCAAATGTCTGTTGTAGTTTCCCATAATAGTCACCAAATACCAAACAGGCAGTTCACAGGCTGATAGATTCTTTCCTGCTAGCACCATTTCTATAGCAACGGTGCATATCGATGTTCAGAAAAGAATAGTTGCAGAGATCATCACTGAAATGTTGTTATCCCAGGTTTTATTGATAAAGGCTGCACTCATGTCTCTGAAAGCTGAATTTCAAACCAGACTAAGATATTGCGTGTCCTCCTTGAGAGGTCCTTAGTGGCTTAATAAAGAAATACAGTAAAATGTTCTCTCAACACTCTCAACAGTATTTTCTTCTGAGTGAGAAAGTCAGGCATTCAACAGAGGAGGAGTTTTGACTTCTTTTCCTTAAATGTCAGTCTTTTTTGCCATATTGTACAAAGGGTGCAGTCAGGAGTGGTGGATGTACCAAGTCCTTAATTCTGTGGATATGGACGCTGGTACTCAGCAACAGTTGGGACTTTCTCATTTCTCTCTTGTTAAAAACCTGTCCTAGGATGATTTGATCATCTTTAATTTTGGTTTGGATGTTTGCAATTTTGACTCTAGCACTTCATGCCTACAGGAGTGGGTGTGGAAATTTTTTTTCTTTACATCCCTGTGTGATGTGTAGGGCTTAGTTTTTGTCAGTTTTTTTCTTACATGTGCTTTTGGCATATGAGTGGTGGTGATTGCTCATGTCAGAGTTCCTGTAGTCTGTTTGCAGTAACAAAGCTCAGGCTGTCAGCTGTCATTCCTGTCTCAGAACTTGCAAGTGTGCCATTGTACATAAAATTATATGCAAGTCTTTTTCCGAAATAATTTTCCTGTGGAACACTTCCTTTTCTGAGAGAAGGCATGCCACCTGCATGGATCCATTTGCAGATCATTACAATGATTTTTCTTCAAGTCTGCCTTCTGCTGACATTTTTTGTGCTGCCTTATTGAAAATAATTTTTAAAAAGCTAGGAATGTAGAGGGCAGTTCTAGAGACTTTTTGCTGTTGGATGTGATATTTTTGCTGATGCAGTCTTAATAATTCTTCCCTATTCATGTGTTGTTTTTATTATCCTTAAACAAAGCAAAACTGGATCTGAGTACCTCTGAAAAGAATTTTTGGATCCTGAAGTCCATGTTAGCAGCATTCAGTGCTCCACTGTTACATGCTCTTAAGTCTGATTTTCCTGTTCAGAATGATGTCCACAGATGTGTTCTTCCTGTATTAATTCCACTCATATTGTGCCTGCACTTTTTAGCCATCATAACACTTTGCAAACTGAGCATCAGTTAATCCAGAGGACAATAATCCTTTACTGCTCCTCTTGTTTGCAAACAAAACTGATCACTGTATGCCTATGTGGTGGAAGTCTTGGAAAATCCAGTTGGGGGAAAGATTATTGACTTATAGAACTGCCTAATTAATTAAAAATATTTGCTTCTAGTTTAAATCCTATTTATTTTCTTTGCCATCTTTTTACTTCTTATTTTTGAAAAATTACTATAAATTATTATAAATATTTCCTTCAGAAATGTCTCTGGGTTATGTTTTCTCCTCTTGTGTGTCTTTGGGGCAAGGAGGGATTCTCCTCCGGTTCCTCACTGAGCAAACCTGGATTCTTTTCTTCAGGATGAAAACAAATTTTGCTCAAAGAGGTTAAACTTTGAGTTGGATTTAGTTGCAGGAGGGAGATGAGGAAGGTACAACCTTGCAGTTTTGTACTTTCTGTCCTAAAAGAATTCCCTACTGCTTACTCTTCTGGCATACGAGAAGGAAACCAAGCTATGTCTCCTAAATTAAGAGTTTCACTCCTCTGGTACCAATTGCAAAGTAATAGGCAGATCCAAAGGAATAAAACTTTCTTCTGTGCACTTTTCTCGAGAACTACAAACAGAGGCTTCTTGGTGATCTCAGAAGGAAGAAGCACCAGGTACCTGATGATTTGTGAGCAGAAAATTCTTCAGGTTTTGTGCATTTATTGTCTTAGTGTGCCTACATTTTGTCTTTTAACACTTGAACACTGCTGGAGAGGCCTTTTGTTAGCAGAAAACCAACCTCTTATGACCTCAGGCTAAACCTAAATAGCATGTACACATGTTCACGTTCTTGGCTTACTCCATTTGTTGCCTGCAATGATCAACCCTTCTGCTTGATTAATGCCTTTGTGAGGGCCCGGATCTGCCACTGCTTGCAGCTGTGTACCAGTTCTCATACTGAAGTTTGTTGCCTTGTGCTAGAATATCTCCCAGTTGAGTCTTGGCCCTGAGTCAGTCTTCTGAGGAAAGCTGCTTTTGAGTGCTGGAAGTCGGAGCGGTAAGGATCTCCTTCCTATTTGTGTGTAACTAACCTAGAAAAATTTCCATTTTGAGCTGAACCTCTTGATTGTTGTTGCAAGTTGATGTCAGACTGAGATAATGGTTTGAGTTGTGTAATAGGATTTGGTAAATGAGTAACTTGTGCTCTGGAGAAGGTTATTCTGGCTTTCAGTTTTGGTTTTTCTTTATCTCATCGGAGGAAATGGGAGCTACAAGTTGTACCAGTTCTTGTGATTAAAAAGGAGAGCACTGGGTACTGGAGAACGCAGAGAAGAGGCCTAGATAGCTGGAAACCAAGATATGAATGAGACAGAGCCTTGCTGTTACCTTAATGTTCTCTGTCTCTCTCTCTTTCTCCCCCAGCCTCCTTCTATTCCCAAAGCTGGGAAATGAGGTACATAAAAGCAGCAATAGGATTTATTCAGAACAAATTATAGTGAAAGTGCTCTGTGAATAGCGTCTTCTTAAAGAGTAATAATTTTATCTAATTGACAGGTAAAGCCTTTTCTAAGGTAGAAAAAGAGAATCTAAATTTAAATGAACATATTTAAATGGAGCTTCTTTTTTGATTTAAAACTTCAGTGTCAAACCTAATGAAAGAATTTTTTGTTCCCTTTCTTGCTATTCTGTGGATTCTAATTTCATCTGTCTTGGAGCTTAACCAGCTGATACTGCTGTGACTGTTGTGCAACAGATGCTTCGGGGAAGAATGTGTGTGTGGCAGAAGTAAGCTGTGTGAGCACAGAAGTGCTTTGAGTTTCCAGCAGGAGTCTGTGTCACTGGGTCAGCTGTGCTGTGATGGTTTCTGCAGGAAGGAGTCCAGCATGAGCTTCAGCAGCTATGAGATATTTGATATTAGTGGTGGTGTCTGAAAACTGTTCAAGAACCCAACTGCTGTTAGGCAGATTTTAAGCATAAATTTAAATTTTATTCTTCTGGTTTATCTACAGTATATATTTCTGGCTTATCTATTATCTATTCTGATAGATAAACATGGTAATTGTGTCCTCGTGCAGATCTCAGTTTTGTCCCATAGGCAAGCTGAGGTCTCGGGGGTTCCAATTACAAAGTTTCACTGCCTTCAGAATACCTGCAGAATAGCTGCAAGCCCTTCTGCACATGCATTTCATGACAAAAACTTTTTGGAAACAAGGTGACCAGAACTGTATAGAGTACAGCACAGTGTCTCTTTTTTAATGTTTTGCAGGTAGCATTGGTCCATAACTAATGCAGATATCTGGGTCTTATGTGTCTACTTCGTGCTTACAGCTTTAGTGGAATCATTTCCAGTTGAAATTCACAGCAGAAATCTTACAGCAGGCAGCTACAAGAGTCCTTAAATGATGGACTTTTTTTATTCTTCTGTCCATCAGATAGTTTTATTTATCCTGTGTTACATTGCTTTCCTGTATCTCTAAATGTTTTTTGTTTTAATATTTGTAGTGGTATTGCATATTTAATAACTCTTAGTAATCTGGTTTCTTAATTTGATGCTCCCCTGTCTGTTTCGGTCATGTCTCTACCCAATGTGTGTCCTCTTGTGTCTCTTATCTCTGTCTTCACTAGTGGTAAATTAGGCAGTGCTTTGCCAAGATTCACACATCTGGAGATTTCATAGTGTGTGAGATTTCAGGTCTGGGATTTTATTATTTTCAGTGATTAATTTCCTGCAGGAGAATGGAGTAGTATAAAGTTGCTTGAGCTTTTATTTTATGTCTTTTGTGGAAGTTACTATTTTTATCAGTTTTACTATCTTACTATCATCATGCTTACCAAAAACTGAATTAAAGCGTAGCTTTAGGTGATTTTCATTTCTCTTTAAGGATATGTCCATACTGTCTTTATTCTTACTGTGCAGTAGCTTGGGTGGGTTTCTGCTTTGGTGGCTGGAGTGTGAAACTGGAGGACGTAGTTTGGAAGGTGCCGTTTGTTCTTTGTTGATCTTTGCCTGTTCCTTGGTGCCTCTCTGCTTCATTGTGGGGCTTTTATGTTCCTTGGGTCTTCTCGTTTTGTTGTGGAGTGTGTGCTTTGGTTTTTTTTCGTATGTTTGGTTTCTTAGTGTTTTTCTTTGTGGGTTGTGGTGGTTCTTAGCAGTTGTCTCAGCTTTTACCTTTTAGAAGGTAAGTTTTCCTGCACTCTCTAGTTTCCACGAGATCAGGAGCTCAGGATTCATTGCGTCTGGAACAGATTTTTTTGGTCCCTAAAGTCTTTGGTAGTGACTCTGCATTTATAGTTAATGATGATCCATGCAAGGCACTTTTGTTTTCTTAATGGGGATCTGTGATCAAAACAAATGACACTTTGTACGGACATTATGAATAAGAACAAAGAGGATATTGGTCATCTGGACTCTTGAGCTATTCCTAAACTTCACTGTGTTTTTTTCCTCAAAGCTTTTGTACTGTTCTGGGCAGGAAGTTTCAAATGTAGTTTTAGGGTTGTCTTTTAAAATGCTGTTTATACAGTATTTTTGGGACAGTGTTTGATCCAAAGTGAGTCAAGAACATCTGGTGTGGAAGGGAGCGAGGCGCAAGTGTTCTGTTATACGTCTACGAGAGTTCAGTACTCTCTGCTCAGGTTCTTTCAGATATTCCACACGTGGAGGGTTTAATGCTTAGTGCTAGATTAACCATTTGAATATAGCTGATGTTACAGAGGATTTCTGATCTAGCAGTGCGATACGAAATACACTGAAATCGCGTGGACTTACAAATGCAAGTTCAACTTGGCAAACTCCAGCAATTGCAGTGTACAGAGCACAATACCAGTGAGAGCCCCGCTGCTGGTCTCTAGAATATGCTCATTGTCACCATGCTGGTGTCCCCAGTCACCAGGAAGGAATACGTGGGCTGAAGCCAGCTCAAGCTCTCTGAAATTCCTTGGTTCTGAGGTTTTGTAGAGCCACGTCTCGGCTCCCCCGTGCTGCCGCAGCCAACCCTGGAGAGAGTCACTTGTGACAAAGAACTCGGGAGAGGCATTTACAGCACCAGTTGATTCACTCAGCTGGGATTCAATCAGTTGATGTGCTGCACTGACAGACAGAGCTGTTTGTCTGAAACAAAGGGCACTCTCTGCTCCCCTTTGTGCTGAGATCAGGTCGGCTCTGCAGCAGCTGTGCTCGGGCACACCCTGCTGCTGCCCTTGCTCGTCCTCACCGAGCTGCCTTCCCTTCGCGGGGATCTGCAGGTCAGGCGCTGGAGGGGAATGAGCAGCAGCTCAGCCTTGGGTCAATTGGCGGAAAAACTCACTGGAGGCAACAGACCCTGCTTAGTTGTGCTGCCTTTGGCTGGGATAAAGTTCATTTTCTCCACAGTATCTAGTGTGGGGCTGTGTTTTGGATTTGTGCTGAGAACGGTGTTGATACCACAGGAATATTTTGGTTACTGCTGAGCAGGGCTTACACAGAGCCAAGGTCTCTTCTGCTCCTCATCCCACCAGCAGGTAGGCTGGGGTGCACAACAAATTGGGAGGGGGTATAGCCAGGAAAACTGACCCCAACAGGGTTATTCTAAGGCCATATATATAATCATGTAAATCTGGAGGAAGAAGGTGGAAGGGATGACATTTGGAGCGGCTTTTGCCTTTCCAGGTCACTGTTACACAGGATGGAGCCCTGCCTTCCTGGGTTTGGCTGAGCACCCGTCCAGCACTCCCAACACTTGCCCATGGGAAGCAGTGAATGAATTCCTTGCTTTATTGAGCACACAGCTTTTGCTTTCCCTACTGAGCTGTCTCCATCTCAACTGATGAGATTTTTCCCTTTTATTCTGCTGATTCTCTCCCCCATCCACTGTGGGGGAGTGAGCAAGTGGCTGCATGGGGCTGAGTTGCTTGCTGGGGCTAAACCACAGCAATAGTCTAGATATTTTCATTGTTTGGGTGTGATGAATATTTGTATCAGTATTTTTAGTTTGCTTTCTACTGTACAGTATGTATGGCATGAAGAGGTAGGAAGATACCACAGTGTGTCACAAGGCTTCAGGCTGGCTGAAATGCTTAAGTATTTTGTGCATCATATAGAACACTCTCAGTTCCACATGTAATTCATTTCTGAGCACAAAGGCATTTATTAAATTGGAGAGGAGAAACAGACTGGAAGTTCAAATTACTCAGTGTAATTCAGTTTTGGTAATTGGATATACAGGGTAAGCAGTGAACACTGTGACTGACTCACTGTTGCAGTGTGGTGACAGTCGTTTCACAGACCCAGCTGTGCTGCTCTGAACTTCTCTGCTCTTGATCACTTTCTGGTATGGCTGTTCACGGATTATTGTGGTGCTGAGCAGAAGGATGGTATAGGAAGCAAATGATTTAGTTATTCCAGTGTGAGGATTTTTTCCAATATTTGTCTCAAGCGGCACATTGACCAAAACTGTTGTTGTGACTCTTCCTGTTATGGGAGTGTTTATGTACTTTAGAAAGCTGCTGGACATGAGAACATTGTAAAGGTTACCAATTCTGGAACTTTAAAGTTGATAAATATATATTTATATCAGTTCAGTACTAATTCAGCTCCTTACTCTATCTCCCCAAAGTGTGAAAAAGTATAAATGTATTCAGACATACTCTTGTAATGCAGCAATGGGCACAAAATTATTGTTGTGTGGACAGCTTTGTTAGGATGCAGCTTGATGGCAGATGTTCTGTTTTGTAAACTCCATTTTCTTTGCATGGAGGTGTTTTTTTTTTGAAGTGATTTTCTACTTATTAAAAAAAAAACAACTGAAAAAAGAATGTTTTGTGTGCCTCACAGGAGTCACTTCTCAGCATGGTGGCCCACACCTAATTAAGAGGCTGAGTTCTCTTAACTCCCATCACAGTAACCAGGTAGAAAAGGAAAACCTGGATCAGCATGCAGCACTGCTGTACCTTCCAGAGAGATCCTCTGAGGTGGAAAGTTGGTCAGGAAATACGGGGAGGAAGTTCCTGTGGGTGCCTGTGGGTTATGTGGGAGTAGTCACTGAGGAAACTGGGCTTTAGCATTTGCTGATGGAGGAATTCGTTTGCTCTTGTTGATGTGAGGCTGAGCAGCCAGCTCCGTAGGCTTCTATGATATGTGTAATTTCTTTTAATTAGCACCATCCAAATACCTCCAGAAGAAAAGCCCTCAGAGCTCAGGTTTTTATTTTTCCTTGCACAGAAAGATATCCATGATTCTTTCCCTTTTTGCCTCTCATTAATATGGGGAACAATTGAAGCCGATGTGAGCCAAGGGTCAAATATATAATCTTAATTTAAGATTACACAATTTCCTCATGCTCTCCATAACTGTATCATACAAAGCCAAAGTGAGAACTTTCCTTTAAAATACAGTGGTTAGAAAAAAAAACCCAAAATTTTAAAGGGTAGGATTTTTTTAGCAGAGGAGATTACTTTGGGATAAATGTACCATTTTGAACATGTGGGGGGCCTAAAACTGGTTTTGAAGACGTGATACCTCTGTCCTCTACTGTCACTACATAAATGAAACTTGTAACGCATCAGGGCTTTATTTCTGTGCTTTTCCCTTCAGTAAATGAAAAAGCTGTAGGAGAGAGGCACTGGGGAGCTGTGCATTTGGCAATACTCCACAAGACGGTCTGAAGGGTAATTGAGATGGGGAAGGACAGCACAGCAGTGACACTCAGAAGCCACAGATGAGATTTTTTCCTTTATGTGGTCTGTAACTTAAAGCTTAAGTGCAGTTGAATGCATTTTTAGTGGAGGAATCAGTGTTAATTAAAGCACATGGGCTGGGAATGTAACATTAAAGTGAAATGTAGCATCCTCTGTCCTGGGAATGAGGCAGTTCTGTCATGTTTTCCAAAACAGCAGAGGGCTAGAATGTGGGTGGCTGTCCTGAGCTGCAGAAGCACAGCTCAGATGGGACTGGTAATACTCAGAAATGCCTGGAAGCTGGAGTGTTTGACTGACATTTGCCACATTGCTCTCTTTCATTGCTTTGCTTTCTGTATTGCATTCTTATGGTGACACTTCAAAATTTGAGGATGTTTTATTGCTTAAATGCTGTTTCTTTTTAGGATATTTTCTTATTTAAATATTGCAGTTTCTTGCCTTCCAGGCTTGCCTGTCTGACATACTTCAGGTCACTTGGAGATACAGCTTTTCAGATTATTTTATTTCATTCCTTAGAGGCATTAAGTATGAGCAGCTGTAATTCTGTTTTGTCATGAGGAATTACCCAGTTACGTGTCACTCTCCATTTATTTTCGGACCATGCAATAGCTCTGAATTAAACTACAAACCAAAAGTGAATTTCATAAACAGCAGCAACTTTGGAAGCAGACACAAGTGCTATAGACATAGACCCATGGAAGCTGATTTATTATAGTTTTCACACTAGAGGGCACTAACAGATCATTAATTTAAGCATAAACCAGTTTTTACTCTGTAACACTTTGGGGTAGGGTAGTCTTACTGTATTTATAGTGGATGCCAAAGGCTTCAATTTCTTTGCAGCCTTTTTGCTGTAGAAATGAAAGTCATAGCATTCATGCAAGGATGCATTAAAAGTCGGTGTGTGGAGTTTTCTTTTGTGTTTTTTTTCTGTTTGGGTTTTTTTTAATAAGCAATAGTTGGAGTCATTTGTGGAGAAAAGCATAAATTCCATTTGTACTTTTAATTGCTTTCAATATAATAATTTTCTCTTGAGGCTGGTGAAGAGTCATATAAGACAGAAAGTGATTGGATACTACCTTGTTACCTAATAGAGTTAACATCTGGAATGTAGGTTTTAAAGTTGGAAATAAAAGGGAAAGCATCGTATGTGAACTGATGTTGCAGACCTCACCTTGTTAGGGCTGCATATATTTACATATATACCTATGTACATTGGTTCCTGGCATAGGGAAAATAATAGGAGAAAAGAGTATGGTAAGTCAATCCTGCCAGTAACTGATGGATCTTAATGGAACCTTTGGTTGTTTGTGTTGGTTTTAGGTAGGTAATTTTAAATTACAGGCTAGAATCTAAAGTCTGGCCCTCAGAGTGGTGTAGCCATTTTGTAAGTCCTTTATTTTTGTTAAGGATTTGAGGCACTGAATCTTGATTAAAACCCCTGCAGGAAGTGGTTTCTGATCGCTTTTTGCTCTTTGTAGGAATGGTTATTCGGTTGCCTTGGAGATGATGCTGCTGCTGTAAATGTAGGGCCGAAGATTAATGGTGTGGGCAGTATGGACCTAATGAACGGACAGTCCAGCAGTGTTAATATTGCAGCTACTGCTTCAGAGGTAAGGATTGAAAACCTCACTTATACTGGGTAACTAAGTACTCAGTTTTTACTTTAGGTGCGCTAAAATGTTTTTCTTTTAACAGCTCTCATCCGACAGATTCTTGTTCTCTGTGTCGGTTTCATACACCCCAGTTGAGTATGAATAAAATGTAAAGTCCTGAACTTGGCATACCAAAATAGAGCATGAACTTGCATATACCAGAGCCAAAGCTGCCTTTTTCCATGTTCTCTTCCATCACATCTAGACAAGGAAGCTTTTCTTTTCAAGTTTTAACAAGAATAGATCCTCGTAGCACGTTAAGCTGGGTTGGCAAGGCTGGTGGGAAATGTTCTTTCCTTTGACAGGTGTGTGTGTGTACTGAGGGGCAGTCTGACACAGCAGCAGTGGAATAAAGTTGTTCCCTTTGTCTCTTGGACTATATTCTGCCATAGGCAGGGGTCCCTCATGCCCATCAAAGCTTCTGCCCTCTAGAAATGAGCAGCTTGTGAGTTGAGTGTGCACATCAGCCAAGCAGTGGAGATGGGCTTCATCTGCTGATGCCCTCTTATTTTGAAGTGAATGTAGTTTTCCATTTGTCATCTGCTTTTTAAAGAAGAGGCTTGAGCTGAGATTAGAACACTACAAAGTCAATAATGATGAGAGCTACAAAGTCCTGACTGTAGTTGCTTCCTTCCTTGAATCTCTGCACTGCACCAAAGATGTTTTGTTTATTTACATGTTTACAGATGAGTTTTGATAGCAGCTATGTGTGATATGCACTTGCATATGGAAATGGGGAGGACCACAAACAAGGTGAAAGGAAAATTGGAGTCTTGTGTTACCAAAAGGAACCAAATCATCTCCACCACAATTTCACAACTATTGTCATGAAAGCTGGCATCGGTCTCCAAGATGGTTGTTTGTTTTTATATAGATTCTTGTACTCCCCTTATAATTGCTTCATGAATCATTGACTATTTGGCATGCACCTGAAAAGTTTTCTTGGAGGAAAGCAACCTTTTTACTCAGCAAAATAGTCTTGAATGTTTATGTGATGTCTGATAAAATTGAGTAAAATATATTTTGGCAAAATTACATTAATTTACTTTAAGCAAGTGGTATTTTTTTTTCTATCTTGACCAAGAAGTAGGAAAGGGGACTTGTAACTGAAATGTTTCTGTAAGCATACTGGTTGCTGAAAATGCATGTCTGGTTAGGTGTTTTTGCTGGTGTTTTCAAAGGCAGATTTTTCAGAGAGATTGTACTGTCAGAATCTAATCAAAAGTGGACATCATTATTAAATAAGCATTTTCTTTATAATGTGTCCGTATGACAAAAGTGCTTGAAAATGGGCATGACTTTATTTCAACTGGCTGAATTCTCAAGGACCCGTGTCCACAGCCTTGAAAGCTTGCAACATTAGCAGTGAAATGCACAGACTGTCAGAGGGGGCCTTGACTGTGTTGGCCACCCCAGCAATCCCACCCTGTGCATCCCTGGGAGCGTTGTCCAAACCCTCCTGGAGCTCTGGCAGCCTTGGGGCCGTGCCCATTCCCTGTTCAGTGCCCATCCACCCTCTGTGGGAAGAAGCTTTTACTAATTCCCAAGCCTAACTTCCCCTGACACATTCAACTTCAGGAAAGAATAAATAGAATCTAGGTCTGCATCTGTGTGCTAGAGGAAGTGATTGCTCATAACACAGATGTATTGCTTTAATGTGAAAACCCTATAGGAAACATATGAAACCAATATGAAGTGCTAATTTTTTTAACCACATTTGTGTTTTGCAGGGAAGCGGAATCTTTGTTTCGTAGATAAATGTTCATAGAATGATATCCTTGGATCTGGTATATTTTGCATATGTGAATTATTGTAATTTTAAAACAACACTAAAATTCCTTCTGCTAAATGTCTTCAACAGAACACATGTAGCTCAGTGTAATTTTTGTAAGTTCCCATGTTTTTAAGAGAAAGAGGAAGAGAATTGGTAACTGTTCCCTTGGGGCAGACCTTGTCTTTTTCCTTACCATCATGATAATTTTTCTGTTTGAAATTCAGTGTGACTGTATTGCTTCTGTTGATAGAGTTGCTGATATTACTTATCCTGTCAATAACATTGGAATTTAATTATGCACTGAAATATAACTGTTGTGTTTTGAGGAATTCCTTTGAAATCATGGAATTATTTGGATTGGAAGGGATGATAAAGCCCATCCAGTGCCACCCCTGCCATGGGCAGGGACACCTTCCACTATCCCAGGGTGCTCCAAGTCCCATCCAACCTGGCCTTGGACACTTCCAGGGATCCAGGGGCAGCCACAGTTTCTGTGGGCACCCTGTGCCAGGGCCTCCCCACCCTCACAGCAAAGAACTTCTTCCTAATATCTAATCTAACTCTGCCAGGTTCGATTAGATTCAGCTAGCAGGAAATCCATAGAAACCCAGATGTCTGGATGTTGAGGGTCTGATTTTTGCAGTCCATGTCAGGAGAAAGTATGTTCTGTGACTGGATTTGAATTGATAATTTACCCAATGGAAAAAATTACGTGAACAATTACGTTTGAACAGAAATTTTGCTTTTGGGAGTGCAAAAAAGAGAAGACAAAAAGAAGAGGACAGGTCCAAAATATCCTCAGTGTTTTTGTTTGTTTCTGCAGAAGAGCAGCAGCTCGGAGTCCTTGAGTGACAAGGGTTCAGCTGAGCTGAAGAAGAGCTTTGATGCAGTGGTATTTGATGTTCTAAAGGTTACACCAGAGGAATATGCGGTAAGCAAGTCCAGGAATTCTAATTACTTTGTGTATGAGTCTCCTTTGCAGCTTTTCCTCTACTTCTCTGTTTCTGTACTTTTTTTGCCTAACTTCTGTCATCCATGGTTTTAGAACCAGATCCTGTTCTTTAGTTCTTCATTGTCTCTATTCTGTTTGAAATTAAGTGATCTTTCTGGGCTCTGCTGTCCAGGTATTTTTCATACTCTTGTATGTAGCATAGACCAAAGATTGTTTATTCTGTGTGATGCGACTTAATTCTGTCATGCATATTTTAGTTGCAAGGCTATATTTGATCTGTACTTGTTTGTTGTTTTTTTTTTTTTCCTGGAGGCATTTTAATTCTTAATTCCGCTAATTTTTGCTCTAGGAAGCTTTTCTAGTTTTCTTCTTTTGGGTGCACAGAATAATGAGATGTTTAACCAAAACACTGGGTGATTGTTTTGTTTTGTTTTTACTCCCTGTAGAGGTGAGGACAACAGATGGTCCCTCTAAGTGATTCAAGTATGTTACTAGAAAGATTGCTAAAGCTCTTAATGTATTTCTAATTCAAGTGATGAGATTCGTGAGGAGTTGTCCTGGGGAGATTATTGATATGCAGTAATACGTGTCACAAAATATTCCCATTCAGTTCGTTCTGGTTTGTAATTGTTAATAACTATTTCTGTTAATTATTAGTGACTCAATTGATTTTAATGAGAACCCTGAAAATTTAAAGCAGCTGGATTATGAAGTGGTACTAGTGGTACTTACACATTAAATTCTTCCTGGCTAGGGATCATAATTAATTATGGGATTTATTCCTGACTGAGGCTCAAGTCATGTGGCTTGGGCCTCTTCCTTGCACTGTTGTCAGGAACAGCTGGGCAATGAATCACTTACTTTCCATGGGAAGATTTTTTTGGGGTTGGCTATCCTTCCAGTTTTATCTCATGATTCCTGTATATAAAGTAAATCCAAGCACATAGGGAATTTGGGGCTAGGGACATGAATTCAAGTGGAATTCTGCATTCAGGTCAGAAGGAGTTTGTTGAATGGCTCTACTGTTTACCAGTGGTGGATGCTGTTGGGCAGCAGAATAGATCAGTCAGTCTCTGTGGAGCTGCTGTCACTCACTTGGACAGCAGAATATACAGAGGTGCCTTGTCACAGAATCACATTTCATAATCCTTTTGCTCCACCACCTAATCCTTCTTCTCTCAAATGTAGCAACCTTTGACTCTGTGTGTTCTGAATGTTACCCACTTAAGAAATCTTGGTTAGATAAAAATCTGTATTCAAATCCAGTGTTTTTCCTGTTTTCATGTTATGCCTCAAAGTGGGTAGAGCTCTACTCACTGACAGGAATCATTTAATTAAGCATTTCACATTACAGTTTTGAAGCTGTGCCTGTATTTTTGGTTTCCATTACTTAGTCTGATTTTGCTGTTTTCTCAGTCCCTTAAAAGAAGCATCTTTGCTTTAAACTTTTTTCCTTTTAAAGTATCTAGTTCTTCATAGCAGGTTTGATTTACTGTAAATCAATATGTAACACCTTGAATGTAGAATTCTGAACAATTGAACAAAACCATCAGTATTCAGTCCTTTGGCAAGGAAATAATTAATTTCATGCCTTTTTCAATGTTTCTTTACACAGCTGCACTTCTTTGTTAATGTTTGTTTCCTGAGGCACACATATCTGTGGTAGTAGCACCTTTTTGCTTTGAGTGCTGTCTTTTTCTGATCATTCCTGTTGAAGGTTGTAGAAATAAGTAAATATGCCAAAAACTTAGGTGCCCTGCAGGAAAAGTATCTTTGATCCTTAGGCTTGTTTTTATTTTCTTGGCCACTTCCTTACTCTTCCTGGGTTTAGTCCTGCTATAATTGAGGTGTAAAATCTTCATCTGGGTTTCAGTGTGGACGTGAAGGCCACCAGAGTGATGCAGTAGGGCCAAACTCTTGAGGATGCAGAAATGTGTAAGGTTTCCTGATGGTGGGTGGTAACTTTTGGGCTGGACGTGGATATGCTGCCAGTTGCTTTTCCAAGGTATGAGAAAGCTTCTTGTTTAGTGGTAGTTCTTATAAAATGGATGCAGCGCAGGCTACAGACGTGACTCTGTGACAGCTGAGTGAATACCCTTTGAAATAATAGAATTTATTTTGCAGTGGTAAACTGATGAAATAATTTGTGGTATTAACTAGCTTATTGATTGAGAGGAGAGATAATGTGAAAAAGCCAGTAAAGCAGCAATAAAAGTAAGTTGCTGCATGAGAGGTAGTTAGACAGCTGTCTAAATAGTTGTTAGGAAACCTTGGCTCCAGTGGAAAAGAGTTCGTGTATAGAGGTAGTGTAAAGGTGAGAGTTCACTGGTCAAGTCAACATTAACATTGTGAGGTCCCATCCCGTACCTTGTGTGATCCTTTGCATTTTGATCAGAACAGGTCCCCAGGCACAGATGGGAGAAGTACAATTACGCCAGAGGAGGAAGAACAAAAATCTGAAAGATGATTGAGTTTGAGATATGCTGGAAATAAGATCCACGATGGTGATTTCAGTACCAATGAGAGAGACAGATGTATTTTTAGTTCCCACTGTCTCAGAGCCATTATTATTATTTCAAAACTCCATCTGTTTAGTCGTTTAGTGGGTAAGAGACAAGTTGGACAACAAAAGGTATCGCTAGTAATCCTGTATTTTCAAGAAGCTGCCACCAAGCCAAAGAGAAACCTGAGTGCAGATATTTTTGGTGATTTTATTTCCATATTCTCCCCTTTGGCAGTTGTCTAACACTGTCCTGAGCACACAGGAGGAGTGCTGTTTCATGTAATGGTCCTTTGTCTCATCAGCAAAAGCCTTCCAGCCAGCCCTTCAAGAGGCCAGTCTGAACAGTAATGGAAATTCTTGTTGTAATAGAGGTGTAATAGTCAGTTATAACCTTGTTAGCAACTGGGTGGTTTTAATTCTTGAGGTTGAAGGCTGCTATAGAAAGGGCCAAGTTACAGAAACGGCTGAGATCTTCAGGCCCTGGTGCTGCTGTTGCAAATTTATAGTTTGCTTTATCACCTTGCAGCTTACAGAAAGCTTCCAGGGGATGTGTTGAATACAAGAGTGTTGCATAGACTTTGGGGAAGAAGAATCCCATCCAATGAGTATGAAGTAGGACACATTTAAGGATTCAATGGCCGGCTTTGTAGATGTAATTAGTAAGAAGACCATCTCTGATTTAAAGACCTGCTTTTAGGCTGGTCACTGCTCAGTTCTTTATTCCTGGGCTGGAAGCCACAGCCAGGCTGGTGCCAGGGTTGCCCCGTGGTGTCTGACCCTGCTGTTGTGTGTCCAGGGTCGGCGTGGTCGCAGTGAATGCTCCCCATTTTCATCCGAGGGAGGAGTGTGGTTTTGAGCACACAGGGCACAATTTGTGGGGGAGGGATCTGTTAGTGGTGCTGTGGCAGTGGAAAGCAGAGGCTGCTGAGGCTGAAGGAAAGGAGGAGAATGCTTGGGGGGGACATGAGCTCCAAATTAAGGTGCTGGCCAACCTCAGGTTGAGGAAATATTTATTTTTTGCTTTACAGTAAATTCTTATTCCTTAGACAGCTACTGTTTAATTATTAGACTGTTTATTACTTTTTGACTCACTTTTCCATTTTATACTTCAACTTAGCCACGGTGGTGTAAATATTTGAGGTAGAATTAAGGGAAGCGCAGCTGTATAAATCCATTGCTTTTTTTTCCACCTAGTTATCTAAGAAAGATTCTTTATTCTTTGCTCTAGTCCCTGGAAGTGCTACGGAGGAAGCTTATGCTAAGATTTAGGTGTATTTCTTTCTTTTTCATTGCCGTGAAGCTTTGTCAAATGGTTGTTGGAAGAAAATGCTGGTTATTTTGGAAACAATGTGCAAATAGAGTTTATTTAAAAATGGTTTTGATGAAACAAGGAGGAGTTCTCAGAGACGTTCTTATGACAGTGAAATACCAGATTATCTACATCCTGTCAGCTTTACTTTGCAGAAGAATATTAGAGTAAATATGTTCCCAATGAGAATAAGAAGAAGCAACTTAATTATAGCGTGTGGAGGAACTATTAATGATAAAAGTTTTGGAGTGGACTTTGTGAGAAAACAAGTAGAGCTTCAGCACAGGAACTTGAATCCCCTGGTGTTCATTCTGGACAGCAGAATTATTCTCCTACTGATGCTGTGCTTAACAGAGGCTTAGCTATTTTTTCACTGAGGAAAATATCCTGGCAGCCCAGAGAGACAGTGCTAAGCCAAGTTGGAAGGCTTAAATGTAATTCCTTCTAGAAATTCAGATTAAGGAACAATTTATGAAGTGCTGCTTGAACCAACATGGCTTCAAGGAAAATCAGGTGGTGGCAATACTCTTCAATGACCAGAATGCAGACATTTGACTTCCTTCATCTCAAACAGAAACTGAGTTTCTTTTTACACTGAGGGTTTTCTGTCTGGGAGGGAGCAGTGGGGCCAGTGCCCTGTCCTTAGGATAGGTACATGGCAGGAAAACTTGTAGTACCTACAGCAAGTGGCCTGATAGAAAGAGTTCATGCTTGAGAAGGACTAGGGGCTAGAAAAGTGGGAATATAGCCCAAGTCCAATGAGAACTTCCATACAGAAATGTGGAGAGGAGCTTAATGCAGTGCTCTTAACTGGAACTAGAAGTTCTTAAGTTACAGATTCTTGTGGAATGAGGGTAATCCATGTGTCCTTATAGAAAAGAGAAAGAATCAGGAAATATTTTAAAATTTTATTTCATTAAGCTTTTTCATATTCCTCAAAGAAGCCTCACACAGAAATTTAGTTCTGAGTTGTTTGAATGTAAAATTTCTGACCTGGCAGACCTCCCCGAGAGAGGGGTAAAACCTCTTTATATGAAGCTGTGTGGTAATAATTTTAGTATTTTTCAGTACTTAATTGTTAACAAGTCCAATTTCTCAACACACACGAGAGCTAAAATATTTTTACACTTGGCTGTTGGAGACTCCCCAGGCAAGGTCTTCTATACATGCAAAACTCCTATGGCTGTGAAGGGGTGGGGAAGTGTCTTCCAGCAGCCATTCCAGTGTGTTAATTGGAAAATGATCATGCACCACTTTTAAAAGATGTTTTTATGTTGTGCAGCTCTTCAAGTGGTTGAGAATTGGAAATATAATTGTGATACATACCTTTTCTATTCAAATTTTAGAACTGTTATCTAGGATCTAGGGCAAACAGAAACAAAACCTTCATTCAGCTTACCCTATGCAATGATGAAATATTTTATTACATCTGAAAGAACTTGGTAGAGATATCACTTCTGGAAAGAGAGAAAATACCAAGTTTCCCTATCTCTGCATAATCAGAATGCTTACTTAAATGATAATTAAGGACAAGTTCACAGTTTTGTATTGCACGCGTAATTATTTTTATTTTTTTTAAATCTGTGCAGCTGGCAGCTCCAAAACCAGAGAAGTTGTGGTTGGCATGCTTTATGTAACAAGTTGATTTGAACACTTACAATTTTTGGTTTGAATATTAAAGCATTAAACCACATTTGGGAGAGGGAAGCTCTCCAAGAATTTGTGTTGGCTGGCTTAGTGAGCTGCAGTGAGAAAAGTTGGTGCATTGTATCTGCCTCACTTGCTGAAACCAGACTAGGGGCTTTGCTTATTGGGGTTTAAATTCCCCTCGAGATGGTCACGGCAGAACTTTTTTGTTGCTCTTAGAGTTGAGCAGTGGCACATAACATAAAACTCATAAATTACTTTTGAAACTTTGTCATTTCAAGTGCTATTAATTAGACTGCCAGCCTCTCAGTCTGCTTTATTTACTTACTTTGCGAGCGAGCACGTTTTAAAAGAATAAAAATTCAGTCTTTAGGCTTATAAATATAGACTTATAAATATGAGCAAGTTAATGTTTCAAAAAATCTGTTTTGTTAAGAGCAGTTTTAGACTCTACTGTGAGTTACGCTGTCATATCTATGAACTCAAATGGCTTTTTAGCAATCAGCTTAGATATTCAGCTTTCAGTGGCTTGATTCCTTTGAATTATGAGCAATTTGCTAAGCCCTGGGAACTCCTAATGGAAATTTCAAGCTCTCCAAGAAAGGAACTGCAATGGGGGTTGTTTCTTGAGTGAGTGCTTCTGTGATACAGTGTTACTTAAGCTTTTAATAAAAGCAAAAATGTGTCAACCAAGAAAGGAAGAAAACCCATCAGCCTGATATCAGCGTGGTACAAGAAGAAAGAGGTTTCTCTGTTAAAAAGGTTTTTTAAGTTGTCAGACTTTAAAAAATATTTTAATGCACTTAATAGGAATTTCAGATATTTTTAGTAATGAACATTAATCCTGAATCTTGACACTTGTTTGTTTTTTTGGTGGTAAATGTATTTTTTAATATCCCTGTTTAAAATGTATGCATTTATTTTGATATGTGAATTCTGGTGTGACGTTCTAGTAATACTTTTTATTTTGTATTGATCTCGTCTTAAAGTAGTAGTTTGTTTAGGAGTCACTATTGAAGCAAGTCAAATTTAGCTAAGGCAGTTCAGGCTGATGAAGAGGACAGATTCTGGAGGGCTAGCAAGAAAGACAACACTTATTTTTAAGTCTTTTTTGAAGAATCAGTTTCCAACCTTATATTTACTGTGCTGTTGTTGTAATTTTGTTTAAGTGAGGCGGATTTGCAGTGAAACATTAATAACTATTGAAATGACCATATCTTTTGTAGGGATCTTTCAATGTGCCTTCTATTTGAATTTTATTGACGTGCCCATTCTTTTCATTTCACCTTCCCAAACCCAACCAATTTTCCTAATAATTTGCTTTACTGTGAAGCATAATGATGCACCCACTCAGCCACATATTCGCCAAAAATGACACATTTCTGAAAAAGCTTGAAGACTTAAGCACACAAACGGGAGACTGGAGATGGAGTTCTGTGGCTGCCTTTCCGGGGCGCTTTCCAGCCACTCTCCTCACAGTCTGTAGCTCTGCCTGGGGTTGTTGTGATCCAAGGGCAGGACCTAGCCCTCGGCCTTGTTCACCCTCATGCCACTGGCCATGAATCCAGCCTGTCCAGATCCCTCTGCAGGGAATTCCTGCCCTCCAGCACATCAACATTCCAGCCCCACTCCGTGGTGTTTGAGGAAAGAGCAGCCCACCAGAGCAGAGCCCAGCAAAGAGAGTGTGTACAAAAGTGAAACATGGAAAGGGCTTGGTACTTCTCTGGTGTTGTACTGCAAAATACCAGCTGATTGTGTCAGGATGTTGGTTACAGACAAATTATATATATCATTTTTTTATGTTTATCAGCGATTGTCAGAATTCCTATCTAAAAACCCATTTAGAGGTCAAGATGTGCTATCGAGTATAGATTGGGTTGTCTTTGCAAAACACAACTTGTCTCATTAGAGCAGGTACATCTCTACTTGCTGACTTTCATCTAGAGCATCCCAGTAAAAATTTTCCTGCAAGGTTGGCTTTCTCTGAGGAGCTGTTCCGCCTTCTACGGTGGCATCCAGTGGCAGTTGCAATTTGTGAGAGTCACAAAGCTGTCAGTGTGTACCTTGGAGTGTATATATGGGGCACTGCTGTTTTCAAGGAAAGGGGAATAAAGCTGTGCAGCTGACAGCTGAGGGAACAGAACAAGGTCCCTGGATTCATTATTAAAAGAAAATTTGTGATACCTAACTCGGATGGCCCTGGTTCTGGGCTACCTTTGAAAGAAATGGTCTTTTTTTTTTTTTCTGAATACATAGGCTGTTAGCAATCCTAGAACGTGCAGGACTAATAAACTTAAAATAAGGCTCTGTGAATATATTTCAGAATGCGAAACCTGGTCTTTGACCTTACTCTTTTCAAAGCTAAGCAAACATCCCAGAATGAAAATGCACTTATTGACTCTGCCTTGCTGGAAAAGAGATGACTGTGTTTAACTGTTGCTGAGCAACTGAACAATTGCTTTGCTTCCTTACTCAAATATGGTTCAAGTATTGATTGAAAACTTGTAGGGATGTTTCAGCAGAATTGTGTAGCTGGACTAACATTCAGAGTTTGGAGAGAAGCTACCCTTGAGCACTGCAGTCACTTCCTTCTCTTCTTGGGGAGGCCCTTATATCGTATTTCTGAGTTCAAGCTCTTACTTGCTTAGGAATTATGCTCCTGAGAATTATTTCTCATAATTTGTTTATTATTTGTGTATGTAAAGCTGGGAGCACGTTTTTCTTTGGTTTTGCAGGATGACCCTGGGGTAGAAGCTGAAACATCTGAAATTAGGTACAAAAATGAAAGCCAAATAAGAAAAGGAAACAGAACAAATGCAGTTCTTAAGCAGCACAACATCTAAATGGAATGCAAGGTTAATTTTGATCTTAACTTGTGTTTTTTAAAAATTTTTATTCCAGGGTCAAATAACACTAATGGATGTGCCTGTATTTAAAGCAATTCAGCCAGAGGTAAGTATTTCATTAATTTTGTTTTTCAGTTTAAATAAGAAAAGTGATGCCAGAGTATAAACTCTGGAATTGCAAAGTGTATGTCTATAAATCTTACTTTTTGTCCAAATTCATACAGCTCTGAAACAGATGGTTTTTTAACAGAAAAATATCTGGAACTAGTAGTCTGTTTGGGGACTAATATTAGTATTTAATTCAGCTTGTGCTGGAGATGAAGCATATGGGATTTTGTGTTTCTATGTGACAAACATCCTGATAATTCTGATCATAATGTTTTAGGTTTCAGCTACTGATACCTGTTTTAATACTTACAGCCTGTCCCATGTTTCCATAACTGCTTCACTTCTCCTTTGGCAAAATGAAAATGGTTTAGTGGCATTCAAGATGCGTGTGATCTGTGGATAACACAAGATGATATATTGATGATTTGTGTTCTCTCATTTGTTTTTATGTAATGCCATATTCCTTTCAGATTTTAGCTGACTTGAGCTCATTTCAGCATCTTCACAGTGACTGTAATAAATGATGAATTTGTTTCTCCTTATTTCTTTACCATTAGCATTTTCCTGTGGGCACTGTTTTGCACTTTTGAGGGTTTATTTTTCCGTTTATTGTCCATTTTATCAGTACTGTGGAAGTCTTTCTCAGGTCATCAGTCACTTCAGTCCATCAAAAACTATTTCACTGGCAGCAGGTTTGTTATGTCACTCTTGTGGCACACTGAAGAATGTTTTGCTTCGGGTGGAAAAACCTGCTCAATCTCTTGGCTGTGATTACTGAATTCATCATTTGTGTTACCTTGGTAGTTTTTTGAAGCTGCTATTTGATCTGTACTTGAAGATGTCATGATTCAGCTTTCATAGTATTTCAGCAAGGTATTTCACAGTACCTGTGGATCTGTGTGTGATTTTTTGTTCATTTTTTTTGTAGTTGGTTTGGGGTTTTGGAGTTTTTTGTTGTTTTAATCCTTCAGAGAGCTTTGCATTTGATCTGATTTGAACCTACATCACAGCAGTACTTAACATCAGCAAAAGCAGTACACAGACGTACATATGAGGAAAGCATTTAAAAGAGTCAGCTAAAAGGGTAAAATGCTTTAAAGTTTTGGAGAAGAGCTTTAAAAAAAGAGAGATCCTAATAGAAGATCAGGATAAACATATTCTGCTAGTTAAAAGCTCTCCAAGGCTATTCAATAAAAATCTGAGAGTGTATGCAGATATATCTGGAAAGTAATAATTTAGAAGAAATCTCTATAAGAATAAGGAAAAAATTAATAAGAAAAATTGGTGTGATGCCTTCACTGGAAAATATCCATGCGGAAGAGTGGCTGTTTGACTCTTTGAAGTGTTTACACACAAACAGCTGAAGGTTCTGACAGCGTGCAGGTATTAACCTGTCCATCAGTGCTCCTTCACAGCACACAGAGGCTGGTGGCTGATGTGTCTCTAAACTGTCTTAATCCCCTGAGGAAAAGGGCTGTAAAGATCAGCTCTCACATCAGAAAAGGCTAAACACAATTAAATTGCTTTTCTCCTGGTTTGCGGAAGGGAATAGCAGGCGTGGAAGGCTTATTTACCTCAAGGCGTCTTGACAGCAGGTTAATGAAGTGTTGTAGATTTCTGCGCTTCCTTCAAGTTTCTGCCAGCCTGTGCTGTATCCATGTCTTGATTCAACTTGTAAGCCTTTACCCATCCCTTGGCATGTACACTCAGGCATGTACACTCAGTTTGTAATTAGAAAACAAAACACCACTGAGCTGATTTCACCTGTATAAAAGGGCTCCTAAACTGAGTCTTCAATGAGTGACTGAAAGGCATTGATAGACTTGGGGTTTTTCAGTGAAAATACTGATACTGAATTTCACAGCTCTCATCTGTATGCATGGTGGGAGATGATGAACAATATTTTTCCCCCAGTGTACCGTGATTTAAAAACAGGGTGTTTATTGCAGTTTGTAATTCACCAGCAAATCTTCATTACATGGGTTGTGAATCTCCCTTTGCTTCCCAAACTGCAGAATGGTATCTGAATGAATTTTTTTAGCCTTTAATGTGTGTTCATTTATTTTCTCAAATAAGGTTTCTGAAAGATGTACTTAGAGATGCTTCATTTTTTAAATTGCTGGAGATGGATTTTCATCTATAGGCTGCGTGAGCAGTATTCTTAAAATATCATTTAAATTTCTTGTGTTGCCCCTTCCTCATTGTGTTAAAATATTTCTTAAATCATTACATGTGGCTTTTTTTTTAATAAAAAGCAATACCAGAATTTCATCTTGGTTATCTTAAAAAAAACCCAGCTGAATAACACTTTCCAAAGCAATATGTAGTAGTTTTTCTTTTAGCATCAAAATCAATGAACATGCTCACAGCACACTTTGCATACTTCAGCAGCCTTTTGCCTCTATCTGTAGCAAGTAAATAGAATTATTTCTGTTTATATTCAAATTTCTTAGCAATATTGTGGGTTCACATGTGTGCTCAAGTTCCTGCACCCTGCCCACTACAACTCACCATTTCACGCTTGGTGAGAAAACAGACTGGAAGCTTAGTGTTGCCCACAGAACCTGGGATTGAGGAAAGTGGTGGATCCTTTTACATTTGGGGTGAGCCAGAAGCAGGGTCTTGCACCATTACCATGGTTAGATACTCTTTAGTGACACAATCCTCTGCCTGAGCTGTGTGCAGGCTGTATCACTCCTGGATTCTGGAAACCACATTCCTTCTATAAAAACACCTGCAAGTTACTTCTGAGAAAGGAGAAGGAATTACTGTTTGCTTGTTAATTAACAGTTAGTGGGCTGCAGTATAAGAAATAAAGGTTATAAAAACCACATCTCTGATACAAGCATCCATCTGTAAGAAAGCAGCCAATTTGTATTTTAATTTTTAAGGGAAAAAAATTACCGAGTTCCCCAAGTCAGTCATAAGGTTTCCTTCTCTTCCCTGGGAATGGCAAGTGGTTTTTGTTCTCTCTCTCGTAGTGGTTGTGGCTTTCTAGAGAGCAGTGACTGTAAAGCTCTGCTTTACTGTAAAAGAAAGGAGTCTTAGACTTGCTTGGCTGTGCCGCTGGTAGTTGTGTTAAAGTTAAATAACAGCCACATGACCCCTTGCAGAACACATCAGCATGGTTTTTTTGGAAAATCTGATTACTTGCTTTACATGTTTTTGTACCTTATCCAAAATTATTTGCCCATATGTGTTCATATTGAAAAATCTCTGCTGGGTTATTGTCTTTAGCTTCTATATCCCCTCTGCTTCACCAGTCTAGGCAGTGAAAAAAAAAATCACTTACTGAGTATTCTTAGTCTCTGCTTACTCTGGAGTTGTAGAACAGTTCCACTATTAATCTTTGCTTCTTCTCTTTTTGAAACTTTCCCTTTGACCTAGAGAAAGGTTTCTGTGACAAAAACAATCTTGCTCTCTGCTGTGTAGTGCAGGTTATAATTTAAATGTTCCCACAGTATTTTGTTAAGGAAAATAAAATGCTATGTATTCAAAAGGGAATTAAAACCAAAATGAGTCATAGAAAAAGTTCAGTTTTTGTATTCTTGATCCTATATAGGTCCTTCAGTTTTTCACATCAGTTTAAATGTACCACATTAAGAAATTGGTGGTTGTAGTGGTGTAGCTCCTGTTCCTGAGCTGACTGGCAGACTAAGGAAATAATCCTGGGGAATACTTCAGGTTTGAAATTGTGGTGGAAAAAGTGGAACCCTACAGGAAGATCAAGAACTAGAGTAAGAAATAGGTAGCACAGCCTGTTCAGCAGAGGAGTATTTTTGTAGAAGGACAAGAGTGGTTCCTCAGTTCCAGTGTGGTGTGTGAGTGTGTGTTTTATTGCCATCATGTGTGCAGTCAGATGTGTCCTTGTTGAAACTGTATGGGACTGCTCCAGGGCAAGTCCAGGGAGGCCAAAAACTTTGGTGGCTGCTCTTCTGCTGATGGCATCTTCAGGCAGCAGGATGGGCAGTGCCAAGGGCGGTGGGTTCACACAGGTGAGTTCTAGAGAGGGGCAGGAGGGTTCTGAGCAGGAGTCCCCTGAGGCAGAAAGGTCAGGTGGTCCTGCTGGGAAACCTGACAGGCAGAGGGAAACCACTCTTCTTTTAGTTTGAAGACGAGAGAAAAGAAAGTTGGCTGCACAAGGGAGAGGAGTCTTGCAGGTGAGATGAGGAAGCGTTTCCTACGCTTCCTAAAGGGAGGGGCAAAATGCTTTTGGAACTCAAAGCTCTGTGCCTCTTCTGTCCCTGAAAAGTTGGTGTGGATGTCACCCTAAGCTGTTGAAGAACCAGAGCTGATGGCACAGGTCCCGAGTGCCTGTGTGACTGTGCCTCAACACCTCTGGAAAAAGATGTGGATGTGTGTCTTCCCAGGCAGGAGCAGGATCTTTTGTTTTGCAGTTTTCTCAATTCTGTTGCCACTGATGTCTGTACCCTGTGGGCCCTTAGATGTACAGGGCCAGGGCAATGAGAAGCTTCTGCCCAGAATCATGATGAGTTTTTCACTCATCAGTGAAATTCTCAGTGATGAGAATTGCAATTGAAGGACATGGCCTGAATTTGTAGGAAATTTCCGTGTTTTCCCTAACCCTGAGGTGACAACTAATTTTTTCCTGCTGTTAAGGAAGGATTATCAGATGCCAGTGGATGAATTCTCTTGTGTTCCTCTGAATGCAGAGCTGTGATTCCAGTGGAAACTAGAGATGCTGAGGGATAGAGCGAGTAATCAAGAGTCTCTTGAACGGCTCCCTTCTCCAGTAGTCTGCTCTCCTTTGGAACAGGAGTATTCCAGGGCTGTGTGGTTGTGTTATGCATGCTCATTGAAGTGGAGTTGTCAGGGCAGGGGCATGTGCTTTCCTGTGCTGAATATGCCAGATTTTCCAGGGTAGATTTAGGTGGCACAACTTCTTAATGAAATTTGAAGGAATGCCCCTAAATACAAACCCGGAAATTCTACATTCTTTCCAGCGCCTGGCCAGGAATCTCCAGGTTTTCTGTAAGAAATAACAGCACAACACAAACTTCAAGTAGAAGAATTCAGGGTCTCTCTTAACTGGCATGAGATTCTTTAGTAGTTTGGGGACATTGGTTGGAAAGATGCTAAGAAGTTTCTGATTTAAAACAGTCAAAACCATTAGAACTTGAGACTGTCCAGATACCAAGTTCTTTTAAACTGTGTCTTAAATGGCACAATTATTGGTTACATGTTTAGTCATCTTAAATAAGTTATGTGATAGCTGGATGTGTAGTGTCAATCTGGCTTCAGTGAGGAGTTTTCAGCGTGGTGATCAAACTGAAAGCACCTCAGAGTGGATCATCTGGAAGGAAGACGTGATTAAGTAAAAAGGAAGGGCTGGACTTTGCTATTATACCACGTGAATAATTAAGCTGTGTCTATATTGATTATTTTTCTTAGCACTGTGGAACAGGCTGTGTGCTGAATGCTCTCTTTGCATGTGCTGTTGTATAAAATGGAAGATCTAATTTTGGTACATTTAGTTATTTATGATTTTAATGAAAACTTCTTCGTTGAAATTAAGTGATAGTAAATAACAAGGTGATGCAGTTTCCCAAAATAGGCTCCTTTGGAAGGGAAAACTGAAAATAGTGTTTCTTTTATTGTTACTGCAAGTGATGACACTTTTTTGGTATTTCTTTAATGTAACGTGCCAAGTTAAAAATATGGGACATGTCTTAGATTGAGTTAACTAGGTGTATCATCTCTAAATATCTTCAAAAAGTGATTAAAAACAAAAGGACATTTGGCTCTTTAGCTTAGATTCATGTTTGAAGCAGGATTTTCTGTGGTAACAAAATTCAGAAAGCTCTGATTCAGCAAAGGATTAATTGTAATAATGCAGTAACTCAACACAATTCAGGAATGACACTTGTGGAATCTCAATTTGCAGAAGGAATCAGAACAAGTGAAACTGTGTTACTTCAATGTGTTGTTGCTCTGTTATTTTAAAACTTACAAGATTTGTGTCTCTATGTGCCTTTGGCTCTGGACATGTGTTATGCACTAAATTAAAGAAGTGAATTTTCATCCTTGTTTTCCCAGGAGCTGGCAAGCTGTGGCTGGAATAAAAAAGAGAAATACCGTTTTGCACCAAATGCTGTTGCTTTCACCAGAAGATTCAATCATGTGAGTTATTTTTTTCCAGCATTATTGCATGTACACATTCTAGAAAGTCTGTGGGATTACGTGTTCTGGCACATCACTTTTATTTTTGATCACAGCTTATTACTTGACAACTTAAGGAACTCCTTTTAGTGGATACCATTTCTATAGGATATGCAGAAAGACCAGGCCAGTGTTGAAGAAATATTCTGTTTTAAATAGCAGCAATAGATGAAAAGCGAATATTTTCCTCAGAACTGCTGGCTGTCTTTATATAAAAGACAGAATCATAATTACAGGTTAAAAGCTTGCCATACAGGATTTCTGGACTAGTAATTAGATGTAATTTCCTTCTGTGTTAGTTGAGTGTCTTATGCTTCACGTAGATGTTTTTGTCCCTAGAAACAGAAGCCTCTTGTCAGCATAGGTACCTTTTTAAGGTGATTCTAGGCAAACTTCTAAAAATTCCAAACAATTTTTCTGTAAAAAAATTTGTTCTTTAATTCTCTATTTGGCATAGCTTTTAGGTAGTATATTTGAGATTGATGGTTTTCTTACTCAACAATTTCTCTGCATAAAATCAGCTATTAAAAGAAGAATTAAAGAACAGAATTCTCCTTTTCTTCACAAGTAAAGCTGGAGGAGTCCAGCTGTGCAGTTACCCAGTCATCTCTCAAAAACTGTGATGCTCTTTTTAAGTGATGCCATATTTTCTCTTTCAGATGAAGTAATTCTATTACTCTCATCTCTCCTCTTGTAAATGTTTAATAATGTCTGAAACTTACAAGCTGTCTTGCAGACTAAACCTCTGTACCCAGTCTCAGACTTACAGAGATCTTTGTTAATCATCTGAAACTCAGACCAAACCTCTCAACTTTTCAGGGTTTTGTTTTTCTATCAATTCTTGTGTACTTTCTCACTTTTCATGATTGCTCTCATTGAGTATATAATCAAATCCTATTACTTTTCACTGGCAACACTTAAAATATTTCTTAACCTACTGACAGAAATGCTTGTCTGGGTTTGGGGTTTGGACACTTGACTAATTCTGCATGGGACTGAAGAGAGAATGTTTCATTGCAAACTTTTTGTGACTGTACCACTGTGCCATCTGGAGGGTTTGGTCAAGATTTTTTTGTGTGTTTTTTTTTTTGTTTTTTTTGTTTTTTTTTTTTTTTTTTTTTTTTTTTTTTTTTTTTTTCTTTTTTGTTGCTGTTCTGCATTTAGTTGAAATTTTCCTGATCTAGCGGGTTTTTTTGTTTGTTTGGTTGGTTGGGTTTTTTTTGGTTTTTTTTAAGTTGCTCCTGTTAGAATGTAATAAGCTAGTATAAAACACTCATGGTTTTGACACTGATCATCACTGATTCCAACATTTGCTGCCTTGCTTATTCGTGGAAGTTGACTCTTCTAAGGAATGTTTAGTTTTGCTGAATATTGTGGAATGTTTTTGTAGCAAAAACCATGTTAGGCAGTGTAACTCGTCAAGATCTTCACTTCTCACTTGTTGTTGTGTGCTGCAGAACTGCAGGAGCTGTCTGAAGTCAACTCAAGAATTGGTAAAATATGCTCAGTAGCCAGAAGGAAGGAGGGGAAGCCTTATGGGAATAAGGACTTCCATGAAGTTTATTTCAGCCCTTTTTCTGGCATCAAGGAATCCATTGGTATAGGAGTGGAGAGGGAAAAGGACAGATACTGTTTCTGCTCCGCTTATCTGGTGTGTTCTAATGTTTAGTCCTAAAACAAGTAATTGGGAAAGTCATAGGGACTTGTGGCCTTCTCAGGCAGGAATACATGTCGTCAAACTTTTGTTAACCTTTGAAATTTCACTGGGTTTAAATTAAGCATTATGCATCTGTCTCTTCCCTTTTTGCCCCCAGCTTGCCAAAGAAAAATCAACAGCTCTCACTTTTTAAATAAAGAGAATATTAAATTACTAACAGCTGCTTCACAGCAAAATGATGTGCAGGTAGCATTTTGGAAGCAGTGATGATTCTGTGCATTTGATTACATTCCACTGAGGATGAAGTTGGGCAGTTCCAGCATTAGTTATGGGATAATTGGCTTGTGAAAACAGATCGAGTTCAGGGAAGAGAAATCAGTTGAATCCTTCCATGCCAGGACTCTCCTATTCTTGGAGAATTCACTGTTGAGTGGTACTCCGTATAGATCTACATATATAGTACTATTTTTTAAATATAATTTATTATTATAAAATATATATTATAAAATATTATATTAACTTCACTTTTTTTAAACTCTGATCTCTCATTTTTCAGCTTTCTTCTGCAAGTGGGTTGTATACTTGCTGCTGCTGCTGGTGAACTTGTCAGAGTGCGCAATTGCCAAGTTCACTGACTGGATCATTGTTTTACCTTTTGAAAATAACTTTTATCATATGTTTCAAATAAACAGGTTTTTTTAAGGTAACTGTTTGTATAAAGGTCAGTATTGGTCTCTTGGTTATCAGAATCCCTCAACTGAAAACCTCTTTCTTGAGGTTTTTGTTTAAATGGGAGTGGAACTGTGCTGCCACAGAGCTTAAAATATTAGAGAAACTTGTCAGGTAGATTCAGTACATTGGAACAATTTTAAAGGAAGAGATCCCACTTGCAGAAGGAAAATTTTATGTTTTACTCACTGTGTTTATGGATGTTTTTTGGGGTTTTTGCATCCTTTTTTAACCCAAATGCAAACGTTGTATGAAGACCTTTTTCTTGAATATTGTAGTGTTGCTGAATTGTGATGGATTTAACTGGGATTATTGGAAATAAAGGAATGGAGTGGTTAGTGTGCATGGAAGATACCTGAAAGAAAAATCCAGAAACTGTTAAAAGGTTATTCTTGGATTTCCCTATCTTTTGATTAGCACAGAAAGCAAAGGTAGTTTTAGAAGCAATGACTATAAATTTAAAAGCACCAGTATAACAGAATTGGTATTTCAGATAAGGCAAACGTGGGATAATTTAAAAACCTTAAGATGTGATTCAAGAAGAGGTATGTTCAAAGTTAAGCCTGTTATTCTCAGTTGACCTTAATAGGAAAGAATATAAATATACAATTACATGTCAAATCTTGAAATGCTGCCTTAAACTGGTATCAAAGGTATTGATACCTAAAGGCTGGGAGTCATGTAGCTGATTGATGCTGGTATAACAACATTTAAATGCAGCAAGAGAGGAGTATATGGAACAAATGTGTATTATATATGTAAAGAATGACACAAGAGTATTTATTTAAATTATTGCTCTTTCAGTATGTGCAATGCATTAGGTTATGGTGCTGTCTAAAGGTACCAGTTAATAGACAAGATCAGCCAAATCCCAGTGTTTGTGTCAGTAAAAGCACATCAGAGAGGACTGGAAGTAGTTGAAGCGGAAGCGATTAAGTGTGTTTGATTCTGTATCTCCTGCCTGCTCTGTCGCTGAAGGGACTGGAGGGCTCTAGGCTTCAGAGAAAATTTGTTTTGGTTTGTTTGGGTTTTTGTCTTTTCCTACAAGAGCTTGGAATTGTTGAGCTGAGGTCTGGCTGGGGCTGGGACAGAATCCGGGCTTCCTTGGGCAAACAAGAGCAATTGTGTGTCACAGTGTTTGTGTCTGTGTGATGCCAGTGAACTTCCACAGAAGTCAGGACTGACAGAGGGAATCAGGGGATTTCTGTCCTGATGAAAATGCTGGAGTGTTGCTCTGTGGTCCGAGCAAGTGTGTCACAGTCTGGCCCATCACAGGCATTCTCCCGTTACATCAACACTCTGTGAACTTAAAATCAGAGACATTTGGGATCTTAAGGTGTAGTGCTGCGTGTGTTGTCCTTACCTGATTCTTTATGATACAGAAATCTGTGTTGAAAATTTAAATTCCCTTGATCTTCAACGGGAGAGCAATTCCTTAAAAACTCATTGATCAGTCAGGGGAAAGAAAGTTCTTTTTCTAAGCTGTGTAACTGCAGCAGAGCACCAAACTGAAGTCAAGCTTTTTATGACAAAATTTTGAAGTACTGTCAAATATTTATGTGTTCAGTACTTCTGTATTTGATAGAATTGTAGAATATCTCAAGTTGGAAGGTGCCCATAAGGATCATAGAGTGCAAATCCCTGCTCCTGGCAGGACTCGGTAAGGACACCTTTAGAATATTTAATTAAAGAAAATACTGGAGAAGACCTGGCAGCAATCTACATATTTTCATTTTCTAAATTATGAAGAGGTGCAAGAGTTTCAAATCTCTTTTTCTCTCACTCCTCCTGAAATTGTCTCAGCACTTGGAGCCCTGTCCTTAAAGGAAAATTATTCTATTACTAAACAAAGGGAATGGCAGTCTCTGTCATTTAAATACAGGTACTGTGACTATGATTTTCAGATTATTACAATTTGATTATGTACCATCTAAAATGAGACAATTTCCCATATTTTCTCCTTTTAACTTTAAACAGTGGTTTCAAAACATCTGCCATTTTTGAGCATGGCAACACGCTGAGATTTTTTTAATTGCATGGAACCACTTCTTGTTTGTGAGGATAACAGGGTTTGTCAGCAGATATTTTGCTTTGCCAAAAAGAAAAAGAGGAAAGAAAATGAAGAAAAATGAAAGGGAAGAGAAACCTGAGCTCCATAGTTAATTCTTTCCTGGCTAACACAATCTTAGACAAACAGACCAAAGGAAAATGATTCTTATGCAAGATGTTTGTGAGGATTTTTTGTGGGTTTTCTTGTCATTCTTCCATTTTTCAGTTCCAAAGAGCTGTTGTGATTTAACATCCCAGTTTTCATCAGATCTCTGTAGCTTCACTGCAAATGTAATAATTTTGTAAAATCTGTCTTAGGAGCTGTCATACTGTACAAAGTGGAACAGGATATTTCATTTTTCTGAGATTTTGGCCAGGAACCTGAACACATACACAGTGTTAGTTTACAAGAAGTAGCTTAGCATCACTTAAAAATCAAAGCAACATGACATTTTGGAAGGTTTTCATGTATAAGAGTAAACTTACAGTAAATTTCTTCATACACCGTTTTCAGTAGTTTTGTAAATACCAGTCATGCTGGATCTTGATGATAATTAATATTTTTCCTAACTTGTAGCAAGTACATGAATAAAAGCTGCAGTGTTTATTATCCTTTGCTAATTCTTTGCTACTGCTATATTACAGTCATGAAAGCGTTTAATTTTTAGCATTCTTTGTGAGGGCAGAGGGTGGGAGGAAGCAGAGAATAGAAAACAGTGGAGTTTAGACATATTACCCAACACTTTTACAGTACAGCCTTTATGAGATTCACGTAAGTATGAAATGCAGCAACCATTCTTTATACTGAATTTAGCAGGGATCTTATGCAGCAGCGAAGTCAGTGCTCGAGAGTTTTACGAAGAGTATGATGCTGTGCTGTACGTCAGCAGGTGATTGGCACAGCCAGAAATAAGAGTATAAACTAGAAGCTAGGTTATGGCAGAGCTTCCTACCTTATGTTCTAGTTTTGTTCAGGGTTAATTTTTTTTTTGGAGGTGTTGGAAATGCCAATGAGCTGTAGTTGAAGCTGTTCAGTTCATGTAAGAGTTGAGTTACGCAGCTTTGATGTTGTGGGAAAGCAAACCAATGGCTATGATTTGATGTTAGTGTTTATATTCCTTCATTTTGTAGGTTTTTCATAACATTTCCTCATGATTTTATTTTCCTGGGACAGCAAAGTTCGAGTGTTTTGCCATTTGCTTTGTGTGTGATCTCATCCTCAAGCTTTGCCTGAACTCAAGTCTGTTTCCATAGATCATACTTTCATAAAAATAAATGACACTTTTAAAAGTATATTGTTCAAACTCTGTATTGTTTAAAAGGCATTTTTTCTACATTTTAGGTAAGCTTCTGGGTTGTTAGAGAGATTCTTCATGCACAGACTTTAAAAATACGAGCTGAGGTTTTGAGCCACTACATCAAAACTGCAAAGGTAAGAATTTGTATTGTGAAGGGGGTGTGGGATTCACCATGATCAAAGGTTTTATACCCAGTTTGGTGAGTTCAGAAATATAGGGAAATATTTGATACCCAACTTAGCTGTGGTTGCTTCTGTTCACATCAGTAACTGTTTGGCTTTTGTGTTGTGACAAAGTGTACAGTCAATTTAAACAGCATTAGTCAGAACAGAAATAGTTCGTTTCCTTTTACCATTGGAAGGAAAGGATCTTTTATCTCTTACTCAAATGGTATCAACTTTAAAAATGTGGTTTGAAAAATAGACTTTGATTCAGAAGACATTTTGGAGCTCTCAATCTTTCCTAAAGCCTTTTGGACTGACATTGATAAGAAAAGGGTCAGCAAATCTAGAGTGACATATAGCCCTTCAAATAGAGTGAAACTTCTTCACAGTAGTGAGAAGAAGGGGTTGTTTTTCAAGTTTCTGCTGTCAGATGGTGCCTGCCTTTTACTATAGCTGCCTGCTCTAACTACCCTGGGTTACCTGCAAAAAAAAAAAAAAAAAAAAAAAAAAGAAGAAAAATATTTGTTAATTAATTTTGTATTCAAGTGCGTTCCCTGTCTTGACAAGCCTGTTTTTAATGAAGCAATGTTTTACTCCTGCGGGATTTGACTCTCAACCTTGGCAAAGCAAGAGCTGATTTTGTAGGATTCCTCAGGCTTTTCTCAATAATATTGGTGTCATCATAAAGGGTTAGTGATCTCTCTTAAACGTCCTTTGATATCTGGTGAGTTAATGTATCTTCATCTCATGTATTTTTAAAAGTCAATTCTTGTGCTTTTGTTTGAAATACAAACATTTAAAAATTGGCTTCGTGATCCATGTTCCCTCTGTAGGAGGGGGAGGTTCAGCTCTGTGTGGCAATAGTGCAGAACAGATGTGGGAAGCCAGGTGGGCTCAGCTCTGGTTCATACTGGGATGGGACTGGCTAGTGCTGGGTGTTGTAGGCTCAGCTTTGGGTGCAGCACCCTGAACGTGCCCAACCTCACCAGTGCACTGCAGGCTGCAGTGTCTGCTGGAATGCTGCTGGCTTGGGGGCAGTTATACGCTCTAACAATCAGATAATTGAGCTTTGCTTACCTGTCAGCTGTAAAAATCACAGTTACAAAAAGCAAGAAGCTCTGTATGGGGGGTTTTTATATCAGTTCATTTACTTCTGTCCTTGTTACCGTGGCTTTGCTTACATATGGCTGCTGACATGAAGTTACTGTGCAATGGGGGCTGTTGGAAGGAGTTTCTGTTTTCCAAAGCTATCATCAAAGCAGCTTGGTGCCATAGGTCACATCAATTACCTTTTCTTTAGAGAAGCTGTAAATCCACTCCACAGCAAATTCCTTTTGCTGGCAACCTGTTGTATAGCTGGCAGTCCTTAAATGGTATCTGATCTATACTGCTTAATATGTGAAGTAATTAGACCCAGCAGCTGCATTCCCCAGAAGTTCCCAGACTGGTTGGTGATGACTTCTGTTTCACTGCTGGCAGCAGCTGGGAAAGCCCTTCTTTTCATTTCTGATCAGCTACACTGTCCTTTGGGACAGTGAACTTTATTGCCTTGCTTGGGATGTGTGTGGGAGGAAAAAGGGTTACTGTGTAAGTGGAGGGACAAATTTCAGCAGGACTGCTTGGGAGGATAACAGGACTGTGGTGTATGACAGACATTCAACCCCTTTCACCTTGCCCCACAAAATACTGATTACCCTTTACACCTGGTTACTAAAGGATCCTCCCAAAAGAGGATGAGGAGAGGGAAGCACTTCATCAGAAGGTGTGGGCAAACTTCCACTGTCAGCAGGACATGCTGGAATCATGGGGGTCTGAGCACCCAGACTGGAAATGCTACTGGGATGCCATTAAAAGTGGCATTTCTGACTAATACTTGTGAGGACTTCGTTCCAGAAAAGGCTGTAAGTTTCCTGGCAGTGTGTTAAGTGGAGAGGGAATCATTTGCCCTGTTCCAAAACTGTTAGCCAGGGGCCCATCCTTGGGTTTTGGCTTTTGTCCTTCCAAATAGAGGCACTCCTTTGATGTTCAGCATTTAGTCAGTATTCCTTTAGTCTAGTTCCTTTGTCCTTTTGCCTCATGAAAGGCTTCCTAAGCAAGAAGTAAGCTGAGTTTCAAGTAGGAAAAAGGATTTCCACCGTTTTTTGAATAGGAAAGGTTCCTTATTTCTTCTTGCTGGAATCCTAATCTACCTTGGTGAACATTCCAAATGGATTAAACAAGATTTGCAGTACTGTGGTTGAGTATCATTTCTCCTTAGCAAAGTCTCTCTGTTTGGGGTAAAACCTAAATTTGGGTGCACTGCACCAGAAATGAATGTAGTTTGGATCTCTGGGAGCTCACAGCTATCAGAACAATTGAGGTTGCAGAAGAGCTTCAGGAAGAGCATTTTCCTCCAGACTGTTTTTAAGCTTTCATGACAGTAGTACCAGTAGTTACTTGGCCAAGGTAGTGGATAGTTTTGGAGACAGAGGGAAAGGAAAAAGAAAAGGGAGGGAAATTCCAAATGTGTGAGAAAATGCACTTAAACACAGTGTTTTGCAGAGAGTTTTTAAGGGAGTTCTTTTATCCTGATGTTTTTGCTGTTCAATTTTGATGGGGTTGTTGCTTTCCACTAGTTAGCCATACTCCAGAAATGGCCTTTCAGTGAGAGTACTCCAGGTATGTGACTAGAAATTCACCTCCTTGATTTTGTCCTGCTAAGAAATGTTTTGGGTGTTTTGATGTAGCCTTGGTAGTGGCATAAACTTTAGGTACTGACATGTTTATATCAGTCACCATTGAGTTGTCCTTTCTGGTGTGTTGTTTTAAAATACTCTTGAATGCTATGAAAGGAATTTGTTGGGTTTGAATGTCAGAAAATTTCTGGCATTTCAAATATATTCCCCAAGATGTGTGTCTAGATAGATATTTTGAGGATTCTCTATAGGCTATGAAACAGCTAGTTAGTCTAATCCAAAAGCATAGAGATGCAGTAATGAAAAATTAGGAGGTGCCATAAGAAGTGGTCTGTGTGCATAGCAGTTCACTGTAACCCTTCATTTTAGACCATGCAAGATTTCGGCATCTTCATACTGTTATTTAATCTGTATTCACTATTGGCAGCATTCAGAATGTTGTTCATTGTTATTACTTTTCTCTTTTTTTTGTCCTCAGAAACTGTATGAGCTGAATAACCTCCATGCTCTCATGGCAGTGGTGTCAGGCCTCCAGAGTGCTCCCATCTTCAGGCTGACCAAGACGTGGGCGGTAAGTGAGCAGCAGGACACAGGACAAGGGAGTGGGGTTCCTTTATTCTCAGGTAAATACAACATTCCGAAGCTTGTTTTCAAGGATGCAGCAGTTACTACAGAGAGCTTTAACTTTGTTCTGCTGGGTGCATAATGCTCCTAGTTCCTCTGAGGTCTATGGTTTCCTCTTAATTTTTTTTTTTTCCATTCTGCTGTAGAAATATTTTCCTCTGAAAAATAGTTCCCTGCAGATTCTGCTAAATGCAGAGGCTTCTCATGTGGCCAGAAGCTATTTTGTATTCAGTTGCTGGAAAATTCTGAATGCCAAAGCGGGTCATACTTTAATCATTTCAGGGTTTATACTGTTGGAATTTTTTTTTTTTTTTTTTTNTGCTATGGAGAGCAGATGCTCAGAAACTCTTGATTCAGTTTCCATAAATAGATTTGTTGTTTCTCTAACTGATAACTAACTCTAGCACTTTTCATCATAATTTCATAGTTACAACTCCATTAGACAGTATATTTGTAGTTCTGCCTTTATACAGTTGTGAAAAAACAGTATTCTTTGGAATCATTTTTATTTGTCATCTGTTTTTAATATTGTTTATCATTGTATCCTCGATAAGAATATTAGGAATTACTTTTGCTCATTGGTATTTTAGATGTTAGAAAACAGTCCTTATTCAGCCATATATTGTGTAGTTTTTCAGCTGTTTCAGATGAATGTGACATTCAGTGTGGCAGAAAAAATCGGGTGACTGAGAGGCTCCTGTGCAAGGGATACATATAAATAGATTATTTTAAAAAGCTGAAAACTTTCACTGAACACACATAAGTGCATCCTTGGATGTTGCAAAAAGTTTGTCTGACAACTGCATGAAAATGTCATTTAGTTGATAAATTTTCCCAAATTGAATATAATTCACTTCTGCCAAGATACTCATCTAGAGTTCTGGTCACACTTTGCAAATGCACAATTAAGTTAGGCATTTCTTCCAAATACCAAAAATCTCTCTGAGGAAATCTTAGTGAAATTAACACTTCAAAATGATCTCGAGGAGAACTTCTGGTTTTCAGATTTTATGTTGATGAATTGATGCCTCAACAGTTTTCTGTAACTGTGAGGACAAGTCGACTTTTAAATCTCTTTTTGTACACAGCTCAAATTAAATGTATCTATTACCATATAATATTAATAACCACATTAATTGGCACCATGATGATGCCGTTCAGAACTGGGAGTCCCTAGTTTCTTTTGATGCTTGGTTATGCACTAGTTTGCACTTACAAGGTTTATTTGACATGTGTGCTCTTGACATACATATCAGTCTTTACAGTTCATCCCTCTTCCAACCTCTGAAATTCCAGGTAATTTCTCCCACATTTCTGCAGGTGTTTGATTCCTCTTAGAATTCCAAGTGAGTCTGTGCTTTTCATCATCTTACATAAGCCTTTGCAAATTCACCTTGCAGGGTAGCTCCCAGCATTGTGCACTGCAAACTGATTTAGTTGTCCTTCTCTTGGAAGTTCAGCTTATAAATTCCTGAAGATAATTCTGAGCCTTTGGCTTTCTGTATATTAAAAGCAAGAAAAGGCACACCAAGCCTTTAGTTGAGTCACAAAGGCATTTGGGTACGTTACACAAGAACACTCCAAAACCTTCAACAAGGAAGAATTTCTTCTCTGTTTCTGAGATTTGTAGCAACCCTCAATCAACTCGATTTACAAAGTCAGGAAAATAGCTGCAAGTATATTCATTCCCTAAAAAAAAAAAAAAAAGCCACCTTTAATGGTTGGAATCTAGAGTTGAAGGGAGCTTTTAAATACTTGCTTGGTAATCTAATGTTCCTAAAAAAGATGAAATTCATGTCTTCTGACAGTATGTCTGAATTTGTCTGAAATTTGTCTCGCTCGTTGCCTGCCCACACTCTGAACTCTGGAGAATCGTAAGTGCTGCTTTTAATGTGTGATTTGCCCCATTCAAAACTTGAGAAGAATTGTGAGCCTTTCCAAGCAAGTTCACAGAATAGAATATTCAGCTTGTCTCCATTTAATGTAAAGGAATTCTAGATGACCTGTGAGGGTTTGGGCAATAAAGCAAATAATCATTAAATATGTGAAGTGGGGTGAGCCAGTGTCCTGAGACCTCATCTCTTCTTGCTGGTATTTCAAAAAGATTGTATTCAGTGCTGGCACACTATAGTTAGAAAGCCAAGAGCAATTTAGAAAGCTCCAAAACCTTCCCTGCTGCTATAAACTGTCAGCTTTTATTGTCTCTGCATATGTACAGCTCTTTACTGTTCTTTTCATCCAAGAGACAGAAGAAGAAACATTATTTTAAAAAGAAGCAGCTCCAAAACTGAAGGACTAAGAAATGGGGGTCCTTATTGGCCCTCACAGAAACACTTTTAATGTGCTTGGCTTCTCTGGACTTTTGTCCTGAATGCAGGAGGTGGAGGCATGGCATGAATTGGCCTAGGAGCACCAGGGGAAGTCATGCAGAATCAGCTGGTTACAAGATGATCCAAACAGCCTGAAAAGATACATCAGACTTGAATAAGAGTGTGCAAATCAGCGTGTTTTGAGGAAAATACAGTTAGTTCATTCAAGTTTGAAATCAGGCCATTATTATATCTGTTAGTCTTGCCTTACCTTTCAGTCTGCAAAACTATGAAAACCTTTCAGACATTAAATGATGGGAGAATGTTTTAGGATATTATTAGATAGAAGCAAGCTAGTCCAGGCTGATAAAACTGGAACCAGCTTCGAGAAGATGAACTTCAAAAGATAAATGTCATGTTCGGGTGGTTGGAAAGGAGCCATGTCAGTCTGCTGCTTCCTTCTCCTGGAAGAGTCTGCAGTTCTAATGAATGGAGATGCTGTTCATCTGAGTATTAGAACCAAACCTAAATTAAAGATGCAAATTAACTGCTGGAATGTCAGTGTTGAGTATGTCTTGGAAGACAATTATTTTGAACTTAGTGGCTTTCTCCTGAAAGCCACTGTTTAGTTTGTCTGTCCTAATGAAGAGTTGGATGTAGGAAATGGAAGTAAAAATAAATTATTTCAACAGTGAATTTACAGAAGGGAAACTTCACTTCTGTCAGGCTCACCTAGGCTGATCTTTAACTGAACTGAAAAGGGAATATGCATAGAAATTCAGTGATCTGACCCTTGTAATTGCATTGTACAGGAAAAATTGTGACTGGGACTTGGAACGCTGAACCTCCTGCCAAAATGTTGGGTGGGAACATCTTACACCCTTTGTTGAATTCTGACTCTGAGTTGAAGTAAAGACTTTGAGGCAGTTTTGCAGCAGCAGTTCAGCAAGATGTTTGGAAAATAACTTACTTTCCCCATCTTACAAAGACAGCCTGGTTGCTGTTAATTGTATCAAAGGAAGGGGTTGGAAGCAGGAGGAATGGATAATGAAGGAGAACCATGACTTGTAAGTTTTCTGTTCAAAGTGGACATTTCTGTAATATTAAAAGCCAGTAAAATTGCCAATTGACAGATGAATACAAGTCCATGAGCCTTCTGTAAAAAGCCACAGATAAAATCCTTACTCAAATCCAAGATACAGCCCATACTAGCCACTGTGAAGAGAATTGACTCCATTCCATCCCAAGCCAACACACTTACAGATAATCAGAGTGAAAATGTTCCTGGCATGAATACTGCTGATGTGGACAGCACATGGATTTATGATGTGTGTTAGCTAGATTTGTTTTTTGATAACTTACAAATTATCAGATTTGTTTCAGATCCTCCAGGACACCAGCGTGTTTACCTGCTAAATTTTTAGAAGTCTTTTTAAATTTAACACCCAGAATTGATGCTTTTCTTTGTAAACTTTCCAAGTGCTCCTCTTTAAGGAGTAAATGATGTAATTCTGAAATAGTTGAGTTAAAAAAAAACAACAAAACAAAAACCAAAACAACAACAACAAAAATAAAACAAACACAAAAACCCCAGAAAAAACCAGCACATCAATAACAGCAACAACAATGGGGAAGTGGAAATTTGTGCTTGTAAGGGTAAAAGAGAAAATTGTTATGATCAAACTTAAACTCATCTGGTTTTGCCTTCTATTTTCTTTGCCTAGTTACTGAGTCGGAAGGATAAAGCCACCTTTGACAAGCTGGAATATGTTATGAGTAAAGAAGATAATTACAAAAGGCTTAGAGACTACATCAGCAGCTTGAAGATGACTCCTTGTATTCCCTACTTAGGTAAGCTGTAGCCTATTTCTCCACTAATTACACAACCTAAACACCATCTTTTAAGCATTCAGGAAACTCTGAATACTTCAGTGGAGAATCTACAAGCCAAGGTGATTCTGGGCACTCTGTATGTGGCAGGACAGAACCTCAGAAAGAAAATACCTCTTAAAGCACACAAACACTGCAGGTTTTACATCCAGTATCAGTTTTCTAGGAAACTATTTTGCCACGTGTTGTACAGATACATTGACTTCTGGAGAAGTACTTCCATTGTTATGCCTGCTAGCCCTCCTAAATGCTAAATACTTGTCTCTTCTATTTATGATGGCTTTTAATTTATGAGAAGCTATAAATCACAAGCCTCTGAGAGGAATAAATAGAGATCTTAGAGTTTGGAATATGGCAAAATCTGGAGATATTGCTGCATTTAATATAAACCAATGTGAGGAGAGAAACTAGGTTGTTATAACTGATTCAGCCTTATGGAATAATTATTAGTAAATTATATTCCTGTGTATCTAAAAACTAGATAAATGCGTTTAATATGTGTTGGTTTTGTTATCAATCTAATTTAGTGTTACTTAAACTAAACAGACATTAAAATGATAAGTGTGCTGGTTTTAATGTGGCTTTTGTTTGGTGAGATGTTGGTAATCACATAAAATCAAGGAACTGTGCATCCAATTCTTCATATTTTTGCAGATAATAAGTTGCTCTTACACCTGAATTCAAGATGAGCTCTTCTGGTCGTTAAGACCTATTAAACTGTAATCTCTGTTCCTAAATTTTGATACTTCCTTTATTCTGCTGGGCTGTTAACTTTTCCAGGATAAATTGGTTGAATTTTGCACGCTTGCTACAGAAGTAGAAAAAATACTTCACTGTGGGGCACCAGAGTTTAATACCCTGTAGTGTTTGTCATTCAGGGCCTAAATTGAAAGACACAAAAAGGAAACCAAGCATTATATAATGTGTTGAAACATGGAGCTTTCCCATCTAGTGTACATGGCCAATATAGAGACTTGATACATAGTTCTGAAATGCTTCTTATGCTGATGCTTTTTACCCATATGCCATGATTTTTGAAACTGTGAAGCCAACATCAAATTGTTTTCTTGCTGATTATAAAACTCCCAAGCCAAATATTGGGAAACAGTTTTTAAGTTTTATTCAGTTACAGATGTTTTCCCCGATGAGCAGCAGCTTCTTGTCAAACTTTTACATTAAAATAACCTTTGGGCTTGACTTGATAGTTTGAAGTGAAGTATATAATTCTTTTCTATTTAGAAAGAAATGCTCTTTACTGTGACCTGCTGTAGTTAAAGCATTTGCTGTGACCTGGTTTCATGTGACACCAGTTCTTAATAGTGACATAAGGAATGTCCTCAAGCCTTTTTAATTCTCCAAAGGAATAACGAATTCCCACTGGTGCAATACCTCTCAAATTAATTTTGAACGGTTTTAAGAAGTGGCAAAAAGAAAAAAATTGCCTTGAACACGTCATAATAAATCTGGATCCACTTTGGAGGATTGATAGTTGAGTCCAAGTTTTCTCACTTGATGAAAGCTTTAATCTCTGCTAAGACCTGAGTAGATTTGTTATTTCTTCAATTTCCTTCCCAAGGCATCTTTACTAATAGAGTCATTTGGAACAAAAGTAACTTAAATTGCTTGTTTAACTTACTGTTTTAGGCTTATCAGTTACAGGTTACAATTCCTAAAAGGAAGACTTCTGCTGTAAGCTTCTCTAGGGCAGCAGTGCTGTTCCTGGTTTAAATTGTGTAGGAAAGCCTACCTAGAAGTCTGCAGGTGGAAATGATGATTATGGTACATGCAGGGAAGGGGATTCCTCAGGAGGACCATTCCCTCTCATGGTAAAAGGAGGAGTGAGGGGTTCCTCACTCCTGGTGGGGAGAGCCAGCAGCTGCCATGCTCCCCCAAAATGCTCTTTGGAAGAGTGTAGAGCATCAGACTTGCCACACAATTAAATTTGCCATTTCAAATCCCCTCTAGAGAGACACTGACGCTGGTTGTGGAGGCCTCTGTTTGGAAGGTCATAGGGAAAGTGAGCATATAAAGGAATTTCAGCTGCAATTTCAAGGATGAATGGTTCACCCTTTTGCAACCAAATACCAGATGTGGGTATAGATTTTTTTCATGGCTGTCTTGGCATTATAAGAGAAAGCTTAAGTGCTTTCTTGGTGTAGCTTTTGCGATAGGAGCGGAACCACAGAAGAACAGATTGTTGTCTTATTTCCACTGCTCACCCTCTGTGGACAAGAATATGATGTGCTTCCACATTTAACTGGGGGAGGGAAATAAGTGTTTCTCAGCTCCTTGCAGCTGATTGTGATGTGATTCCAGAATTCTAGAAATGCAGGTAAGAGCATCATCATCAGTGTGGACTCACCTACTTAAATGTGAGTGTGAAAAGCTGTGCAACACCAATAAAGATGTTTGACACCCGGCCCCTGATACACAGTGTGGGATATGTCATCAGTGTTGCATCACCCAGGCAACTAAAGCAGCCAGAACAAATGGAAGCTGTGTATGTGATGTTATATTTCACCTTAGAATAAAACCCTGTTCTCCAAGAGAGTCTTATTCCAGAGTTCTGATCCATTTGAGATTGCACAAGGAGACAACTGAGCCGTATCTTGAGAAGTAAGATTTTTATTTAACTAAGCAGTACTACTCTGTGAGATATTTTTCTTATACCTGTCTTTGAGGAGTGAAATCCAGAAAGAGAATAGCTGAAAACAGGTTATTAAGTATTCATCTGAGGAATATTCAGCTGCTTCAGTGATAGTGCTTGCAATAGATTTTGGGAATAGATGTGAAAACCATGTTTCAGATTTTTTACAAGTTGAACTTTCTTGAGGTTTGCTTGGTTAAATTTGGACTCATGGTAGAGGAATGGTGAAGGCGTTATCCTTCCCAGACAGACTGCTTCTGAATGCCCAGGGCAAGAAGCCTGAGGGATACTACAGCTTCTTTTGAAAATCTTTCAAAAGAAAAAGTGTGAGAGAAAACACTGAACTTTTCAAGTCATTCACCCTGCTTAGAAAATTCAGCCCAAAAGCTACAAACTCATAGAATTACAAGCATTTGAAAGTGAATTATTGTACAGAGTATGAACCGACCTGAAAAAGACATGCTATGCTTTCCTTCCTTATAATCTTAAATTGACAGCTTAATTAACTCTTTCCTTTCAGAGCACAGCATTTGTACAGTCTGAGGTTTCTGGGTGGATTTTGTAATAAAGTTTAGTTAACGTCATCCTACAGCTTTAAATTGGGGAAGGCTCACTTTTTAGATGTCCAGTATGTAAGATTTAATTAAAAGGCTGAGTGCAAGCTAATTTTACTTTGGGGTTTCTGCAAAGTACACCTTTCACCGAGTGCACTGAATAAACACTGTTTTTGTAGCAGGCAACAGATTCTTGGGGTAAAATACGCTCTCTGCCAAGGAGAGGAAATCTGCCAGTTGAATGAACTAAAAGCTGTCAGAAGTGACCATTAAAGGAATGTCTTGTAGAGCATTTTCCTTTTTTTAAGTTTACCTGAACTGCTCTTCTATCTAGCTACCATAGAGAAAAAAGGACAGACTATAGAGAGTCTGAGTTTTTAAGCATTTGCAATTAAAAAAATATTTTGCAGGACACTCAATCAATGAGGTCTGTATGATATTTGTAACAAACAAATATTCCTTACATGAAGAACAATTTCAGAATTGTAATCATAAGCATTTGTGTCAGTTAAAATTCTTGGAATTTGGGAATGGAATATGCTGGGACTGATTCCCCACCGCTGCCAACCCCAATTAAATATTGGTGGAACTGGTTGGCTTTGATCTCTGACCAAAGATTTACCTACAAGCCTTGCAGCCATACATTATCAATGAAGCTTTATCTCTGCTCCAGAGAGTGTGTTCTGAAAGTAAAATGCTGTTTTTTCTCCTCTGAATTACATATGAGGCTTTGCGCAGTAATTTATATTGACTAATTTAACCTAACAATAACACTAGATTATTCTTTTTGCTATTATGGTTTCTTATTTTAAATAGGGACAAAGTTCCTTGAAATCCTGAAGGCACATATGAGTAGCTAAACAAACACGCTGGTTACAGTTCAGAACAGCGTATTCAGTTTTACATAATGTAAAATTAAATTAGGCAACCTGTGGCTATAAGTGCAGTTATTAAATAATTTTATATATCAGGAAGAAAGCTTTAGTTCAGAGATTCTGGTACCTAAAGCAAATGTTTGGTTGTATCTGATTTTGGAAATACCTTGTTTTCAATCAGTGTGTGGTATATAGCTTTTGTTAGGTGTTGGGAAACTATTTTCTATTTAATTTCTTAAATTACATATTAATTCCAGTGGAAACATGATATTTGGAAGCTAAAATTCTGTATAGACAGTATCAAAAGTCATATAGGTGTAAGGGAAGGGAAATGTGTTTGCCATAATAGCAGCCCAAGTTTGGGATGTCAGGGAGAGCACACTCAGAGCTGATTTCTAACCTTGGTTTTACTGTGGGAGCAGAAAGCTGTGTTGGAGGAAAACTTCTAATATTCAGAGACTTATCTCAATTACTATGTGTGAATGCTTAGTCAGCCCTCATCACTCCTAATTGGAGCAGGGAAGTGTCAAGTCCTGATATTAATACCAGGACTTTCAGTTTTGCCATTTAAGTTCAAAGTTTGATTAGAAAGCTTGAAAATGGAGGTTGAAAGTAAAAAAAGTACCAAGTAATTTGACTGTCTCAAGTTTATCAATAATTTCATATGATTAATTTTCTTATGCACGGAGTATTTTGCCTAAATTTTTACAGAAGTTAGGACTTGCAGATCTTAGCAGTGTAGAGAATTCTCTAAGAAATTTTGTATTTTGTGTTAAATTTGCCTCTTCGTTTTGAAATAATTATTTGTTGCAAAAATCTTTCTCTGCTGGCAAAGATAAAATATCTCCAATTTTCTATGTAGGCTCTTGGAGTAAATATCAACAGTAATGTGAAGTCAGATTTTTCCTTGAAAGTAATACCAACATTTTTAAATAAATTGTTAAATAACTAATCAATTTTCACATTAAAGCAAGACAATGTCATTTCACATATTTACATTTAAAGGGTTGAGCTAACCTGAAGAAGCATAAGCTTTTTGAACTGGAAAAGCTTATATCTTGTCAAAGATCTGGAATTTTTTACCAGCTTTGACTGTTTACATCAAGCATGTTGATCTTGAAAAAAAGATAAATATGCTTTGCAAGCACAAACATCTGCTTTTGTGAATGTTTGTTTAAAAAAAACACTGTCTGTCACAGTAGAGAGGGGTTCTAATAAAGGAGAGGGGAACTTGACAGGGGAAAGAAGACAGGAAAACTGTAGACCTGCTTTTTGCAGGGGCAGGTTGTGCAAAACAATGATTAAAAGGTAATATTTTATTTTTCTGGAGCTCAAACACTGAGAATTCTATATGGGAGAACTGTGGGATTTTCCTCGTCAGTCTATAGGTCTGATCATCATCTGAACTGCTTTCAAGGAGTAGGAACCTCCCCGGTACTCAGCCCAAAATATTCCATCCTGGTACTTGCTCCTGTAGTGGCCCCCTCGGTACCACACCCCGTTGAGGTTGGAATGGGCACACGCGTTGTACCACCAGCCGCCCTTGTGGAAGTGAGCACAGTTTCCTGTGGAACAGAAGGACATGGGTCAGCTTCAGCTTTAGGCAGCAGAAGTGGAGATTTGCTAAATGTTTTCGTATTGTGGCTTATTCTCAGAGGCAACTTGGAAGCGCTTCACAGCCTGTTGTGGTCGCATCTTGCTGTTCTTGCTAAATTTTAAATTCTGTTGTAACAGGAACTGTTGCTGGAGGGGGGGTTATTGACATGGTCTTTAATGTGACAGCTGAAAATGAAGGAGAGAACTCTCCTCAGCCTGCCAGCCCTGCTTGTCCATGATCTAACACCCAAGGAACTCGGATTATGTGCTGTTTAGAAATACTCGAGTGGAAGCAATGCGAGTTGATACAGCCCCAAGCAGCACACTGGGCCACAGTTCCACAAAGACTTGCTTGTAACTTGTGTTTTTACTGTTACAGGCTTGTCTAAGAGTTTGCAGGATTTGTCCAGCTTTATGGTTATTGACAGCTGAGGAAAGGCAGTTGAAGTATTGCACTCCCCAACCTTCCTGCTACTGCAAGGGAAAAACTGGCAGAAACGAGAAAAAGGGAGCTTTAAGGAGTACAAAAACCGAGTTATGTGCCCCTTTCTTAAGTATTGGTACACAACTAAACCTCTGCACACTTGCAGTTCCTTTCATGCTCTTCAGAGGTTTTAGTTCCTGGTGATTCTGTGGCAGCAGCCCTACTCAGAGATCACCTGGACAGATATTCTGACTGCAGTCACATGCAAGTGACGACCTAAACAGAAAATTGCTGCTGTGTGTTTCAGTAAGGGTAATAGATTTTGGATTTCTTACACATGTAGGGGCTCAAAGGGGGCCCTGCCAATGTGGTTTTTATCATCACTGATTCAAAGCATCTTCCAATAGGGTTATTTTATCAGAATTTATATACTTTTTTGTCCTACGCTGCATTTTTTGAGGTGGCGTCACTGGTGGAGCATACATTGCTCACTTTTCACAGCTGCACTGCTTTGCTTACCTGAATACATGTCCCTGTCCCTGTCCAGTGTTGTGAATTGCTTTCCATTGTGCCATATCATGGAGTCCCCGGCATTGCCCTGGTACGTGCCCAGGCGCAGCCGGTAGAATTCGCTCTCGGGCTCCAGGCGGAAGCTGCTGTACTCTGCGTACACCTTCTTGTTGCTCCAGTCCTCCAGCTCAATCAAGAGTCTGTAATTATCCTGATTGGTGAGCATGTAGATGTTTTCCAGTCCCAGCCAGTACTCTCCATCAATGTTCCCAAATCCTTTCTGTGCAGAAGGAGATTGGAAGGTGCTGTGAGCTTAGTTTGCCATGTTTGGTAAAACACTCATCCGCAGGAGTGTGATAAACCAGTGGAACTTGGCTACTGAAAGCCTTCCAGCTTCTGACTTCAACCCATGCATTTAAGTGCTTTATTTTGCTGCACTGGGCTGCTAAGCTGCATGAGATGCTGCCAGCACCGATAATGGTGGCAAAACATCTCTGTTCTTGCTGTCCTCCTCTTTTTAAGATAAAGAGAGAGAGAACAGGGAAACTGAAACAGTATTTCCTGACAAAGCTAAGGGGCTTTGTAATAATGGGTGAATTATGGAAATTTTTGTTATAATTCCAGGTTGAAAAAGGTATTTATGGATCAACAGTCTCAGTGTTCAAGGCAAATAACTTGTTGCTTCTGTGTTGCAACTGGTGTTGTTTTTTTACTGTGAATGTAATCACACTATTCCTCTGTGTTCCTTACAGGATTTATTAAAAATGAAATATAAAGACATCTTTTCTCTCAGATCACAGACTACCAGCACAGTAGCTGTGAAGTGGTATGTCCTATCTGCTGTCTGCTTTCCCCAAGTAAAGCAGTGTTGCTAATGTTTGGTGTTGCATTAGGTTCAGGATGTTTATGATTGCTTTATAAGGCACTCCATAACTGCCTTAAAACATTTTATAACATTTAAAAACTCCAAGACCAACCATGTATTGCTCTGAGAAGTAAAGACTGCATAATTGTTTGTGTGTTTGATTGGTTATTGAATAATTGTTTTAGTTATTATTGATTTAGGGATTAATATTTGAATCACAAAATTCCTAGAAGCAGCAAAAATCCTCACGTGAATTTGCGTCCTATATGTAATTATTATTATTACTATTATTATTACCCCAACCAAATAATCTTCAGATTTCCTGTTTAGCATGTAATTACTCCAAAGCAGCATCCTCTTGTCATCCTCAACATTCTGCCTGCTAGTGCATAATATCACAGTAACACACAGCCTGACATCTTTAGATTTCTAACCTAAATTAACAGATGGAAATTCCTTCCTTTAATTCATTATTAGGACTATTCTTAAGATGAGCCCCCAGTCCAGCAAATCTAATAGTGTGTTTAAATGAATGATTTCACTAGTTGAGTGTTCTTATTCATAAGGGAGACAAATGAAGCTTTACAAGTACTCACTGTAGTTCTCAGTGTGTTAATAGAAATCATGTGTTCAGTTAGAACTTTGTAATAAATGACTTCCCAGCCACTGTCTAGAATAACATGTCTCCCAGTTGTGTTGTGCATTACAAGCCCAGGCTGTTTCAGCCAGGTTGGTTTATACAAAGTTAACTGTGCACGGAGGGAAATGGGACATTCCCACTGAAACACATCTACCTCTGCGGGATGATCACTCTTTTCAATTATCTTTCTTTGCCTGCTGGTTTTCTGCATTCTAGAATTTACCTTGTAACTGTCCCAGTTCCTGAAAAAGTTGACAGATCCATCTGTCCTCTTCTGGATAACTGCCCATCCTCCAGGGTCCAGGCTGTTCTCACACCAGAGTTGCATTGGCTCGTTGCTGTTTTGGGGTTTGATCATGTAAATCCCGCTGTTGGCATGCCCGGCTTCCCTGGCGTGTTGGCAGTCTTTGAATGGACCTTTGGGAAAAGAAATACTGTAAACCTCCAAGTTTGGCTGGGCAGTGACCATTGTCCAGGAATATTTCGTAATGGAAAGTCAGTAATTCAATTAAGGTATAAACCTACCATGGAAAACAGTGCAAAAAATTACTGTCTGAGATGAATTGTATTTATAAATAAACACGTCAATGTCCTCTCTCCATATATTTTTGAACAAAAACTTCATTTTGCTAAACAAATAATAGACTTCAGGTTGTCGACACCTGATTTTTTTGTCTGCTGTGGCAAAGATTTGTACTCTGGCTCTTGATACTGAAGAACATTATGATTTTTTTTTAATCAATTATTTTCTTTTTTACAAAAGGCACACCACTTTGAAACTGATACAAGTAAAAACCAAAACAAAGCCTGGATACCCAACCAACCCTCCCTATTTCTGAATATATAAGTAGTTTGAGCGCTGCTGTAAGAACTATTTACTGCCAGAGTTTACAGGCATGGAATTTAGTCAGAGAGAATTCTTACGCTGCATAATTTTCTGCTGTTATGTACTTTGCCAGTTTGAGGATTAGGCTGTTAGCTGTGGATAGGAATCTTTTTAAGTTTCATGTGTCATCCTGGTGTTATGTGTGTAGATGGATACTGGTGAAGGAAATAAGCAAGCAATGGAGAAGGATTTTTGAGCAGCTAAAAGGATTCACGTATTTGTTCTCAGGGCTGCAGTTGCACAAAATTGCTGTTGTGAGTGCTGCTTGAAAGCTCTGTTTTAGTCCATGTGAATAGTGGTTTTACAAATAATACTTAGAGAAAATCATCTGGTAATTCTCTGAGAAGGATCCAGCTTACATGTCTGTGAAAACCTTGCCTAGTTTGCCTTTCAGTTTTTGGTAATGTTTTTATTTTCTGCTTTTTAGAAAAAAAATTTGTTTGTATGTCATTACTTCAGTTGGTTTAGAGAAACTGGTAATTTACTAATGAAAAGCAAAGTGTGCTCTGATGACTAGTTAGTGGTGGATGCCCTAAATGTATTTGAAAACTCAGCACATCTGAAAATAAATTAGCTACAGCTTTTTTTCTCCTTCCAGAGGGTCTATTTTCTCAAATCTCCTTGGAAATTCAGAGAGAACCCATCAGTCACAGAAACAGCTCATGTGCAAAGCAGCATAGAAAGACATTTGTTGAGGTTATTCTTTAATCAAAAGTAGAGGCTGAGAGAAGGGGATCTTCACTGCAGATTAAGCTTGTGTGACAAAAGCAAGCTGAAAATTGCACTTTTCTTAGATTCTGAGGTAGTAGTTGCCAGTTGGACAAGTATGTAATTAGCAAGGAATCCATAAAGCATAATTAGAGTACATGAAGCTTGTGTATCTAATGAGGAGTGTGTAGAGCTTGTGGCTGTGACAAGAGTGTCACAGACACTGAGCCACTGCTGAAAGTATTGCTGCACTGTGAGGATGGAGATGGCTTTGTCATTCTTCCAGTGCAAGCAGTGCACTGGAAATAAATAAAGGAAATATTAGGAATTTAGGAAATAAATCCTGTACCTTTGGTATACAAGTGCTTTTTTCCCCCCTCTTGTTCACAATTAAAATTCCCATGTAGATTGTGAAAATTACAATTTGTCCAGGGGACAGATAATTTCCTGGACTAAGCTGGGTCCTCATTCCCATTCCTTCAACTGTCTGAAGTAAATTTGGCTGCTCTATAACTGAACAGGGATGTTGTTCCAGAAGGATTTTTGTAAAACAATTATTGCTTTAGGAAAAGTATAAACAAGCCTTATATTTTGTAATGTTAATTGAACATTAAAAATAGCTTAATTAGATTTGCTGTTATCTGTGTATTATCCCACGTGATTGTCATTGGAGGAGGACTTGAGCACTCATTTTTCCATGAGAGACCCAAGCAGATGTTTGGGGTCCTTGTAAGTAGGTTTTAAGGCAGACAGATTGTACCAGTCTGTTTATGTAATACTTGGAACCCTTCTGGAGTTCAACTGGCTTTAAGATCACAGGATGCAACTCATCTGCTTTGATGCTCAGCTTTGTCTGCATATATTAACATAAATTAGTGTTGTGGTAGAGGTAAGAGGCTTCTGTTCTGAATATAAGGAAATACAACATATCCCATAATTTTTGGTTTTTGCTGAAGTAAATTCTTTGTTAGGTATAATTATTTCAAGTTCCTGTTATAAGAACTAATGTTGTTCAGTGGAAATACTGAGGTTTGTGAAACTGAGAGATTCTCCACAGTGCTGGTGTGGGTGGAGGTCTGATGAAGCAAGCCTGATTTTCTGTTTGAAATCTTACGGGTTTTATAGTTTATATAGGGAATAAGTATCTCATGCACATCTAGTCTTTTGTAACAGTCTGTGTACTCTCAGTCACTGAGACAGTGATAAGTCAGAAATAGTCTGAGAAGATGATCTGCTAAATATTTCATTTCCAAAATTGTGGCTTAGATGTATGATTTAGTACAGATCATATTCTGTGCTAAATTAAATGAAGCAGAGAAGGAAAGAGATTAAATATTTTAAGTTGAAAGCTTGATAACTTGATGGCTGAATCCCATTTTGAGATGCCAAATATTATCTTGAGCAGATGATACAGAAGTTGTGCATATGTAAGCTTCATAGAAAGGATTTTTGGGGGAATTAGTAGAGGAAAAGTCCAAAATAAAATTGGACATATATTTTTAAAAAAAGCTATATTGTTAACCAAGAGGCATTAGAAATTATTATATGAGGTAGAGTGTGTCTAATTTTCAAGTACTTAACTAACTTGAACCTACTTTTTGTAAAAATAGTGGCAGTAATTTTAGGGGCCACTGCTTATTATTCCAAATATTAAGGTAATTGTGACAACTACAATTCACAATCACTCTAACTAAATTAGAGTAATTTTTGTACAAAATAACCACCATACTCAGAAAACAGAACTTCATCCTTTTGTTCCCCATATATTCTGCATTTTACTCTCCACTCACAATATTCAGATGCACATTGACTCTTTTGACCCATCTGCTGCATGCAAGTATTTGTGAGGAGGTCCAGGTATTTATTCTGACATCAGTCTTTAACAGGCCTATTTCTGATTGGGACTGTCTGGTTTTCATTGGTCTTTTTTGACATCTTTATAGATTATAAAAAATGTTTATCTTTTAACTGTAAAGATGTTTCTTCTGTGACATAGTTCTGGGCATTGTGTTGGAATGTCCAAGTTTTGGTTGTGATGACTGATGCTCTACCAGCTGTAGAAATTCTCAACCCTCCTTTTCCCAAGCACTGCAAGAAACAAACTTCCAACTCAAGAATCTAGTGTTAAAGGAAGGTGAATAATGTTGAAATAAGCTTCCAAAAATTTGTTTTCTCTTCCGAAAATGGATTCAAGCTCTGAACTTCTAGGGGTGGAGGGGTCAGTGAACACCAGGGTAGATTATTCAGAGAACAATGCTGAGTGCTGTTGCCTCATTTTGTATGTGCAGCAGGCATGTACTGAGAAAAAGATGTGTTTAGGACAGAACTTGGAAGCAAGAAGTCGCGTCTTTTTTTAGAATTGTACTTGTGCTGTCTGACCAGACATCAGCGCCATGCTTTGATATGAACTGTTTCCTTTCTGTCATGATGTGCCACTGAAATTCACATGACATCTGGCATTTTGCTTGGGCTCATGCCTGAATTTTCTGCAGACCTTGAATAAAAATAGTTGTTCTTTACATCACCAGCTGGTTGGGTGTAATGCTGCAGAACAGTCACAAATGAATGTTTGCTTTTGTCCTAGGAACCAAGTTGAACTTTCAGCTGTGACTAAAGGCAGTTTGAAAGAAACAAAAACAAAATAGCCACCTAAACCCAAACCCCCCACCAAACCCTTTTGCTGTGCTAACAGGAGCCAAGAGCAAGCACTCAAAGGGATATTTGAGAAAAACTTGTTTTTCTGAATCCTTGAATTTTTTTTAAATAGTGATTCTGTCAAGATTTCAGTAAAGTGAGAAATGTGTTAAGAGTTCAGGGCAGCTCAGAGGTAGTTACTTGTCCTGTCACTAATTTTGATTCCTAGTGATACATGAATTTATCTAATGACCTAAAGGGTGTTACATGTGAAGATGGGATACAGTCTCCTGAATGTATTTTCATAATATTTGTGGTTTTAGTTTAACTTGCCATCCCCTGCAGACAACAGGTTACTGGGAGTGTAGTTACTGATTTTAAATTTTCAAAGCTGAGTGCCTGTAATTGGACCCAGCCTTGACTCAATTATCCTTTCAGACTTAACACTCTTGAATATTTCAACTACACACTAAAGAGACTCATTGCAGAAGTGTGTTGGTGGATTTAGATGTTAATTTTAAAGTAGGTCAGAGTAGAAGGGTGAAAATTCTTCTAGTAGAATTTTCTTCTGACAAATGTAAGTATAAAGGACAAAACCTTGAAATTACTTAAATTGTTTATGATTAATTAGTTCCTCTTATTCACTCTTGCTACAATAACATGTAGCTAGCAGGCATCACCAAAGAAATGGGTAAATATTAGAAAGTTTATGTTAATACTGAATTTTCATATTTTCATTAACTCAAATCCAGCTGCAGAGAGAACCCCCAACACTTTGTGACTTGGAGGCGAGTATTGTTCAGATTGAATTTCTGAGTATCAGCCATTTCAACAAATTCATCTTAGGGACTTTTAGGCCATTTGGCAAACTAAAGCTTTCCCTGGGAGGCAGAAAGGGGAGAGAAAATCAAGGAGCAAGAGCGAGCTGTACAGGTACTTTAAATTCTCCCTTCTGTTTCTACGGTCGGGACAGTTTGCCTCAGAAGTGTTGAGATCTCAGGTTAGATAAATACTGCCAGGTAACTCACCCTCGTTAATCAAAGCCAGAGGTGGTACTCTGAAAGGACTCTTTGTAGGAGAAGTGGCGGGGTCAGGTGGTGGCCGTACATCTCTGTCCCGGGGGTAGCCCGGGTCTCGCTGGATCTCGTTGCCGCCCAGCAGGACGGGAGTGTAGGGCTGGCTGTTGGGGATGTGCTGCGGCACCACCTGCACCAGCGGCGGGGACCCGTGCGGGTCCTGGCGCGAGAAGATCCTCAGGCACTGCTCCTCCAGCAGCGAGATAGTCACAGACTGGTTGTTCACCAGGTCAGTCAGCGCTGCGTATTTTACTTCAAGCTCCTTGTATTTTGTTGCCATCTTCAGCATTTCCGTCGTAACGTTGAGGACTTTGTTTTCCAGCTGGGAAAGCTCGAGCGAGTTGTCGCGCTTCCGGATGATCTCATGCAGGAGTTGCATGTACAGTTGGGTCACGCGGGAGTTCATGTTCCGACTTTCTTTCCTCAGTAATTTGACTTCGTTCACGATGTTTCCATCCACGTCCACCACCAACTGCAAAATGTCAATCTCCCGCTTCTGCTTGGAGAGCACATCCTTCAGGTTCTCGATGTCCATCCTGGTGACTTCATCTTTCTTGTTCCCAGTGCCCGGGCCGTTGGTGTTCACGCAGATTGGCCCTGTGATTTTTTGTTCTGGGACCAGGAAGGTGTAACCACATTTCTTCCCTTCCTCTGCCCCGTCTGCTGAGCGAGGCTGCCTCTGCCGGGGCGCCTTACTCGGCGTGGATTGTTCCGTACAGCGCCCGATGGACAGCAGCAGGAACAGCAGTACACCCAAAGTCAACTTCAATATCTTCATTTTAAAGCAGGTGTGACAGCTGGCAGGATCCTGGTGAACAGATAAAAGATTAAGTCATTAAAGCAGAGGTGTAACTAAAGCTCCTGGACTTCTGAACTGCCTAAACTGGTGGGTTTGCCATGCTTGCATGTATGTAGCCAAGCCTTTGGAATCTCTTCCTTGGACTTAGATTCTGTTAGATTGGCTGGCTGTTTTGAGCAGCAAACACTAAAATTTAGATACAGGATTTAGTAAAGGAGTTGTTGCGATGAGTAAGTTTTCAGAAACACTGTTTTGCTTAGATTCTGTGTTACACTCCATTATCAGTTTGACTGCTCAGGTCTGTGCTCACTGCAGTTATCTGCCCAAGGTTATAGCACATGGAGTGCTTGCAGGAAACTTTCCTGAAAGGGAAGCAGGGAGATGAAATTATTTATATAAATGTTGGAATTTGGATTATATAAGTTTTTCTGTTCCTCCTTTAGCTTTATATATCGATATATATAGATATAATTCATTAAACGGTATATACATACTCATTCATATATATACCCATTTTTCAAGCTTATATATACACAGATATAGTAGACTTGAAAAACACATCTTTAAGAGTATTTTTGGGCATGAGTGTTAGGCAGAAGCTTAGTTACTGTTGCAGACATCGAAAATTACTTATTCACGTGACTTTGAATTTGTAAGGAAAGCTTAGAACACTGTTTGCTCTGCATATGTGTCCCTATTTAGTTGCCTTGAGATGAATGTTGAGAATTGTTGTCACACTGTTTTTGTATCTTTGAGAACATCTTTATCCAAATAATGCTGAAATATCAGGTGTGTTGTCGTTATAAATACCATACCGAAGTGTTTCATTCATCTTCTAAAGAAGACTAGGAATTTCTTTTAACTCTAAATAATTAAAGTACAGTGATAAAGATCCAGGAATGTTTTTCGAGATCCGTTTTTAGCTTTAAATATTTGAGGTGATAAACAAAGGTAGCACTTAAATAAGGAAAAAAACCCTTCCTTTCTTCTGGTTTGTTTGCTTTGTGAAGCAGATCACTCTTCTTATCTCAGCTGTTGATCTGGCTTTCCTTTCCAGACTCCTTCTGCAAGCCTTTGGATAGTCTTTCTACAGTGGCCTTTGGATAATTACAAGGAGAAATACAGTAAGAGCAGGGAAAGTTAATTATCCTGCTGTTCCTGCTAAGTCCAAGTTTAAGTGCATTTGGCAATCCTGACGCAGTGATCCCAAAGGAGAAGCAGAGCTGTGCTGCTTCCTTTACATTCGCATTACAAACGATAAGGTGACTTTTGGGTCAGGTCACTTCTCCCAGTTCTGTTACTGGCTTTAATATTATTGCAACAAATGGTGTCTGCTCAGCCTCAGGAAACCTGTCAAGTCTTTGGGTTTTGGCTTCACTGAGAGCAGTGGTTACAAGCTTCTAACCATGATGTACACGCAGTCAGGAGTTAGAGCTACAAATTCTGTTTAAATGTTTGATAACTTTTTGTTTGTCTGATGGTTGTTTTGTAAGCTCTGCTTCCGAAAGGGGAAGAAAACACATGTATAACATACTAAAAATCCTTTCTTAACCTGCATAAATAGAGAGAGCACATAAATTTGAGGAAGTTTATTTTAAAATACTTACTTCTCTTAGTTTGTAGTAATAGGTATTTTTGTATCTACTAGTAAATATTTTATCAAAACCAAAACTTAATACTTTTTTTAATATTTCTCTGCTGAAACTGTAACTTCTGTTTAAAGGAAAAAAGAAAAAAAGTTAGGAAAAAGTATTACTTATCCAGAGCTGGTTGTGTGTTTTTCTGTGGTAATTTCAGACATTTAAAATATTAATCACTTGGACAGTGCTCAGATTTGGTAGTTCATTAGGTTAAATGTTCACATGCATCATGGGAAACACGCCTGTGTGTGGTTTCTAACTTGACAAGGATGAGCTGAATTAATTGTCTGAAGTTTAAAACCTCTTTGCATCTTCTAACTTATTTTTCAATACTTTTGCATTTACTATTTGCACATTGAGGGAAAGAAACTTCATGGCATACGGTTGAGGATGAAGCTGTAGTACAAGTCCACTATTTTGCTGTTTTTACAATATATAATAGGTATTTCATAGTCCAAGAAAGTGAATAACATTTCAGTTCTTGGGAACTTTTAAACACCCTACAGAATTACTGAAATAATGAGTGGCTGGGGATTTTTCCCCACGTTTCCCCCCTAAAATACATAGAACTTAAATGAATCTTTCAAAACAAATCACTCTGTAACACAGTCAACGTTCTAGCCATGTATTCTGCTGCAGTCTGCTTTCTGCATTTCTTTTAATATTAAATGTGTTCATTTTGAACTTCTCCCCTTAAGTGTTAAAGTTTCAAGCTCTGTGTCTATCCATGTGCTGTCAGACCATTAAATGAATTAAAGAGTCTAATACAGCATAGCCAAATCCAGCAGCTGCATAAGATTATGTCCTAGAATTTGAAATTCAGAAACATCTTGTAGTAAACTGAGACTTTCAGATAAGCAGGGATGAGTTCCTTCTGAAAATCTACCTGGTAGGGAATGTACATGCTTCCATGGAAATGCTGATGTAGAAAAAATTGAATGTCTTAAAATGTTGCTTGTCAAGTGTGAGCAGCTTAATGCCTAACTTGTTATACAAGAATGGGTTCTGAGCAAGATATTTACCTGGAGTTTTAATCAGCTTAGAAGGAAATGAAAATACTGTTTCAGAAATTTCCTGATGTTCTGGGCAAGCAGCTTAAAAAAATAGGAGCTGTTTATTCAAAGTATCCCAGAATGATAGCCTAATATGTGAGACCTAAAGGACAAATTAAAATTAGAGCAGGGAAATAGTTTTAGGGTTTTTAGATCAGACACATTTTGTCCCGGATTCCCAGGTTTAGGTATTGAGGTAGTGGCAGAACTGTCAGGAGACAGCTGAGGCTCAGGGATCAGCTCAGACCGAACCACAGTGTCCAACCCTCCCTGCAGGTTTGGGGTTGCCTGTACTGAGTGGGCTGCTGGTGCAGACCTTGGAAATGCAGCAAGGGAGTTTGTGATTGCAGATACCATTGTTTTGAGATACATTATTTAACTCTTTATTAAATGTTGTGTTTCTTGAATTAGAAGAAGCTGTCGTTTCAGCTGGTTCTGTCGTGTTTCTGTGCCACCAAGTTTTGGCTCTCAGATTGCTGTAGAAGTATTGTTACGTATGTTCTGGGCTGCTGATGTATTATAGCTTCTGCAGAAGAAAATGTGCAGTTATCCACAGAACACAAGCTTCTTCATCAACTTGTCAGAAACACTCAGAGCTGTGGACAGGGCTTCAACATAGTTTTATATTTAATGCCATTTCTTCTGATTTCTTTCTTTTTCCAGAGCATTCCCTGTGCAATAAAACCCCTCAACTTGCTTTCAGAATTAGTTTTTGATTTGTTACTTTAAAAAACATTTAAAGGTACAAAATCCCACTTCTTTAAAAGAGCAAAAACAAGCCAGTAACTACTATTTTTAATTGCTGTAACACAGATTGTGTTACCCCCCCAAGAATTACTGTAATCACAAATACAGATTGCATGGATCAGGATGTGGGTAAGCTGGTATATATTTGGCATTTTTTAGCTTTCTGCACAACAAACTAGTTCTTCTTTGTTGTACTGCTGTGACTCATGTTCAGCAGGATGTAAAATTTGGAAACCCACAACACAAATTGGAATCTGTTCTTCCAGAGCTGACAAGGGCTCGTTCTCCCTGGGCAGTGTAGGGTGATATGAGTGAATGTAAAGAAGCTGTTGCAGGTAAATGGGAATACAGGATTCCTTTTGTATGGAAAATGCAGTATCAGTACTTATCTTTATTGCAGATATTTATTAAAAGAGTATGGTCAAGTGATAAATGCCAGCAGTGCCCTCTTATGTGTAACAGAAAGAGAAACAGACTGGGTTCTTTGAGAAAGTAAATTACAATGCTGAGACTAAAGATGCTCTGACCATGATACCAGCTAATCAGGGACCTCTGTTATTGATGTTACACAGACTTCATTTTCTGTTGAGCTTTGCCTTAGCAGCTGAAATCAATAAACCCAGCTATGTTCCCCTATGTCTGCACAGGCTAAGTGAGGATTTTTGTAGATTTTCTTAGCTTAAAACTGAGTCCATGACATTAGAAGTAATACTAATGTGGGGAAAACACTCTTTCTATAGGAGAAATGTTCCCATGGATTTCAGTCTATCTCTGTATTTAAGTAAGTTACTTCTCCCTGTATAAACAAGTGCTTTTCCGGCAAGTCCCTCTGCCTCTCCTGAAATAACAGGATTACTTTCAATTGTATTGACTGGGATCCAGGAATAATATGTTCTTGGGTTTTGTTCATCAGATCCGTGATGTATTGAGTTACAGAATTCTGCTTCTCAGAGATTGCCATGAATCTGATTCCTTTCAGGAAAGGCAATCTGAAAATCTTCAGGGGGTTTTGAGGTTGTCATTGAAAACGTGCCCCTTTCAGAAACGATAACTTCTTAGAAATTCTCTGCGGAAGAGATTTGTTAATTTTGTCATAGTAGATATTCTGAAAGCACAGCAAAACTTCATGGCATTTCCAGACTTTTTGGTGAAGTTTTTTTAGCTTGGGGATTACTTTGCATTTGTTGGCAGCCACTGTGTGTGTTTGCAGTGTTTGAGCAGGCAGGTACAATGCAGTGGTGCATTTTGTGTTTGGAAATGTGTGCTTTTGGGGCTCCAGAGTTCTGCTTAGAACAGACACTGAAGATGCTAAGCATCTAGTTATGCTTGCTGTAGGAAATTGTACTTCATTCATTGGGGTATAAATTTTAAGGACCAAATCAATAAGGCATGTTACAAAAAACAGAGTCCAATAAAACAATAATTAAAACCTGACAGAGCCATGTAGTTACTGCTAAAGTTTAAAGGTTCAGAATTTCCATTCTTTTTAGTAAGTTCCTTTAAAAGTCACTGTATTTTTTCACTGTACTTCAGATCATTCTTTTGGCAGCAGCATAATATTAGTATTGCATTATTTGTTTTAAAATAAACATTTTGAAATTTGAACTCGAAAGTTGGAAGGCAGCAAAGGAGAGGTAGTTAAAACCTTGTATACAGCCAGTTTATTGCTTTAAAATTATTGACTCAGCTGTTTTCATTTGTGGGAGATTTAGGAATTGTTCTAAGCAGCGTAAATCAAACCCTTGGCTGATGATGAATGAATGGAGCCTGGTGTCCAAAGCACATTATGTGCTTCAAATGGGGGTTGTGTTGTTGTTGTTGTTTAGATGATTCTCCGCTTTATGTAAATCAGCACAAAAGAATAGTAAGGAAAAGGGTTCAAGAACTTGGAAAGGATCCATCTTTCTTGTTTATCAAGGCTGCTTCAGACTTCTTTCCTCTGGTAGCTACTACATCCTAATTAAGTTTGTCTTCTGTAACGCTTTGTGTCTCCTTTAGCATCAGCCTCTTCATTCTGTCTCACTGCGTCAGACCGCTCTGAGTTTGTAAATGCAAATACATCACTTAAGATCATTTGCATTATTCTGGAGTTTTTGCTGTATTTTCATTTCCGAGTCAGCATGAAGAAAGATTTCTATGCTTTACATATATATAAGCAAGTAGTTTCTGGTTTTCATTTGTATTTTTGTCTTCTGTTTGTAAACAACTTTCTTGTTTTAATCATTGATTAGCAGCAGCATTCTTCTCCCTTCCTTCCCCTAATGAACTGTAACAAACCCCTCAATTTCCCACTTACTGTGCTGTTGCTTTGTACACTGCATTTCATGTTTATGAAACGGATCTTTATTTAGAAACAAACTGCAGTTCAGTTGAGGTACAATTAACTTCCAAAATATTGCTGAAGGAAGGTATTAGTGCCTGTTGCAGCAATGTCTTTGGATTTTCAGCTGCACAATTGATTGTGCCACAAACTCGATTATGTTCTGAATCAGTTTATGACTCTGGGTGCTTGGTTGGCTCTAGGACTCAGGCAACCTCAGCTCCTCAGAAGTACCAGAAATAAAAACGTACTTGAAATGATATACGATGATTGCTACTTACAGATGTGCATTGATTTGCTTGGGACTTCTCACAGTGGTTTTATTGAGGTATCCATTTTCTACTTCTAGTAATGCTAGGTCTATGCTCCGGGTGTTGGGTGAAATCCAGCTTCCCTGAAATCGATAGGATTTTTGGCTTTTGCCTTCTGGTGGGATCAGAATTTCACATGAACATGTTCACAGTACCCAAATTACATGCTTAGCAAAGAATCTGGTAGTGCTAATTTTCTGTAACTGTAGATAACAATACAGCTAAACAACCGAAACTTGTTCATCCCCACAACTGGAACAAGTTAGTCTGTGCTCTTACACAGTGCCTTTTTTAATTCTTTCCAAAGTCTACCAAATGCCACAAAAATGAGTCTTAATGTCAGTTGTCAAATGTTTCTCGGGCTGAGAGGGATTTGTTTCTTCACAATTGTATGTTGAGGGAGATGTATGTAGCATTCAGAAATAGCTCAAAATTAAACTTGTAAGTAAGAATAACTTTAAAACTTACCAAGAAATAAAGTCTTCCAGCTGGTTTGCTTCTGTGGCAGATGGAAAATCCAGAGGCCAAGTTGCTTTTGCTTCCTATATTACCCGATGGTGTGGAGTGTTAGTCTGCAGCTGGAGAAACTGAAAACTGCTTTTGTCTTTCTCTGTTAGATCCAAGCTGTATTGAGGAGTTGGGTTTCTCCATACGATAACCAAGCTAACTGATCAGTTTGAAAAAGGAAAAAAAGTAATGCTCCAGTATGCGTTATTCCAGGAGAGAGAGAGAGAAATGGTTTTTGAAACTGCAGTGTTTAATTCTCACATGCAGAAGTGTTCTAAACCAGCTACAGCTGACCCAGATTCCATATACATCACTTTTGGACAGTGTTTTTTTAAACAAACACACACTCGGCTCAGCCGTTCAGCCCACCTATGATGTCACTGCAAGCACTCGGAGAGCAGAAGAAACTCCTCCTTCGGATTTCCTATCCATACCCTCCAGAAAAGGAGGGGGTAGGGAGGCTGAGAAGTTAGGAACAAGGAAAGATTGTTTGCCAGTAGAAGGGAGGTACCATATGGCAACGGACTGTGCAAGAGTTCAGCAGGCAATTACAAATCAAACATTTTTACTACGCTGCCTAAAGATGCCTTTCAAGTTATTACAGTACTGGGCTTCATTTAGAAGAAAGATTCTTTCAGGCTGATAAAACTCAATTTGTGTTGCTGGGAATAAAAGGGGCAGCCTGGCTGGATACAACAGGAAAAATGAAGCATTTGTAGTCTAGAAGAATGTTCAACAGAATGTCGCATTCAATTCTTGACGTTCACTTAATAAGAAACAGTTCCAGTTGTTAAAGGCATGAATTCTCCAATACATGTGGAAAACGTTAAAACTCTGTGTGTGATGGTTTTGGGTAGGTATCAGAATATTTGATAACATCTGACTGGTGTTAAAAGTAGCAAAAGCCACAGAGATTACGCTCTACAAGAAATACAGGCTGGGCTTGGTTCTGTCCATACTCAGCCGGCACTTGAGTGCGTTCAATTTACTGCCATTGATCTTTTTGGTTTCTTCACAAAGGCAGAGCCAATTATATCTGAAAGAGAATTACCCTTGTGTGCTTTCAAAATTATTTTGGATTTCATAGAAATGCATCCAGTAGGTTTAGGGAACTGCTCTTTACAGAAGACTTGTTTTTGATTTAGCTAAAAGAAAAGATCACTACAAGTCATTCAGAGGTAATTCTACAAATGCAGTGGTTTATAAAATCCTGCATAATAGTGCAGGTGCCTGTTACAGAGAATTTCCTTAAATATAGTTAATAAGTATGATTTACTTCCTTCTGTGGAAGACCGAGCAGGCTTGGGATTTTTCAGGCTTGTGGGGGTGCGTTTCTGTTTGGACGTGGGTTAGTAAATTCAGGTTCAGGACAGCTTATGCACTTTAGGTAGTGTAGCAATTAAATGCAACTACCTGATGTTTCTGATTATCCTTTCTGGGTTTTAGAAAACTGTTTCTAGCAGAACAGAAAATTGAATGATTTAGTAGTATATCAGGTCATGTATAATACCTTTTTATTCACTTTTTTATATGTCACCTTTCAGCCACAAGTATTTTAATTTGTTTCTGTGTGTGCGCACGCACGTGTGTGTGTGTTTGTGTGTATTGGTTTTGGATGGATGCCCAGAGTTTCCCAGCTCACATTTGAGGACTGTACTGGTTAGGTGCTGTACAAACACAACTGCTGTTCTTGTGAGGTTGTATTAATAGTCTTCCACCTGTAAAGCCAAAGCCCTTGTTATGATTTTGCTTGTACAAGGCTGAGAGGTGAAGTAAAATATAATTTAAAAATTTCCCTGTTACTGAAACAAGTTTCTTAAATAGTATTATTTAAGTTTGTGTCATTTTTTAATTGGGATATCTGTGAAAGACGCAAGGGGTGCGGACCAATTTGAACAGCAGAGTTGGTCAGGATATGCTTCACTTAGTTGAGACAAACGGGTGAAGTTCAAGAAATGGAGTTGTGGTTAGAAATAAACGTTTTATCTACAGCATCAGTGTGTAAGGAGGAGGATTTTCCTCTCTACATGGTCAGGGGGTTGAAGGAGCAGTAAGGTTGCAAGCAGTGCAGGGGAAGAAGGCAGGTAGGGAATATGAAGTGACTTATTTAGAAGGCTGTTGATTCTTTGGAACTGTGATTATTACTACCTGCAGGATTCATTCATTTCAGTCTGGGTGCCCATTTTCCCTAGTTAATCTTTCCCATGTTGCTGCAAGTTGATCTTGAGTTTTTATTCAGCTTGAAGAGTTATGAGTATGATTTATCCTTCTGTTGTTTTTTAATTGCTGCATTGGAGGAATGAAGTAGTAGACTTCCTAAACAATTAATTTTGATGGCGTATTTTAGCACTGTATGTTTAATATGCTTCATATTTGTCAAGGGAGTAGTAAATTGGTGCTGTGGAGAAGATGAGGTTTATGAGTAGCTGTGCATGTCCTTGTAATTACTTTTAGATTTCTAAAATTATTTCCCAGGTAAATCCAAAATCCTATGCTGAGACAATGCTTTTGTCAACCTGCTTAAATGTTAGTGCAAGCAGAAATTCTTCACAATATTCTTGATTGGGGGGGTGGGGGTGCGTTTCTGCTCAATGAAAGACATTAAACAAAGAAACTTCTCATTCTAATCTCATTTCAGGTATTTATCTGTCAGACTTGACATATATTGACTCTGCCTACCCCTCAACAGCGAGCATTCTGGAAAGTGAGCAAAGAACAAATTTAATGAACAACATTCTTCGAATTATCTCAGATTTGCAGCAGTCATGTGAATATGGTAAGCTAGTGTGAAAGAGAAGAACTTAGAGCTTTAATTTTTGTCTGCTGTGATGCAATTTAAGTAAGGCTGGACCTGTGTGAATGCCATTAACACCCTCCCTCAACCTCTCAGCCCAAAAGTCTGGGTTTATTCTATTGTTGGTTAAGACAGAGCATCAGGGTGAGGAGACAAAATTGCCTTTCTCTTACATCAAGCAAACAGCAGTATATATTTTCTGATGATAAATGTGTAGTACATCATACTCAAGAGCAGTTTTACTGGTATTTATAAGCTAGTATCCCTGTGTTCATAATTTTATGACTGAATTCTTAAAATAGGACTGCTTTTTGAATAGTACTTTTACTGGAGATAATAAGACACATTCAGCTTGCCTTTTGGGCATTTATAGTTCTGTTCGTAGATCAGATAACGTATTTTTTCTTCAAAGATGGTTTTCCTCACAATCCTCTTCCCATTCTAGTAAAGTCCTAATGCTGTGTTTTTGATGGTGGAATGTGAATTAGCACAGGATTGTGGCTTCTCTGAAAGCTCAGTGTGGGCTGTGAAGGAGTCTTCAGACGGCCATCCATGTCCCGGTTCTGGGCCTTTGGTTTGGCCAAGGATGTTGTCTTACTTTTTCCCTTACATGTGCTCTGATGAGCAACCCTGGGGTTTGCTGTGGGGGAACTGCCAGCTCAATGCATGAGAATTGCTATGAAGTTACAAAATTTCAGTATCATTAGGGCCTGTCCTTTGTACCTCCATCTCACATATAAAGGCAACAGATCTGAATCTGTTCAAATAGATTCTGGGGGGGGGGGGGAAAAAAAACCAAACCAAAAAACTTTGCTTACCAATGAGTGGCGTGGTGTCAATGAATGCTGTCTGTTTTCCAGATATTCCTATGTTGCCTCATGTCCAAAAATATCTGAACTCAGTCCAGTACATAGAAGAACTACAAAAGTTTGTAGAAGATGCCAATTACGAGTAAGTACAAAATGCTATCAACTGACCGTAACTTAGTACAAAATTACTTTTGTAATTCAAAGCCTTGTGAGATTGCACTTACATTGGGGAATTGTATTATATTATGTGGCATATCATGTTCCCCTCCCATGGCAGGGGGTTGGAACTAGATGAGATTTAGGGTTCCTTCTGACCTGCACCATTCAGTGATTCTGTGGTTATGCACCTCAGACGCACCAGCTGCAAGCAGCTGTGGTTCCAGCAGGACGTTGTGCTCAAGGCACTTTCCCACATGCTGAATGGCAGATCTACTCCCTTTTCTGTGCCAGACTGCACCAAGCCCTTGCTTCAGCTTTGTTTGGTCTGCTGAGAAAGGCTTTCTACACATGGCTCACCTGTAACCCTGTTCTGTCATTAAGAGGAATCCTGTGAATGGAGATGGCATAAGTCATTCTTCATCAGAACAAAACCATCTGTGCATCCAGTCCCAGGTTTTACTGAGGGTGACTTAAAGCTTTCACTTGCAGATAATGCTTCATTTTATAATTTTCTCTTTGATTTGGTTATAAAGTGTGAGTAAAATGTAAGCACTTGATTTTTGAGAGGCAAGTTCCTGTTCCTCTCTGTCTCTGCCTGTTCCTCCCAGCCTCCCACCCAAGGTTTCTACGTCCCTAATTAAAAGATTATTACTGTATTAAGTGATTTGGCATCCAGCAAAACTGGGGGAAGGAAATCTCTGGCAAGAGGCAGGAGCTGAGGATAGGAAACACCCTAAGGCAAATCTGTTGCCTATGAAGGAAGGTTTTGTTCATTGGCTGATGTGCTCGAGGAGGTTCCCCACCCATTCCCATCCTGCCCGCCTGGGAAGTTTGTCACCTCAGAGGACTTGAATTGGTTGCTTGTGCAGCTCCCTTGGAATGGCAGGAGGGGGATGCACACTTTAGGAACAGCTGTGCTTTGCCATTTAATAGCCCTAACTTGGATTTACTGAAAGGCAGCAAATGGGATCCCTTCAGTTTAGGTCAGAGAACAGTTAACAGGGACTCAGACCCTTGGTTTGTAAGTTGTTCTCTGCATGTCCCTGTGGAAGCATCCAGCTTTACCTTTTTCCTGGGATATTCTACAGCCTGTTTTGCCAAGTGTCACTTTTATATCACTGACAGTAAAGCTCTGTGGTCAAACATTTGAAGGAAGGAAATAAAAGCCAACCCAAACCCAAGCTTCTTACCTGCAGTATCTCCTTAGTACACTGTATTCATGAATTCCATTCTCCACCTTCCTTCACCTTCACTGGGTAGGACTCACTAGCAGTGGGAATTTGATTGATGAAGGAGCTGCAGTCTCTTCATCCTTTACAATCCATGTTTTGGTAGCAGGGCATTGACTGGAGACAATGGCACATAAATCAGAAGCATGGCTGCAGTTCACAAAGTCTGGTTTTGCACCCATGAGTTTTGTACACCTCTAAAGTGAATGTTTTTATAGCCAAGGAGTGTATTTGAAGACTTGTTCTTACTTAAAGTGGCTCTTCTACTTTTCATCCCCTAAGGTGTCTGTCAGCAAAAAGGTTGAAGTTAGAGAACAGCGAGTGTGACTTGAATACATGTTTTTTGTTCCTGAAAGATTTTATTTTAAAAAAATAAATAATAAAATTGTAATGAATCATTGCTATACTGTCTGGGAATGGGAGAGAGAGGAGCTGTCAAGTTTTAAACTTGTTCTCCCCAAAATTAAATAAATGCTTTTTCAGTGTTAGTAGTTTCAAAGATTTTAGTTCTGCAAACTATGTGGACAAGATACACTTCATCTTCCTGGAGTTATCTGCTCCTATAGTCTCTTTCCTTTGTGGGCCTGCTGGAAATGGCATTAAAAAGTTACAGAAAAAGCTTGATTTATGGCTGAAATCAAGTTGATAATGTATTTTCCAAAACACAAAAGAGCATTGTGGCTTTTGGACGAGTAAAGACAAAAGGCTTGGTAATTGGCACACTAGTTCACTTCATATAAAAATTTGAAATACAAAGTGTTCCAAGAATAAATATTTTTAGCCAAGGTGGGAGGAGAAGTTGTGTATTATTTTCATTTTTATTTTTCCCAGGTTTTAGATGGAGTAGCAGTTGTATGTGTGTGCCAGCCATCGTGGGGCACTGGAGGGCCTGGTGGTCTGTATGAACCAAAGAAATAGGCGGGAAAAATCTAGTTGGGAAATGGTGTGTGCTAAAGATAACTCTGCACTGTTTGTATTACCTTCGTAGTATTTCTTGCAATCACAGAATCAGGCAGCTTGCAATCTTAAATTTAAAAAATTCCTCTTCACAAACTTGCATTTTTATTTCCTGATAAAGTAATTTTTAATGTTTCTTTAATGCAGACTTTCATTAAAGATAGAACCAGGGACCAGCACCCCCCACTCTGCTGCTTCCAGAGAAGATTTAGTAGGTAAATGCTTAATAAATGTGAGAAGACTTGAGGTTGTTGTGTGCATTATTTTTGAATTGCAGACGTGGAAAATATTTGCCTGAGTCTATAAAGAAGTGTGAAGTTTAAACACTGCATGTTTGTAATAAATAGTCTACAGGTGATCTGTAAAGAAGGAATTGAGTCTTTTTTTTAGGTTCTTGTATGTATTGTGGCACTAAGTTGTTCATGTCATTTGGGGTGAAGAGCTGTTAAATATTCATTCTTTGTTGTGTCTAGACAGAAGGGCCTTCATCTAAACTTCTCATGGCATAATATGCTTCCAAAAATGAACATTCTTCTTGGGCAATGCCAAAAGTGGTTGAAGGCAGGACTTTGAAAATGTAGAGTCAGTGGAATGTGCCCATTGCTGGTGTAGTGAATGCAGCCACCTTTATGACTTGCAAAATACTTTCATTGGATGGTCTATTTGAACTAAGTGTGTTTGGTTTTAATCCTGCGCAAAAACCCCAAAGTGCAGGGGGTTTAATTATCAACAGATCAGTGAGTTTTACTGCAGCTATCTCTTATAAATGGAGTTTAGGAAGTTTTGTGCAACTTTTCCATGATTTTCTAAGAAGTGACCCTAACAGTAATTCTGAAATGACTTGGGAGTAATGTCTTTTTTCTTCCTAGGCCCTGAAGTCGGAGCATCTCCACAAAGTGGACGAAAAAATGTTGCAGCTGAAGGAGCCTTGCTACCACCAACACCCCCTTCACCTCGGAACCTGATACCCCATGGACATAGGAAATGTCACAGTCTGGGATACAAGTCAGCACTTTTCTTAACCTAAAAATCCTGAGCTTTTTTTTTTTTTTTTGAAGTGATGTATCATCTTTCAATACAAAAGCTTTGCTTGTAAAAAGTAGCATGACTTGTACTTCATTGCAGAGCAATTTGTGGCCAGGGAGCAAGCTCAGAACTGGTATCCCAACAGAAGAGAATTAATCAAAATAGGAAGGCTGAAGTTTTGGTGATAAGACTAGTCACTGAGTTAACCAGAATGGCTCTTTCTGAATGACAAAATGATCACTTTTTAGTAACTCAATGCCACTGTAATTATTTTAAATTCAAAATTATATCACTGCTTTATTGGTATTTTACAGGGAGACCTGCTTTATAGACTTTATTTGTAGACTAACTCTTTTTAGTAATGGATTCAGGCTTTTTCCATATTTTCTAATAATATCTTGATCATTATCTCATTATTTCTCTTGTAATAATATCTTGATCATTATCTCGTCATTTCACTTGTCATGTCTCCAAAATGCAAGATTGTAGCTATCCGGTAATGAATAACTTCTATTATGTAAGTTTTCCTTTAATGAGCTAGAATGCAATGTTGCAGTTCAGTTATGTGTTACAGAAGACAAAAATAACATAATGCGTTGAAAGTGATTGTTAATTTACTCCTGACTTCCTCTTCGTTACATGAGTTCTGCGCAGTTTTAAAACTGGCAATTCCTATCGATAATTTATTTGTGCACAGTTCCTTATGGCTTGACCATGATTTAGCTTGGCTTTAGGAGCGCAGTGCATGCAATCCTTCACGATGTTAAAGCAGCTCCTGAGAGGTACCAAAGGCGAGGCTGTAACAGTTGTGTCCTTGTTCGTTTCTAGTTTCATACACAAGATGAACACAGCGGAATTCAAAAGCGCGACATTCCCCAACGCAGGCCCGCGGCACCTGCTGGATGACAGCGTCATGGAGCCCCACGTCCCATCCCGAGGGCAGGCTGAGAGCTCCACCCTCTCCAGTGGAATTTCAATAGGTAGGAGCTGCAAACACACCCATGCACTGCCTGGATGTGGATTTCCACCAGTTCTTACAATTTGGCTTCTGTCGGGTTGCTGAATTGCTTAAGCTGAGTTTGTTTACAATGGCAAATTGTTCAGAAAATTCTTAAGAAGTAAAGGGACAGTGCAAAATAGGTCCCTGTTTTCATGTATTGCTTCTGTGTGGCTTTCCTCCTCTTAGAGCATCTAACCTAGGAGGATGCAAAGTAATTTTGCTACGGAAGTTATTCTTTGAGAGTGCTGTCTCATGTATACTACTTAAAAACAGATGTCAAGGTGTGAACACAGGAACACTGCTGAAATTGAGATTGTAAATTGAGGTGTTTAAACCTTTTTAATAAAGGTTCTAGCACAATTAGGTGGTGATTGTGCCTGCAGCAGTGCTGTTCTAAAATACTGCTTCTGTTGTAGAACAAATCTGAGAAATGTAGGGGAAGGAGGGTGACTTTGTTTATACAGCATGAACTGAGAAATTGTAAAAAATATTTAGAAACAGCTGTGTTTTGCCAGGTAATAGCCCTGACTTGGGTCTAAAAAGATTATTTTTTCCCCCTATCCCTCTTAGTGATACAGCTTCTGACACTTCTCTTCCTCAGTGGAAGGAAGTGCAGCGCATGATTTTCTATTATCTTTTTTTTTTTCGCTAAATCAATTCAAGTTTAAAAAGTTTTATTGTAGGATTTCTATTTAAAATGCCATATTGACTTGACAGTGTAAATTGCTGACAGTTTTAAGAGCATAATTTCTAAATGCTTCTGACTTTGACAGAAGATAGAAATCTAACTTTCAAATGCCTCAAAATGTCTGAATCTACTAAATTTTGATAAATTATTTATCTTCATATATTTAGAGTGGTGCTTTTTATGAGAAGTTCTGCCTCCTGAGTTTCTTCTGTGACGAGGTGCTCTTTTTTCCTGTTGCACATAGATCTTTTAAGTGGAGGGAGGACAGGGCAAAAGTGCCTCTCAAATCCACCTGTTTGCAGCCAGGGCTGACAAATGGAACCTTTCACTGCAGTCCTTCTTCTCAGAATTACTCGTTTGATAGAATTCAATGGTGTTCAAATTTTATGCATTTATGGTGATGAAAGATCTTTGTAGTGCTTCACATTTCTTTGGATAACTGAATTTTAAAAGCAGTTTTGCTTTTTAGCCTTCATGGAAGGAAACAAGGTTACAGTTTGTCAGATGCTGCTGCTTTCAGGAGCTGTACATGTATTTTCTTGAGGAGAAGGCCATAATGGAATTAGACCGAAGTAGTTGGTCTAAGTGAACCTGTTCACATCAGACAGCTTCCACTATTTGATGTTCTTTGCCTGTCTCAGTTCCCTGCAGGTTCTCTGCTGTGGCAAAGTTTTCCATTTCAAAGTCCATCAGGAATGGTGCTTCTCCTGAGTGTCCAGGCAGCTTTCACTCCCAGGGCTTGCATAGTGCAGGAGAACCAAACTTCTTTCACCATTGCTGAGATGCAGCAGTGCCCTTTTCTCAGGGCAATGTTTTATGGATGTTTTCTATCTAAATACCTAAGAAATTCTCTGCACTTGATCCTTTTTCTCCTGGGTAAATTATTTCTGTACCTCCATTAGAGCCTAGCAGGGAAGGTTTGTCAGAGCTGACAAGCAGTTTTTCATAAGGTACAATGGAGAACCAGTCACCATTTATATATTTTGGAGGATATAGGATTTTCCTACTTTGTCTCCTCCCTGTATTTTTCAATTCTGTTCTCTAGCTCAAGTACGACCTGACAAGCTGGAACAAAATTGCCACTTTAGAAGACTTGTATAAATGGCTTGTAAAACAGCAACCTTGGGTATTTTGTGCCAGATCAACATTTGTGGTTAGAAATTCCCCTCTCCCATTCTCTTTCACCTCCAGCCTCCCCATACTCACTTTTGTCACTGTTTCAGCAGTCCAACAGTGTTGTTATTTTTGCTGCTTCTTGATGATGAAAATTTCAATGACACAAAAGTTTGATAGAGGTGCTAGAAATATGTATGGAAGAAGAGGGTAAGTTTGGAGGTTTGCAGTATCTACTACTGCAGAATTCTTGGAAATGTAAGTTGTCTGGCATTCTGTGCTGCTGCCTCAGCAGGATTTAAGGAAGTTGATTGAAGCTGCTGAGTTCCTCCATCATGTTTGAAGTAGTCTGTTTACTCAGGACTTGGAATTAGTACAGTCACTGCAGCAGAGAGGAGGTTTATGGTATTCTACAGCACAGCTTCAAAAGACGGTCAGGAAAATGTCTCCTGAATGTGTGTACTGAAAGGAGTGTTATTCCTCACCTTGCCCATAAACGTGGATTTAAACCTGTTGCTCTAGAAACAGGACTGCCTTCTTTACATATAAGCCTATATAGGACTTAACTTTTCAGATAAATGATCGTTCTTCAAAACATGGACAGAGTTTCTGCTATGTCAGCACCTTGAATGTGCCTTTAAAGACAGCTGTAATGCTGCTTTAAATCACTCCTGTGTTTTGAGGGCTCAGAGGTGTTTAGACCTTTCCAGTCCTTTCATATTGGAGGATCTGATAGGATCTGTCTCTGTTAAATATCAAAACACCACCAATGTAACAACACTGTCCATAGGAATCCATCCGTGAGTCTGTAACCTAAAACACACATTGAAGTGATGATGGACATTTTGGTTATGCCCTGCTGGGAAAGACTGACGGTCCACTCTGGGAGTGCTGCAGAGCATGCCCCAGTTTTTACAGCAGTGTCATTAACCTTTCACATATGAAGAATATGCTAACTGGGTGTTTTTCATTGCAATGAATGATTCCTAAAGCAGCAGCAATGCAGAAAGTGAGACAGTTATGGGGTTTGGTCAAAATAGGCCAATCTGTGATGTGATCTGCCATGGGCAGAGACCTTTATCAGATTGTTTTCTTAATTTCAGCCATTGGAGGCTGATTGTGTACATTCAACTCATTCTGAAAACAAACAAACTAAAAAAAAATATACAGCCTCTTTTATATTGATTCCTTGTGCTTGGGTCAAAACAGTCCTGGTTCCTAGCAGTGTGGGACGGTGTTCCATAGCTGATGGTCATGTATTATGCTGGAATCAGGGAGCTGTACCTCTGGTTCTGTTGCCATCCTCCTACATTATAAACAGGTGCTTGTTATCTGGACAGAAGATTTTGAAAAGTGAGAAATCTTTTTCCAGCAGTGCCAGGGCCATCCTAATAAGAAGGAAGAAACACTTGCCCAGTCCCATATACAGTGTCAGATAGGAATTGTTCTCTTGAATTCAGGAATGTAACAAGAGGAAATAATTTCTTGTAAGTTTTAGACATTTATAATGTAGATGGCTGCATCTGAGCTGGTTACAATTTGAGCTCTTTATAATCGCATAGAGAATTGAAATCCTCAACGATATGATTCTTCTCATTCTCAGGTGGGTGGCTAAAAAGAGGTTATATGGCTTGGGTCCTTAAAACCCTACTTCATTTCTGTTGATTGCAGACACTTTAGAGAGACAACACATGAAAATACAGACAGATGGTTAGTGCTAAAATGTCTGTTTTGTGCAGAGAGTCCAGAGTATCTGCTTTCAATAAGTCAGATGCTTTTTACTCTGCAGTGGAAGTTCATTGAGAACCCCCACCCACTGCTATCAGCCAGGCCTAGAGCTACAGCGTGGTTTTGTTCTTGGAGGGCTGTGTTTGGATGAGGTCACTGTTTTGGTGAAGTCACTGTGTACACTCTGCCCTCCTGAGGTGTGAGCATTGCTCTTGGCTGGGTTCAAGGAACCACCTGCACACTCGTACCACCTGTTCTCTTGCCTGTGTTTGCCTCCTGTCACCTCCTCACCTAAAAGTAGGATAAATTAAGACGATTTTAATAGATCCTGGTTCCCCTCAGAAACAGCATGAAACTTCCTTCAATTCATAAGATTTTTCTAAAGAATACATGATTCTCAATTCATTCCCAATTTTCTTACACTTTAAAAGTATTTATTGCTTAAGTGTGCTCTTAAGTATCTTTGCAGGAATGTTCAGCTTGTTTCATTAAAGTTGTCAGAAGCTTTGGATTTCCACCATTTCTTACAATTTGGCTCTGCCACATTACTGAATTTCTTAAGCTGAGTCTGTTTACAATGGCAAATTGTTCAGAAAATTCTTAAGAAGTAAAGGGACAGTGCAAAATAGGTCCCTGTTTTCATGTATTGCTTCTGTGTGGCTTTCCTCCTCTTAGAGCATCTAACCTAGGAGGATGCAAAGTAATTTTGCTACGGAAGTTATTCTTTGAGAGTGCTGTCTCATGTATACCACTTAAAAACAGATGTCAAGGTATGAACACAGGAACACTGCTGAAACTGAGATTGTAACTTGAGGTGTTTAAAAATTCAAAGGAAACAATTATGGGTTGTGTTTGTAGCAGTGTTGGATGCAAATTCTTTTTAAGCTAATTTTTTTCCACTTATTTTTCCTAATCTACAATGATATGAATGAAAGCTCTGGAAAAACTAGAACCCTTGAACATTTGCCTTTGTGTGTTGCAATCACTGGAGAATAGCTTCAGCCTGTGTTCTAATGCAATTGGAGGAATTAATGCTGCAGAGTCAAGGAAAAGTATTTTAAATCAGTGTGAATTAATGTAAAAAAGTGCCTTTGTAAGAACAGTACATTTCCAAACCTAAACTGGCATGAAATACATATGAAAATATCAGCATTTTAATGAATTCCTCTATTAAGTCCCCACCTCGAAGTTATTGAATTCTACAAGAGATTATATTTCTCTTTAAATAAATGAAGTATAGGTGTAGGTATACAGTGTATGTATTTACTTTCAGGGGTCTTGGCAGCCTGTGGAGCAGGGAAGACCTTTACACAGCCAGTGTTTGTTTGATTCCTTAACCTGTACTGGGCTGTTCAGGTGTGTAGGGCTGAGTCATCAGATCAGATTTCAGGTAGGATTTCAGGCAGAAGAAATATATTTGGTTTATTTATATATTGCCTTTATTTGAGTATATGGATGCCTGTCTCTTGGCTTAAATGTGGATACCCAGTTTTGCTGTTGTGAACTACTACTTCTTTAGTGATAGGATAAATTAAAAAACTGTATAATATCAGAGGTTAAAAATGCCCATGTAGGTGTCTGGATTTGAGTCTAGCACTCCAGTTCTTCCCCAATCTTTCTTGGTACTGTTTGGTCCAAGGCTCACGCGCTGGATGTGTTGAAATCAATGCAGTTGTACAAAGCCCTTGTTTCTGCCCCATCTTTATCCATTTGGATATTTGCTTTTGCTGATTTTTTCACAGTTATGGTATTAAAAGTTTCTGTCAATTCTCTGGCATGATATTGCTTGAGTCCTCTGCCGGAGTTGCTGCCATCTGTATTTGGTTAACTGGGGAGCCAGAGCTGAGCTGCTTGAACTTTACAACAGTTAAATGGTCATGAACTATATATGAGGATTTGCAGTGTGGTTGTGAACTCACCAAAGCAGAACAGAGCTTTCAGGGCACAGAGCCCATCTCTGTGGTGTTTGTTGTCTGGGCAGTGCTGCAGCAGTTGGTGTTCAGCCCTCCTGAGCAGTTTTGTGTGTTTTCACATTTCAAGCTCTGTCGGGTCCGTCCCCAGCTCTGGAAACGTGGTGTAACTGGAGCCAAGAGAGTGTCGATGACAGATTTGGGAAGGGGAAAGAATTTTTAGTCTGAAGACTTTTTAAAACTCTTTGGGGTTGGTTTGTTTATATTAACACCTGTTTAACTTTGGGGACTAACTTCTGGATAAAGAAAGCCTGTGTTAAGTGTTCAGTATCCCTAGACTTGGGGCAGTGGGTGGGTGCTGTGACCAGGGGAGTGGATATGGGATAGCACAGGCATTCCCTATCCCATAACTGGGAACCTCATGCTGTTTGTGTGGCTGCAGCAGACATCTCACAGACATGCATCTGCACATCTGCAGATGTGAGCAGGAAACTCACAGTGCTGGGGCTCTGCAGACAATCCTGAGCCTTCTCTCATAATCACCAGCACAGTTAGCAAAAAAGCCATCTTGCCAAATGCTGTTATTCCTAAGATAGGAGAAGACCTTCATGAAGATTTTATTTTATTTCAATCCCGCACAAGAAATTTATTAGCATTGAAGAAAGCTAGGAAGATAGTGTCTTGTGTTAAGTGGCTTCTTAACTAAAACCAAAATTTGTTCAGAACATTAACTAACAGAAAGGGCTTATACTACCTAGGATTTGTTACTAAGTTTAACCTGAAGAACTTGCTTGAGGTTGTTGGAAAAACTCAAATATTGAGTACATACTTGAGAAGAATTTAAGAAGGTGATATATTTTTAGAGTACTGAATGAATGAAATATTTCCAGTTGAGGTGACACTCACTTAATGTTTAAACAGAACTTGGCTAGACATCTAACTTTTATTAAGTTAAAAACTGTCCCTTTTACCTCTGTTTTGTTTTGGAAGGAGGGATGTCAGGTTTTTGGGTTTTTTTTTTTGCTTTTCAGGAGAGCGGTGTTGTTAGTATTAGAACTTGTGTCAAGCAAAATATCTCCTAGAGGGTTTTAGAATCTAAAAAATCATGTTGGATATGTTTTTATGTGGATGTTAGAGGAATTATCAAACGCTAAAATTCAACCTTTTCCAGGTCTTTGTTACAATTTTTACAATCCCTGTAGGCATCAATGTAAATGTTAAATCAATTGCTATGGTGTTTTGTCCAGTTTTTTTACAAATTGATGTTCATTTTAAGTGTAATTGGCAATTTCTGTATAGATTTCACTTTTTAAGTGAAACTTTTGATTTACAAAGCCCCCAAATCCCTGTAGGTTTTTCTCACTGTACTGATAGTCTAGCAAGGACTGTCACTTCGTGACAGGTGACACTTTAGCTCTTACTCTAGATTGCTTTGCATTTTTACAAAGCAACACTAGCTTTTAAATCTTTCTGTAGTGTACTTAGCACAGCAATTGACTATAATTTTATTAGCAAAGCTGATACACTTGCCACCAAAGTGTCATTTCAGGTAGAATTTTAATGTATCAGCCTGCTTTAAATGCAAACAATAACTTAATAATACTGTCTTATTCGGGGGGTTTAATTGTGTGGATTTATCACGTGGACCTAAATTTAGTAAGTAGAGGTCTAGCCATATTAAATCTGCACTTCTTGCTAATATAAAGCTAAACCTAAGCAGTAGTAAGAAAATAAAGAAGATTCTAAGTATCCCTGATGCTTTCAGTGGTGGCTGAATGACTTGACAGAAACTGCTGCACCATTTTGCAGGACTAATTGCTCCAAGTAACCACAAGGGAAACTTCAACTGTGTGCAGGGAACACTATTTTCATGCTGGGGTTGAACTCTACCATCCTAATTGTCATTCCAACTGCTAAAAGGATTTCAGCACCTTAAGGCCTTGCTGTAAGAGATTGTTTTACCACAAACGGCCTTCTTCAAAGACAGTCAGCTGGGAGGTCTTACCCAAAATGCCTGCTTAAAGTTGTCTGGGAATTGTTACATCTGATTCTGTCTCCTCATCCTCAAACCATGCTACTTATTAATTTGAAGAGACTTCATGTAGTGCCTTACAGAGAATGCAGCTGTGGTTTCAATAGGATGAAATAAATCACTGAGCTTTTTTTTTTTTCACTGTGATGTGGGTTGTAGAATTTGCTGAAAGTATTGAGTGACAGTTGTTTCTTCCAGGAAATGATGAAGGACTTTGCAAAGACTTCTGTTGTAACAGCAGGCTCCACCTGGATAGGTTACTGCACTGTTACTCCTTTTTTTCCTGGGATAGTTCATGATTTATCTGGTAGTCTTTCTGTACAGAAGTGCCTGGAATAATGTGGAGTTCATCCCACACATTCTCTTTCCCACATTGCAGGTCAGGTGTAAACTGTGCTGAGCAGAACTTCTGATTATTTCTATGGTCACTTCTTTGCTCACCTGCCCTGTGGCACCTGAATGTAACTGTGGACAGAGCTACCTGCTGCTGTAACCCTCCCAGCAGCTGGCTGCTTAAGGGTCAATGATCTGCTAATGGAAGTACTAAAAACTTCAAGGCACTTCTAGAAAGTGATGCAAGTTACCTGTGGAATATTTTAGCTCCCTGCTTGCAGTTCTTTATGTCTCCACTGGAACATCACTGCTGCATCTCAAAGCTCCTTCCACTGCACAAATGGCTCTTACTGTAGTGTTGGTGTGAATCAGGTTAGGACTTTCCTTTAGGAAAAATTCAGAATAAGCTGAGACCAAATTATCTAGTATCCCACAGGGATCGTGTTAATATGTGGATGCTGAGCTAATGTTTGCAAAAGAGGCATCTCAGTTGAATTGGCTGGCAGATAAAGGCATGTATTTTCTTTTAAATTTTGCACAGAGGGAACTTCAGCCCATGCTGACATTTTCATGGCTCTTGGCTGGAATTACCCCTGCTGTGTAAATCTTTATTGCCTCCATCTTTAGTCAGTGTTTACTCAGTGAATATCCAGACCTACTTTGTACACATTATTTTTCAGGGCACCACTTTTCCCTGCTGATTTTCTGTGTAAAATTACAGGGAACTGGTTCCCATTTTCAGCTGCTGTTTCTCTGAGGGAACTCTTAAGTAAGGAGCATTGATTCAGATTTTTTTTATTTGTTTGTTTTCTGGTTTGTTTCAAAATAATTGTGAATCAATTCTTCCCTTTATATATGGGTGTTCAGGCAGCAGAGCAAACAAGGTGGCAAGTTAGCATGCCAAAAGGTGGCTTCAGGCATTGACTAACATTGAATTGCACTGATATTTAGGCTTTGGGGTTATCTGCAGCCAAAAATGTTGGTTGGAAGTGCTGAACAAGGATGCTCCTGTGGGCAGCTGGGCAGGTCGGAAAGGTAAAGAGCAGCAAGGCAACAGCTTGGAATTGTGTACAGAAGCTACTGATTTCTAATGCTGATAACAGCATCTCTACTGATAATTATTTGCTGATTTTTAACATTACAGATAACACCCACCTTGCATCTATATTTAAATACTCATTTTCAGACTGATGGGATTTACTGGAGTTGTAAAGTTACTGTCTTATTTATGGGACTGCCATGAGTGGATGCATCAGACATTTGGGGTTTGGGATTTTCCTCTCTTTTCAGTGTTTAAAATAAAATAATTGTGGATTAGTTTACAAAGCACAGGAGGAAATAACACTGTTGTGATCTGATGGAGTAAGTGGGAGATAGCCTTAAAAAGTTGTTTAAGGCTTCTCAAATCATGTATTGGAGATTCAGCAATGAATTTGCACCTCTGTGTTATGACTGTGTGTGACTCAATAAGAAATTATTTAAGTGAGTGACCTGTTTTTCTAAATGCAGACAAATCTGTGTTTAGGGTGTTCTTTATATTTTGAAAATACGGTTCCCATTTATTAGTGCTCCTTTTCTTCAACTTAATGTGGAATTAGACCCTGTCCCTTCAATCTCCATCTCAGTTTATGTGAAATTCCTGAAGCAAATCACAAAATGTTTTCCTTCTAGTATTTTACGGAAGTATTTTTGTACATTTCATCTTAAGTATTCTGATACTCAGAATCTCAAATATTCTGATTTTCTCAGATGCAATTGACAGAGATGGTTTGTAGATGAAGAAATAATGTATCTTTTGTTGTTTTATTTCTCTAGGTAGCAGTGATGGTTCTGAACTCAGTGAAGAGACTTCCTGGCCAGCATTTGAAAGGTAAGAAAAACCTGTGTTTCTCTCTTCACATTGTGACTTAGAGTCTCTCAATCACTCATGAAAATGATGATTTTTTTACTGACAGAGCTCTTCTGTCTGTAGGAACACTAAAAAGCTGTAGTAAGTTCACTGGATCTGTTAAAGCAGCAGAGAAACACCTTCTGCTTTCTAATGGTTAATAGGGCTTTTATCTAATCGGGTGCACGCATCCTTTAAGGAGCTCAACCAGAGAACCATTAGACCCCAAAGGTTTTATATATGTGGATATCACATGTGCTGTTTGTTTGTCTGATTTTCATTTTCAATTTCCCTGAGACACTTCATCTGTTCACAGTCCTTTTGCTTCCTTGTCATTGACGTGGTCACCTCTTCTGTCTCTCTCATCCTCTTGTCCCTTCACTAGTACATGGGAAGACACAACAATGCCCCTTGCTAATGTGTGACTTTGTGGTCCAGAATTCACAAGCTGTTCCTTATCCAGCACCTGCGAGTGCTCAGGTGGCATTGACCACTTCAGCCAGTTCCCATGCTGTATTTGAGAATGTGGAAAAGACAAACAGCTGTAGTTTAACACAGAAAAAGGTGGAATAGTCACCTTCACACAGCTGAGTAAGAAGCACAATACAATGCTTTGCTTGCTTTTATAACACAACTTCAGGTAATCCATCAGCTTCAGAGTTGCCATGGATGACTTACCACACTTTTACATTTTTTCATAGGAATTTTTTGTCAAAAACTTTGTCTTTTTAGTTGGGAACTGTTACCACAAACATATTCTGATTGAACTCACTGAAGCAGTTAAAGTTCTGTGTTAATTTTGGAAGAAGTCTTTGAAAATCTCTCTGTGCCAAAGGTGAACTCCTGGATGCCTCATACCCTAAATATGAATACATATACGAGGAAAGGCCCTTAAAAATTTCATTAGGTAACATTCCACATGAGCAGAGAATACAAATGGGGTCAGAAAGACAATCTCTTAACTTGAAGGCTGCATCACAAAGTACAAACAACCTTCAAAAGATTTTCTGTCTTTCCCTTCCCTGCTGCCTTATGGAATTGTGTATTGGTAGCAAGTTGTTTCTCAAAGATAAAAAGTCATTAAGTTAGAAAAAATGATGAGCTGAGTGTTTTTACCCAGAGCAGCATAAGAAGCTTTAAAATTTAGGTTTAAACTTAGGATAACACTTTTCAGAATTGTTGTGTGGACTTCTCAGAAAAGCAGGGGCTTTTCATCCCTGTGCTAATGAGAACTGGCAGCCCTGGGCTCCCCCAGTTAAAAGGTTTGCTCCATGTCAAACAGAAAATTCCTCCTCCAAATTCCACTTGCCTTCTGTACTTCCCTCTCACCTAAGAGAGCTTTTGGGAACACTGTTGGAGGGTTCAGGGTGAGTTCTCTTGCCTGTTTCGAGGGAGTGGGATAGGGTTCCTTACAGACATTCCCAACACCATGTGTGAAATTCCTGGAGATCTGCAGCAACCTTGAGTCAGTTCCTTGGTTTATAAGATGATGAGGCATGTTTTAAAATGGAGGTAATACACTGGCATGCAAGTGTCAAAATTTAAGATAACTAGAGAGGGTCTCTCTCTGGTTTTGGTCTGTACAGCGAAGCGCAGTGATTTCCATTCTTTATAAAGATATTTAAGTGAGGGAGAGGCATTAATTGCCTGGAATTATCAACTCTGGCAAAATTGGGATACATCCAGTGTTAATGGCTATTTCTATGCATTGCAAGTGGGAATTGAGTATTTCCCAGTGATTTAGGAACAGCATCCTTGGGTAGGAAAGCTTAAATCTGCATCACATGCCTTAAGAGCAAGAGAACAGTTCCTCCACACATAGATACCCCAAGTAACAGGAGGAAATGTAAAATGTATTCTTGTTTTTCCTGGCCTTTCTGCTTGTGGCTGGGGAATGCAGAAGGGATGAGAAGCTAGAGCCACTGATTGCTTTTAAGTGCAACAGAACCTTAGTTTGAAACTTGAGGAAGAGTTTTCAGCCTTGGGGCGTCCCTTCAGGCCAATCAAAAATTACTGGAAGGAGTAAAATTCCAAGTCCTTACAGTTATATCCTGTTAAGGGCAGTGTATTAAGTGACACTTCAGTCTCACTGGTTGTTATCCTGAGTGTCTCTGAATAGATTTCCCTGAAATAGCAGGATTCCAAGAGTGGTAGCCTCCTTGTTATGCAAAAAACCCCAACCTTAAAGGTAAGAAGAAAACATACTTGATTTGCATGCCAAATATATGTATACAAAAAGAAACAGCTCATATTACTTTTTTTTTCCTTTATTGTTTTATTTGCCTATATCTTGAGTGTGTTCTAAAAATAATTCATAAGTGCAAAGATATCTGTTACGTTCAGAAACAAATGATGGCAAATTGTGGAACAGGTTAGTAGATGGTGATTCATTAATATCTTTTTGATAATAAGGCTTGTACTTAACTGCCTGCTCCCATAGAATTGCTAATCTTCAGTCTTTCAACAGAATACGAGCAACTAGAAAAATTGATTAAAAAATAGGATATGAGGACTAAGTGCCTCAACAATGCTAATGTTGACTTAAATGGAATTCAGTCGATTAAGGGGATCTGATTCAGAAAAACAAGATTCAGTGAAGCAAAGCAGTATTCAAAAGGCAGGTCTGGGGCACAATCCCTGAATAGGGATAACAGAATGGATCAGGTAAATGATTTTAAAATGTGGAGCTTACAGGTAAAGTGTGCAGTGTAGATAAACTGGAAAATTGAAATATTGCTGAGCTGATTTCAATGTTACTTAGCACAACAGGATTTTAAACAGTGTCAGGTGTATTTTGATAGAGCTTGTAGTTCCTTTCATCCCAACAGCTTATGTGTTTTCATACTCATAGAAGATGAAACCATTTTTGTAGCAACATCTAAAGTCAGATTTCAAGATCAGTTTTATCAATATGGTTCCTTTACATTTATTTAGTCTAAGCTAAATGCAGACTTCGCTCTAAAAATGTGTTACCCTTTAGTGCCGGTAAAACACTTCAGTATTGTGAGTTCTGACAAAGAGAACATCTGATGCAATTGAAAGCCATATTATTTACTTCTGCATGCATTTTTCTAAATAAAATGATTCGCTTTTTCTTACATGGAAGAAGTGGCTTTGTGATATGCACACAAAAGAAGTTCTGTGCTGTTTGTGTGAATGAAAGTATATGTAATACATCCAATTTATAATGGAATCCAACAGGAACAGGTTGTACCATTCTCTCGGTCCGGGGACAAGAGTGTCACGAAATGGCCATCGAGGCCACATGAAGGCCAGCAGGTACAATCCCACTGCACACAGAGGTGTCAAACCTTCCCTCTGCTGTTGGTGATTTGGTTTGATTTAATAATTAAGTGGGTGTTTTCTGATGTTACCTTTCTAACTTACGTGTCAAAATAAAGGTAGAGACCTTTTTCTTCAGACTTAAAACTTTTCCCTTCAATGACTTACTCTATATCAGCATAAGGACTGTTCATTCCAGTCTGCAAATCCAAATTCTGAACCATTTCTGTCAAGGCTTAAAGATGTTTTGCCAGGGTAGCTTTTGACCTGCCTGCCACTTGGAGCAGTGCTGGTAATTCTCATGGGGAAACAAAGCTGCTCCTGGTGCTAATGGATGGCATTCCAGATGTTTTCTTTGCTGGCAGTTCTGTACTGAATTTCTTTGCTCCTTTTCCCTGAAATCAGAGAGACTCCTAAAATGAGTAACACATTCAAAGTGCCCCCAGTTTAATATATGTAATATTTGCAAGCTGACAGAGTAACATAACTGATTATTCTGATTCCTTATGGATACAGATTCTGTCTCCAGCTGTGTCACTGTAGTTGGGAACGAAATTTCCATTAACTGTGAAACCTCTGTCATGTTAAGAAGCAAGTGTTGTGTCACTGAATTAAACCCATGTTCACATCTGTCAGTGTCCAAAATTGTCTCCATACCATCATCCTCAGTAGATGCTGCAGTGAAAGTGTTTGCCACATTTCCGGTTTACTTTGGACATAGGATGGATGAAACAACAATTCCTGGCTTCCTGCACAATGATTTTCGGGTGCTGTGCAATCTCTTGGCTTTTCTAGAAAGCTGCTGGGTCCAGCACTTTAGTTATGTGCTCTGATTGACATTTACTGAAATGATTCCCGGTGTAAGTTTTCTCTGATTGGAAATGTCTTTGAAGCCAGTCAGCTTTTTAATTTTAATCAAGCTCAGTTTCTTTCCTCAGTGCTGTACCTGGCCTTTGTTTCAGCCCATTGCTCTCCAGTCCTTCGTAGGGCAGATGATCAGTAGAGCACCAGTTGCATTAAAACACCTTAAAGCTGTGGTTTGGGTTTCTACTCTTTATTCCTGCTCCTGCCCACTCTTCTTGCTTTTGGATAATTTAAGGATTGTGCATGTTTGAGCTGTGCTTTGGTTTTGACGTGCTAATGGTTCTGGTGTTTCTAACCAAAAAATGGTCACATCTTTCCTGCGAGGGCTGAAGGAGAGGTTTAACATGTACAGCAACTGTACCAATGTACTTCAAACATTTGTTTTTTAAAATTAATTGTTCTTGTCTTTCAGTCGTGTTTTAATTTTTTAATTAAGGATTACCTGCTTGGCTAATTAATTTTTCTGATCACTTTTGCTTGCGAGTGTTAATTCCACAACAGCAATTCCTTGTAACAGCCAAAGTCTATTTCCACAATGAAGTTAAATAGAAAGTTGACGTTTTCAAATTACCATCAAGGTACTTGCATTAGGTTTTGGTAATGGTTGGAAAGTTACTTTAGGAAAATATTTTTTCACACAACTCTTCACATGCTCCTTTCAGCTCCCTAGAATCTGAAGATTTGGCTGTTCATTTGTATCCAGGAGCAGTTACTATTCAAGGTGTTCTCAGGAGGAAGACTTTGTTGAAAGAAGGCAAAAAACCTACAGTAAGATTTTTTTTTTTATAAATTAATTTTCTCACCTTCTTCCTGTGCCCAGTTATAAATACAGCAGAGTGGCCATTGGGCAACTAGTTCAAGTGTCTGAGATCTCCTCTGCCTTACTGATTAAGATTTAGGGTCACTGCCAGAGTTTCCATTCTTCTGTTTGGTGCATTTATTCAGTTTGTAAGGTTATACACAATCTAGGAAGTAGAAGAGGATGCTGCATAAAATTTTCTACAATCACTGATGATTTTAAAATGGAGAGAAACATGTTTTGTATTCCTTAATAGTAGGTAAATCCCAGCAATCTATCAATAGATGATAACCCTTAGCATTTGCATTGCAAATACTTGATGATAAATTATAAATCAAAATACATGTTCAGGACCATGGGGGATACCTTATGGCAGCACCTAAGATGGAAAAGGAAAGGGACTCCACCTCCACAAAGTGTTCTGTAGGGATTGCAGGAAGTACAGAGCAAGATGCAGGATGTTTTTCTCAGATTAGAGAGGAAAGGCACATGTTCTTTCTGCTTTCTGGAGTTTTCATGCATTCATAGGCCTGCATGAATAACAAACAGCAGCTTTGGAAACATGGCTGATGCTTGGCTGGACAGTCAGTGATCTCATGTTCTTGCAGGATGGTGCCTCCTCTTTCACAGCTCAGTGTTATGAAGCGTTTCACTTATCCATTACTCCTTTGGGTTTGTTTGTTAGTTGGTTTTTTTGTTTTTTTTTTTATTTTCTCTCGAGGTAGCATCTTGGACAAAATACTGGGTAGCGCTGTGTGGAACCCAACTCTTCTACTACGCTGCAAAATCCCTGAAGGCTACAGAGAGAAAACATGTATGTAAACCAGGCATGTTCCAGTATCACCTGCCAAAACTAAAATGGGATTTCCTGATGTAAACATGGGGAGTAGCTCAGGCCTTGCCTGATTTCTAGTCAGCAGCATCCTGTCTCCCAGTCAGTCAGTCACCTCATATGGATAAACCCCAGGGAAATATCATTTACATTTGAATGCTACACCAAGAACATCTGCTTTGCATCTGCCATGTGTCTCTGACTTTGCTGGTCTTTTAGGAAAGGAGCTGTGTCATTGGTCTGTCCATTCTCTAAGGCAGAAGTTCTGTCTTTGGATGATTTGAGTCTTGCAGCAGTTTAAGTCCAAACAAGCACTGATGTGGAAAATTTGAGCAGTCACAAGATACAGCAATTAAACATGTACTAATTTCAGCTATATGGTAAAATTAGACCATTTTTCTGTATAGTCCTGCAATCCATTAACTGCAGTGGAGTACCCAACACTTCATCTGCTCAGCAGAGAGCTGTGATGTCACATGATACTGGGGTTCCTTTTATTTGCTGCAGCTTGGTCTGAAAGAAGCTGGGAATGCTTTGCTTATGTGGGGAAGGAGCAAGAGGATGTTCTGTACCCATCCCACAGATGTTAAAATATACATTGTTCTTGTTTGATGTCGCTGGTTAATTGTAATGCTTCTCTTAAGAAACTGGGTCAAGTCTGAGATACTTGAATCTGAGTTCATTCACTACTCAGAATCATTACTTGGTTGCCTTGGCAGGTGTTTCAGGTTAATTTATGACAACTGCCACTGTAGAACATTTGCTTTGCATAGAGCTTATGGAATTTTGCAAACTGAGTTGTGCTTTTGGAATCCTTTAAAGGGGGTTTTCTCTTTGGTACAAAGTACTGTTTTCTTATCCTAACATTTTTATGTGCAGAGGGTAGAGACTTGAAGCTTAACGTTTCTGGTTCGCAGGCTCCTGGACATTTGAAGTTGCTGTGTGGAAAGTTTGTGTATAAAGTTCTCTTAATCTAAGAGATTATTTCCCACTTCCATTTGGAGGTTCATTAGGAAACAATATTCTAATACTCAAAGTAGCTAATAAAAGCTAATTATTTTCAGAACTATTTATGTGGTTTCTTGGTCATCCACCCCTACTAGCTTTGCTGAGGTAAGATTGAAACTGATCCTACTTAATTTGTCTAGCCCAAGCTAAAGGTTTGTTAGCCAATCCTTCTCTTCTGGGTGTCTTGGGAGAAGTGTGTGTGTTTGGATGCATTTGTTTCTGGCTTCAGTGAAAACTTCAGGGAAGGATTCCACCTCATTAAAAGGAAAGAGCAGACTTGTAAGCTATTATGAGTAGAAATGCAAAGTATTAAAAAAAAAAGAAGGAACCAGGAGAGAACTTGTGCTGGCATTATGTCACTCACAGCTAGTTGCCTGTTTTTTCTGGAAACATTGAGAAATGGAAAAGAAAATTTTGTGGTAATGTCAGACTTTGTGTTCCTATTACTGCTGTGATTCCTTCAGGCTTTGTGCCAAAATTGCATTTTGTTTTCTTTTAGGAATAGAATATGTATTTGTAAGTCTCCCTGGTTCACTGTTCTTTACAAAAAAAGTCTGGAGGACTTTACCAGACTTGTGTCTATTCATTCAGAAGCTTTTTCACTCTTCTGTGTTAGCATTTTCAAACAATCCAAATTGCATGCAGGTTTAGAGAACTTGAAAAAATGACTTAGCAAGGAGTTAAATTGATTGGAAATTAAGTACATGGAATTTGCATTGTTTACACATTTCCTTCAAATAACAATTTCAATAATTTAAGTAGTCTTGCCCTTTCTTTAACAAATCAAGGAAAAAGGTGAATAGTCTGCTACCTGATCCTTCTGAGTCTCTGTTCCTGCAAAAGCCTTTACTTTGCCTGGAAATAACAGTCACATCCATTTAGAATGCTCTTTCAGAGATTATATTCTAAACCTCTTGAATTGACTTCTGATATTCCCCAAGTCACTGATACGTTGTGACACCTACAACATCTAAACTGCTGGTGAAGAGAGGCTTAAGAAGCCAAAATCCGTCTCACATGCTTGTGGGCTCGTGTTTCTTTGTCAAAGGACGTTCCAGCAAACCAATGAGGAAGTTTGCAGAGAGAGATGAGGCGGTGTTGGAGTCCGGGGTGCTTGCAGGACTTCCCATTAGGAGCCCACCAGCTTTGTGGCTTGCAGATACTGAGAGGAATCTGAGCAAGGAAATTCCCAGGAAAAGGAGGAAGAGGAGTGGTAGTTAAAAGCAATGACTGCTGAAGAGCATTAATTTCTTTTTAATAGTTGGCTCTATGAAGTTGGACTGAACTGTCCAGCACAACCTTGGATTTGGGTGTACACAGCTCATGTCTTGCTTTCAGCTTTTTAGGGCAGCAAAAAGGCTGTCCTAGGCTGTTCTGTTTAGGCTCTGTTCTGTTTGTGGATGCCAAGCCTATTGTGGAGCTCAGTCTCTCATTTGGTTTCCCAGGTGCAGTCCAGGTTAATCTATTGTAATAACTATTTACTACAGTTTGGGTTGTCTTTTATTTCAACAAATGGTTTGTAGTGTTATTTGTTTAAATAGTTATTTAAACAAATAGTCACAGCAAACCTCTGCTTCAGAGGTTGTTATAACACAGAGCATGACCTGTATGTTAAAATTGGGGTGGAAAACCTGGTAACTGCTGTTGAGGTTGAGGGATTCCAGTTTATGAAACAGGCTAATGATAGGTGGTCAGTAACTTGTTCAGCTGCTCTGCCTGTGTTGTACTTTGAGCCTGGCTATTGATGGCTTAGGTTTCCATCCATTTCACTACAGAGTTATTGTACAGAGCCTCAGCCTTTTGGTTCTGGAGATGACTTGTCAAGGGTCATGCTTCAGTTCATGTTTGGTTGCATTTTCAGGAGAAGTTAATCAGGAGAGAATGAGCTGCAGATGGTCAATCATCCCTAGATAGCTAGAGCATGACTAAATGCTCCAGATACTTTCCAGTGATATTCCCAAGAGGTTCACTCTGCAAAATGAAGAGATCCAAGGCTAGATTTAGGCTTTGGGGTTTTTTACTTCCCAGATAAAAAGATGATGCCATCCACTTTGAAGCAGGTTTCTTTTTCAAAGATTGATACATTGGAGATTTACCTCAGCAAAATATTCCAAGCATCTTCTGGAGCCATTTAAACATCTGTCTTTTCTGCTTCCTTTCTCAAGCCCTCTGTGACATGGAAAGGAACACTGGCAACAAAAGAGTCAGTCTGCTATATAAAGTTTCCTGGCTGGAGCTCTCATGGTAAACGTGTCTTGATTACAGGCATGCTTTTGACCATTCTGCTGCTGCAATTGCTCCAGGCAGCTTGGAATGCACCGACACTCAAAGCTCTTCCAGGCTTATAATAGCCAGCCTCTTTGGAAAATTACCTCATAAAAATCCCAGAGTAATTTCAGTGAAAGGGGCAAGAAATCCTCTCCTTTTAAGACACAGACAAGCTAGCTCTTCTGCTAGCTCTTCTGCCTGTGGTCAAAGGCCAAGGAGTGTATCCAGTATTGTGTGCTGCGTCTCCTAAGCATAACAGCACAAAATTAGCATTGAGTTAAAATAATGAACAGGGTTCAGTTATTACTACAGTAATGGAGAATTGTCTATAAATGAGCATGTGAACTTGAGAGCCCAGAGGTGTAGTACAGCACAATCAGACAGGAATGTTTGCACAATAGTTTTATCTCGTATGCTGAAATGGAACTCCCAGAGAAGCCTCTGTGAAAACTGGAGCATCTGTGCACATTTAGAAAAGGGCAACAGTAAGAATGGCCAGTTGAATTTAGACTTAAAATAAGCACCCTGAAAAATGTGAAGACACTTCTTCATAGTGATTTGACTAAGAGCCTTGCTGACTTCTGTGACAACATAGCACGCACCAGAGATTTTTGTGTTTGTGGGTACTTGGAAACAACAGAGACTTTATATGCGTCATGCTTGAGCACAAACTCCAGTTAGTTCTAAGCCTTCCAGTGCACGTTATAATCAAAATTAGATTGATTTATTTGTAATCTAGAAAACTTGGTACTTGTGGCTCAAGTACTTTCACTGAAATACTCTGATCAAGAATGCTGTCATTCTGGGAAGGATGTTCAGGCACATTAAAAGAAAATTATATGAGTATTATAAAGCTGAAGATGTGGAGGAGCAGATTTGTAGGTGACAAAATGTTGTAGTGAAAAGTCTGTTCACAGATTAGTTCAGTGTTTTTGATTCGAAGATTTACTTACAAAAGCCTTTGAGCTCAGAACAACAACAGCAGCAAAAATCAATTATGTGAAGTCTAGTGCCAGAGCTGTGCAGTTTTCCATGTGTATAATAAGAGTCATTCCAGTGGCCTATATTACAAAAAGCAAATAGGAACCAGGAACATTAAATTACAATGAAGCTTTCATTCCCTTCATGTTAACAAAGCAGACTTGCTGTAAGCAAGGCTCTGTGCATCAGCAGAGAATGAGCTGCCCTGGGGGACTGTGTAAACATGGAATACAAATCCAGCTGAGCACAGGGATGGAAGGCTGACATGTGTTTCAAGCGATGACGGATTGATGCTGGCAGGAAACACTTTCCTTGTGTGGAACTTTTCATTTTATGGAGAAGCACCATGATTAACTGATGGGTTTGAGTGAAAAGAGGAGGCAAAGAGCTCTAGCAGTTTGGATTGCATAGCAGTGTCACATATTGGATACCTGTTGGGGTATACAGCTAAGATAGGAAAGCCCCATGTGCCGTTTCCATGAAACTCTAGAAATAAGTGTTGTTCAAGAGGTACATTTTGGTTTGTAATCCATCAAAACTGCTTTGTAGCTCAAATTTCCATCTTTGTGAAAAGGACCTATTAATGCTTTAGGACTACTTGGAAGTTTGCCATTTTCCAGATCTCTTTTAAGTGTTTAGTTGTGTCATCATACTTTCTGAGGCAGTGTTGTCAGGGAGTCCATAACAAATCCTTTATATACACTTCCTTTTTTCTAAAGAACACATGAGCTATTTCCATTATTCCCTTTCATTGTCTTTACTACTTCTTTCAGGTAAAATGCCTTCATTTTTGCTACAGACCAACATTACTTACTGCCTCCTCAAAGAAATTTCTGTTTCTGTTTGAAAAGGAGTTACAGCCCTCACTGTAATGAAATCTTATCTGTTAGAGCTTTATCATTTGCCTCCTCCTCTTTTGAGGCTTTACCACATCTGTGCACCTCTGTGAGTTACATAACTTTAGCGTGTGTATACAAAGAGCCTGGACTCAAACTATTTTGAACTTGGTCTAAATGCTTCTGCTTTCAGCTCCTGGTCTAACATTTGTTCAGTCCAAGTTCTAATGGATTTTAAACTAAGGTTTAAAATGTAGTCAGCTGTGCAAGTCCTAGACAGATAAACTTACCTGGACAATGGCTTCAAACTGACAAAAGACAGGGTTAGATGGGATATTAGGGAGAAATTCCTCCCTGTGAGAGAGGTAAAGCCCTGGCACAGGGTGCGCAGAGAAGCTGTGGCTGTCCCATCCCTGGAAGTGTTCAAGGCCAGACTGGATGGGGCTTGGAGGAGCCTGATCTAGAAGAAGGTGTCCCTGCCTGTCGCAGAGGGATTGAATGAGATGATCTTTAATGTCCCTTCCAACCCAAAATATTCTGTGATTTCATGATGATTCTGTGACCTTCCAGGTCTTCAGTTAATTTGTGGCATAGAGAAGAATAACTGACATTAGACTTGCAGTGGAATTTTATTTATAAACCAACTGTATTCCCATGCAGAGAACGTTCTTATAAATTCTGACTTTGCTCATGATACTTTCAAACTTATTACCATTAACTCTTTCCTTGTTTGAACCAGAGTTCCAGGATTGTAACACTAAAGCAATAGTTCTAAATGAAACAAAGTAACTTGATGATTAATGTTGTGCATCTGCCTTGTGGCATTAGCATGAAGAATAAAAGTATTCTGGAACTGTAGATTAATTTGAATGACTTAAAGCTAAAACCATCTCAAGGATGTTTTATTTGTTTCCAATAATGTAATTAAAGAGAGATCAAAATTGCTGTGCTAATAAAGAGGTTGGAATGGGGATTCGTAGGATAGGAGGAAGATGCATCTGATGAGGGTGAGCGTATTCCAGAATCAGACTTTCTGGGCAGAGAAGTGAGGTAAAGCACTGCAGAGGGTGAGAGTGCACGGATTGATGGAGAAGTCTCTGTTGAACCCAAGAACATGGGAAGAGGAGACCTGGCAGCCGAAGACATGAGAGGAACTGAATGAATGAGAAGCTGGGCTGTGGATGGGACTGCCTGAAAAAGCAAGGAGAAGTGAATTGGGTGGGTCTACTCATAGGTTAAAAAGAAGGCCAAGGAGAAAGGAAGGTTATTGTTCGGAGATAAGTTGGATTGAATGGGTGAGTAGAGCCTGGAACTGAGAGAAGCATGAAAAGATAAAAATAATACTGTGGCAAGGTGAATGAAATACAGTGGGGTCAAGGAGCTGTCAGGAGAGGGACTGCTGTAGCAGACAAGTGTTGTGCTTAGGCCTAAGTTAACCTGTCAATCCATGAATAACACCTGGAACAGGAAAACGCCATCATTTTCAACATCTTGTTGATAAATGAGCATGACTGCCCATTTCTGGGCACTTGTTTATTGAGTTTACATCCTCATTTGATCGATTTATTTCATCAGGTCATCATATTTAATTACACAGTTGTGTCATCTTGTCCCCAGGACTCATGTTATGTGTAATTACAGAGTACTATAATAATTACTGCTTGCTAACTGTGAATAGTTATAACACAGGCAAATTCAATTCTTTAACAGTGGAGGGAATACTTTTGCATTTATTAATACACTTTGAACTATCCTGTACATTCAAATATGCACTAATGTGATGAGGGATGCTGCTGTAATCATGCAGTGCAGATTAGATGTCTGACAATCTTTCGCAGATTGTGAAATTCCTTTTCGTTTGTTTGGAATATCATTCATTGTCTTAAATTCTGTTTTCACTAGTTTCATACAACCTTTTTTAATTTTCTTAAATTTGCTTCATTTGAAGTTAGCCTGTCTTTAACAGTGGCACTGAGAGGAACTGCCCTGCTGGGTACCCATTCTGTGCAGATCTCCTATTTTAATTCCAGTTCAAATCTTGTTTGTATTTCCAGTTCAAATCCACGCCGAGTAAGAGCGTCTCAGTGGTGGGCTGGATGGTGATGATGGCAGATGACCCTGAGCATCCAGATCTCTTCTTATTGACTGATTCTGAGAAGGGTAAACAGTGCACTGATTCCCAAAATAAACATTTTCTTTGCTGAGCTCATTTGTCAGCAGCTAAACAAGCAAGTGAAAAGTGACATCCTTCCAGTTTCAGCTGCTCTCCAACATGTCACCTTTGCCTTTGGAATGCTATGAGAACAATAACCCATGGAGAATGCTTAGAGTCTTCACTGAGTTGTAAGAACTCTCCAAACTCTTAACAACCCCAGATGTGATTTTAATTGGAAGTATTCATCTGTATTCTTTTAAACCATATTTAGGACACTTCGAGGCATTTTCACATGTAACAAAAAAAAGATTCAGCTAACACTGGGTGATTGAGCAGTCCCTTCTCTCCAAATGAAAACCAAAACACAACCATCTGTTCAAATGTAGTGCTATAACTAGGAAAAAGCCCTCAGAGATCTTAATTGTTATGTGTAGAAGCCTGTGGATATCCATTACCCCAACACAGTGCCTGCTTTCAGCTCCAACTCTGAAGAAAATGTTGCTTTTCCATAGCACTTCAAACTGTGCGGAAAGAACATTATTAGAAGTTCTGATAAAGGAGCTTAAAATCATTTATTACTTTGTCTGCTTCAAGTCTCAGTACATTCTATTTCCAAACATCTCTCCTAGCAGCACTGATACAAGGTATAAACTGTGAGTGCTTGTCAGCTTACACTCTGCAACAGCAATCTGAAATGTTCTTGTAACACTTGACCTTCCTGAACCCAAACAAGAACTGTGTAATCCAGCCACTGAAAATACTGCTCTGAAATATATCAATACATTTAGAAGTGATTTTCAGATACTTTCAAATGTAGCTTTCCACGGTGCATTTCAGTGATATCTTGCACTTCATTAAAAAAAAATAACGATATTGTAAACAAATTGCAGTAATGGCAGTGAATAAAATCACTTTTGTTTTGAGGGAAGTTTTGTTCTTTCCTAGTTGACACAGACCTTAGCTAAAATCTAGAATGCTGGAAAGGAAGAGAGGCAAGCTGAAACTTCTCTTCAATAGGTCAAGCAATTGCACCTACTCCAGACAAAGTGTAAAGTTATATGGACCATCTATTAGTAAATCTTCTCATAATATTTCTATGTAGAGGTACTTGAATATGGGTAGGATTTAAGTGTTTAAAAAGGAGCACTGTTTATGTTTCTTCATCAGTTTTTTTTTTCCTCTTTCTTAGGAAATTCATATAAATTTCAAGCTGGAAACAGAATGAACGCAATGCTCTGGTTTAAACACCTGAGTGCTGCCTGCCAAAGCAACAGACAACAGGTGAGACCAAGACAATGGAAAGGAACGAGCTTTTAAAAGCTCAGAAGGGTTGGATCTTCGAGCTGACCAAGCTGTCACTGAGGGCTTTGTGTGCTCCCTGAGCAGCCTCTCCACCCCTTTGATTTGATTTCCTGATTGATTTGTCTTGGCTTTTCTGTTTGGCCCTTTGCAATCAAGTCCTCAGAGGTTCTGGGGTAATGAGGAAAGAGTTGAGGCTACCTTGAGACTAACTTGAAGCAATTAGAGAAATGCAGGGAATGCTTTAGAATATCTGAGTGGCAGCATTTTTGTCTTGCCCGTTTGAAAAAGGCTATTACACAGTTATATAAAAAAGCTGTAAACTGCAGCATTCAATATCAGTTCCAGATAACTCTCCTGAAATGCCTTTTTTCAGGTCATGGACATACACATTTTCTGCTGTGTATGTAATTTGTATTCCTAAAATGTATAGAAAGTAGTGTAGTCCTTGGTACGTTTTCCACTCTTTGAAAGCAAAAGTAGCATTTTCCATGGATCAAAAAGGAAGATAAGACTTCTTGCTCCAACCCCTATTAAATGCTGTTCTCATATAAATTGTTACTGACATTTTTCATCAGCCAAATCCTTTTTAAGTTACTTTGTCTCCCTCAACTCTTCCTTCTCTTCACACATTTGTTTATGGAGCTCCCAAAGCAGAAATCCTACTGAATTTCAAGGGGAAACAAAAAGGCTTTTCCAGATCCTTTTGTGCCTTCTTGTTCAATTCTGCCTCTGAGAGAGATCTTAAGAAGTAAGGAGGGTTGCAGAAGCTCCTGTGAAGGTATTTGCGACAGTGTAAAGGAGAGAAATTGTGTTCTTGGCTGGAGATAGTGGCAATAGTAGCAAATAGTGGCAAAGAGTTTGCAAGTAAGTGGTGAAAAACTGTCCTCTGAAGACATCTCTGGTCCAGTAAGGGTTGGCAATACTGTTTATTACTGTTAACACTGTAACTGCCTTAGAAAAATTGGATGTTTAAACGTGTTTTCAATGGAATATAAACACTATAAACCTAGTCTGTTTAATAGTAATAGCTGAATAATAGTAAGAACAATTTTAAAAGATACCATTTGTGATCTTCCTGGTGCAGCTTTAGCCCAGTTGAGCATTCTTTCTTCTACAGGTAAATGGTAAATGCAAAACAAGAGATGCTTGATTCATATCTGACCAAACTGACTATTTATTGACAGTCATCAGAAACGTGGTGGCTCTTTAATAACCTGATTAAATGAGAGATGTTGCTGTCAGACAGATTCCTGATGGAGAGAAAATGGGGATATAAACTAATGTATTGCAAACATTAGCTTTAATCTTCATGAAAGGGAGTGATATCTGCAGCAGGCATTCAGGTTTGTGGTGGGAAAACAAGTGCTTATGCCTCATTTTTTTAAATTAATCTTAAAAAGACTACATCAATCACTGATCTGTGTGCCCAGAATTTTCTAGCTGGGGCTCAGGTGAGAGGGTTATCCTTGTCTAGCAGAGCTGAGATTTATAATGTTAAGGTTGTTCTGCTGACAACTTAAATCTTAAATGTCATCAAAATTAGGAAGGTCTACAGCCATATAAGAAAATTATAAACCCCGCAACAGTTTAGTATTTTTATTATACCTGGGGTTTCTGCAGCTCTAAGTGTATTTTTACTGCTGGATAATAGTTGCATTCCTTCTCCCCTTTTTCGAAGACAGAATGATGTGCATTTCAAAAAGGTGTCTAGTCTGTGAAATAGTTGAATACAAGTAGCTACTACCTGAAGTAAATTCTTCTATCATTTATATTTTTCTTTTCAGGTCCCTGCCAACTTGATGACCTTTGAATAACAGGCAAATTCAAAACAATAAAAAAGGACAATTTGAACCATCTTATAATTGAGAACAAGGTCCTGATGAAAAACGTGCCAGCTGTATTCTGTGCCAGAACAGAACCTGTCAACTCAATCTCTGAACTCTGGAGCCCTGAACAAAACCACTAATGGTTGGGGAGTGGAGTCCCCCAAATTAAAAATGGAGTTGCAACATGAATTGCCATGGACCGTGCTTCGTTATGTTCTCAGAACTGACCTGTGGAAACCACTGCCTTAAAGAGTGAAAGGAAAAACAACATGAAACACCAAATAGTGTGTGTGAAACTTCTGGCGGTGCTGTGCTTGAGTTAAATAGATTGTAGCTAGTTTTGAGTTTCTTTAACTTTATACTAATTTTGAAAATAACTCACCTTTTTAGGCATTCTTAAGGAAACAGGTAGACTGGTATTTAAGAGTTGTATCAAAAGCTGTGTGTGAACCAGGTGAAAGGTGCTACATGTTCTGGAGATGTTGTTTAGGCTATACCAGGAGTCCTGGAGGGGAGCTTGTCCCAGACACGCGTAGCCTGGAGCAGTGTTATTCCTCTCAGGCCTGCAAGTATAAGAAGTGTAACACAACTGCAAGTTCAGAGCAGCACTGAGCTTGCAAACCTTGGTCCTGTATGGGAGGCAGACTCCCACAGTGGCACAAAGGCTGAGCCAAAAATGGGTTTGGTACATTTTGACCTAATTCCTGGTTAAAAACACGTGGTTTGGGCAGTCAGGGGGGGTGTGTACGAGACAAAACTGAAAGCACTGTTGGGTCAGAACTGAATGGTTTTGTCCCATTTGTTTCTATGCCTGTGACTCTTCGACACAGGAAAGCTGAATGACAAAACACCAACACCTGGGTACAGCTCACTGAGATGTTTGACTTTGGGTATCTGCTAATTATCAGTTAGGGACCACTGTTAGTGTGTGGTGTTTCATAATATCACTTCAGATGGACATTTTAAAAAGATAGAGGCACAATTTCAAGCTTTCATGTTCTCATTTGGCAATAATTGATTTTAGTATCTGTCTTGGTCAAAGTAGTTGACGTTGTGTGGTGTTGATAACATGGCCTAAAGCAGACCTTACATACAGAAGCTCTTTTGATCTTCAGGCAATTAACTAATTTATTAGAAGGTAGGATAACCTAAGGAGAGAAAAAGTGTGGGGCCATCAAAATTCCATCCTTGACAGGAATCATTCTTGGTCACTGAAATTACTCACGGAGAAAAACATAATGGTTGTAAAAAGGGAGCTGTGCTTTATGTGTGTGTTTGATGCTTAAGACTTTGATTCTTGCTTTATTGGGGTTTCCTTGACGTCACCTAGTTTCCTGGATGATTGGTCTTTCTTTAATCTTCAAAAATATGATCTTTGTAAAGCAAGGAAACATTGTCCAAAATATGACTCTGATATTGGAACTTTGAAGTCTGTGAAAAAGTAGTAACTGTTCCATTGACATTGTGGTTTAGTGGCCGTAAATATGCTTGCAGATTCCACCATGAATTCTCCTTTTTACACAGAAACAAGCTACGTACCAGTCTGTTTCAGAGTTCTCTGACTATCTAATAAAGGTTTCTACTAGTAGTTGTTATTTTGAAAATGTATAGTTTGTTTATTGCATCTGAGTAGAAGCCTATAAATTCACATTTGAGGGGTTTTTTTCCAGAGTCAAATTAATCGCGTAATGGAAATGATTAATTTTTGATTTCTGGCAGGCAAAAGGAAGGAAAATCCAATCTCACAGTAAACAAACAAACAAACAAACAAAAAACAACCCCAACCACTTGGTGATGTAAAGGGTAATAGGGTGGTTTATGTTTCCAAGAATTGTTCCGAATTGGCTCTTGGTAGAAAGACAAAGAGTTGAAGGATGCTTCTGTTGGAATTACACCACAAGGACTATGAGAATTTGGCTCCCCTTGCAGTTCTTTTGTTGCTTTTTTTTATATGGGGAATGAAGAGCCTGTTCTGAAGTCATGAATTTTGGGAAGGGGTTGCTTGTGCTGAATCCCTCTGCAATTCACACATCTCCCAAATTTACCCTCTATGGGTGTATAGTAAAGAGAACATCCTCACAGCCAGCAGTGTTACTTAGTAGACTTTGCACAACTTGAGTTCGGTTTTTTTCCATTTTAAAACTTACTTAATGTGTGTTTCTTCTCAATGACTAAGTGTTTGTTTGGGTTTTTTTTAACAATTTGTGCCCTTTTTTTAAGCATTGTGGATGATAATAATAGCCTGTGGATTTTGAATTTTGAAATAAGCTATTCTAGGTTCATTGTAGCATAACTGTATCTATTCCTTTGGTAGTGAAAGGAAACATGCAGCTGGGAGCCACAGCCTGACAGCCCACAGCTTTGCTAAGGACAGAGCCAGGTCAGGACGTGTCATTTATTACTGGATTTTTGCATTTTTCCAGCTGTTTTGAGTTAGGTTTTTATGGTAGGAGAATGGTGGGGAAAACAATTCACAAATTATTCATTAATGAATTGTTGCTGTTACTAGCTTTCATTCTCCTTAGGCCTCCTACTCTTCCTTGTTTTCTGCCCTCAGATCTGCTGGGTTTTTGTGGGAGAGATTGGATATTGTGGGAGGAGTTTCTTAAAACGTGTAGCCAGAATAACTGGGGTGAGTAATGACAACACAGGAAGCATTTTTGGCACGTGTTACAGTGAGTAGTTCAATACTTTGTCATTGTTTATGGCCACGTAGTCCTACAGGGCAACACACAAACACTGACATTTCTAGAGCTGGAGATAAATGGTGCTCAGAATGAGGTGCTAGGTTTGTTCCCTCAGGGAAAGCTGCCTCCTGGAAAGTCTCAGACAAGTCAAACGACACACTGTGAAGAATGTACTAATACTAATGTTCTTTTTTTTTTTTTTTTTAAAAAAAAAGGAGTTTAAAAAGTTAAATAACTGAAACTATTGCTGAGTGAACAAGGGGAGCAGCAAGCTTTTGGTATTCAGGTAAGGCTATCATCCAGACTGCTTCAGACAGTTGGCAGTTTCTCTTTGATTTTCATTTTTAATGTGTTGCTCTAATTATTTATCTTGTTAATAGCTGCTGAACCACTACAGCTAATATTTTTCACGTTATCCCTTAATGTTTTGATTTTGAAACTAAAGATGCCCCTTGCAATTCCTTGTTTTGGCTGCATTAGAGCAAAAATTATTTAGAGTAGCTCTTCTAGCAAGACTTCAAATATGAATAATAATTATCTCCTGACTGGTAACCAGCTTTTAGCTAAACTGAAAGTTTTGGGAAGGATTAAGCAACAGGGAATGTCTGATTTATGAAATTGGTGCATTGCATTAAAAATATATAATATTGCACTGCTTAGTGCTAACTTTTATCTAATTAATCTCTGCTACTTTTGGCTAGGATTTTCAAACCTGACTTCTATTCCAGTGTCCTTCAAAAGCAAATAATTTTTATAACTTTTATTTTTAAAAAATTCTGGTAGTTTGAATAAACAGCTCATCCCAGACACTTTTTCATTTTCAAATGTCTATTTCATGCCAGGGGAGTATTGCTCAAGCTATTATGATTGATTAAGTATTTAGGTGCACATTATAGGCATTAAAACTACAAATGCTAAATGAAGTCACATAAATACTTGATGAATGAGCTTTAGCAACCAGCTTTAAAATCATGTTTAGAGAAGAATGCACATTAGAAAACATATTGGAAGCAAAAGGAAGCATAAAAAAAAAACCACAGCAGGGTTTTGTGAGTTATCTGCTCCTCACTAGAAGTAAATTAATCTAATTTAATGTTTCTTGCAGTATCATCCTCCCGTATTTGCATTTCTATGTTTTCAACACTAGTCCTCCTCTGTTAGTATGAGCCATAACACATGGTTACAGCAAATCCTCTCTCTCCCAGCAGAAGCAGTTGCAGGTTTTTGTGCTGCTGAGGCACATGAGAAGTAGAAGTCCCCTTGACAAAAGGCAAGTTGATCTTATGGTTTTGGTTAACTGTAAGAAATCTTGTCCAAATCAAGGTAAAACGTGGGATGCTTTTTCTTCAGGCTCTGTCAGTGGCCTTTTTCTTCATTACTTGTCCTTTTTAACTTTTTGGTATTCTAACTCACCAACACTAGTACTTCCAACTTTATTCATGGCCAGCTCTTCGTGCTGCCTGTTGCAGCATCAAGACCCCAAGACTGGTACTAAGTCCCATCAGTGAATTGTCTGTTCTTCCTGCAAGGAGACAGCTATCAAAGTTTTGTTATTATTCTTAAATATTAGCTTGTTCTTTTTTTTTTTTCTCTAAAAGCAGTTTGTGCATAAGGTGGTTTGGCTTGGGAAAGTTGCATCAGAAGGATCTGTACGAGTGGATGTGGAATTCTTTTCTAGGGGTTATCCCTTCTTTTTAAAAAACATCATTCTAACTTGTAGTGCATGAAGAGGGTGAGTGCTTGGGTTTGAGGAGGACTTTTGTCAGTGCCTTATTATTAACTTGAAGACCAATTTATTTCAGTGGTGAGTCCCACCTGGGCAGACTTGCAGGCTGTGTCCTCAGTGTTCCCAAGGGATGACATTCCTGACAGCCATTGCATTTCTGCAGCAGTCACTTGTTTTGGTCAGTGTAAAATAGCTGTGGCTTGAGTTGCTTTAGTATTATTTCTGTATTTGAATAGCCTCTTTTTAGGAAAAATGCAGAGGTTTTTGGTAGCTTGGGCTTGTTCTGCTTTTATCAGAAGTAGCTCAGACCTCTTAAAAATTAACTTATTTTTATTTTGGTATGTCTCTTGAGTAGATTTAGTTGGGGGGTCGGGGGAATGAAGAGCAAAGTCCAAGTCATGATCTAGACCACATGAGCTCAAAGAGCTCACATTATTAGAAAGGAGATTGCTTTTGTCTGTCCCACTTTGATGTAAACACTGAGCAGAATTCTTAGGAGACGATTTCTCTTGCAAGCTTTTTGTTAATGTAAAATAAACACCACAGGAAAAAAAGTGTTTGGGGAAAGAGGAGGCTTGGATAAATCTTAGTCTTAATATCCCAAAAGCTCAGTTTTGGATATTGTATTTCTAGTGCCAACACTGTGTAGGGAGCACTGTCCTTCACTGAAACAACTGCTAAAGACTGTTTTAGCAGCAAAGGCTTCAGAAGCTTTGGAAGGGGAAATGAAAGAAAGAATGTGTTGTTCTTAAGCAAGTAAATATTTATTTTCCTGGAATACATCCTTATAAAAACACAGGAGTTTTACTATAGTCTTTTTATAAATTCAGATGTTGGAAGGATAATTTGAAAATTAATCTTACACTTTCTAAAAATATTCGAAGAGAGCACAAAGGCCGAAGGAGAAAATACAAATTACTTGGTGTAGCTCTGGCTCTTGCAGAACTGAGCTGACAAGTTTTCTCCAAGTTCCTGAGTTGCTAAGGAAAAGAAGGTGTATAAAATGTAATGAAATGCAAGTTCCTGCAGATCATGGCACGGTTCTGGCTGGTGGCCTGGTCTTGCTCTTGAGTGACTAAAACCACCGTAAATACTCAGTTTCCTTTGTGTGTTTGATTTTTATTATTTCTCTTTATTCGGGTGGGTTCTGGCCTTCATGTGCTGAAGTAATTTCTTACCATTCCAAAGCTGTTCACAGCTGAAACTGCAAAGCAGACAAGTAGTATAAATCGATGAAATGTTGAAATAAAGAGTTCTGGGGTGCCTGGTTTACTGGCACTTCTGGCTCCTTGTGTGCAGGAGTGTATCCATTCAAAAACTACTGTACTGCAGTGGGAAAAGCACCAGGAAACATAGGTGTGTTTTATAATAATCCTGTAAGGACCAACCATCACTGGAAATGGGATCAAGGTGTCATGCAGTAAACATAAGCCATTTTTCATGTTCCCTGCTGGCGTGAGGGGTTCCAGGGATGGAGGGATTGCACTATGATCTCTCTGAGTGATGTGCAGTTTGCCTGTCCTCGGGCCTCTTCCTTCACCTTTTTTAATACTTTATTCTGTGTGTGCGTGTGAAAATTGTGTGTTTGCATAAGCTAGTTTAAATTAATTTAAGAACAGGTTTCAAAAATCTTTCCTACTGAAATAAATGATTTAAAAGATGGCCTTGTGTCTGAAGTTTTAATTTCTCATTTTTAAAACCACATCCAAACTCCAGCTAGGTTTTGCAACATGGAATTTGACTGTCTTTTGGAATGCTGGAATTTTAGTGGCATTCTTCAATGAACGTCTGAAATTAAGCATGTAAAGATACTGTTGTCTGTTGGTGCAAAAGAAATCTCAAGACTAGCAGGGAGATACAGTTCACTGAAGAACTGGTCTCAGAGCTCATTCTGTTAAACGATGTGGTTTTTCTCTCCTTGGTAGTTTATCAGATTTTTTTTTTCCTGTTGTCTCTATACTTAAAGCTGTGGTAAATTTAAACTCACTGAAAGCAGTCATCAGGCAGATTGGCTCTTAAGGAGCAACTACATGGAAGATAAACTGAAAATGAATGAATAGCATGCAAAGCCTTGTATTTCCATAGCTCTTTGTTTGGTGTTGCTTCCCTACTCTCTGTGCCTTTGTAATGCTGTGAAGCCTTACTGATCATACAGCCCTGGGGGAAATGCTGTGGGGTCAGGCTGTGAAATGCTTTTTAGGGTGTGAGTCTTGGGCTCCTTAGCCTTTTCTCCCTAATGGAACCATTCATTTCAAATGTATTTGCAAAGAGAGAAGGAATAAAGTAGATTTTTGTAACTCCCTCCTTTTTCTTATTTCCAGATTACTGAGTTTGAGAAATGCTTTGTGCTCAAGAGTGTGAAAAGAAACACAAAATTAATGAGGTGGTGTCTTTTCTTTTTTCTTTTTTTTTTTTTTTTTTTCCTTCTGAAAGCTCTTTTTGTGGCAAACATTTTCAGATAAGCTGCTTTATTAGCTGGAAAGCTGACTCCACACTCTGCAAGGTGGGAGGCACCGACAGAGAAAAAAGATTCTTGGTTCAGATCCTTCTTGGAAAACACTTTCTCTCCCCTACTTCATCTCTGTCCACAGCAAAGATTCCAGGTCTGGCTCTGTTAGCTCCATCGTTCAACTTCTGTCAATCAGGTTCTTTCTTGTCTTTAGATATTAAAAGGCTGTAACATCTCTGCAGAGCCTGATAGAAGTGGCTGGAGTGAGAGTTCTTTGGTGTGTTTTTTAATTTTATCTTTTTTTCCAAGTCAAGGAGCATGTCAGGGACTCCTTTTGCCCCTTTCCTTATGTTCTTGTCTCTCAGGCTGCTGTTTGCAGGAGATGGCATCCAAGTCCATCTTGTGGAGTGAGAACAGAGTTGGGGGAAAAGGACCTGATCCCTTCCCTGCTTCCCGACTGGAATGATTTTCATTCCAAATATACTTCTGCTCTCTTTCTCCAGGTGTATATGCTGAGTCCACCAACTGAATGTTCTTCTTGGAACTGTAAGATTTGAAATGATTGAAATTGCCTTGGTTTTGTAACTTCATCTTTAGTTTGCCTTTTTTTTTTCTCCTTTTGAATGGGAAGAAACCACAGTGCAGGGGGAGGGATTCACATATGTGGGAAAAACAGAGAAAGGAGACCACAGATGGATGAAATAACCCAGCTGAAAGAAGATAATCTTTTCCCTTTTTTTTAATATTAGTTTTTGTAAGTGAGAATGTTAGGTAACAAAAATGTGAGCAGAAGATGGCCAGATGTAAACAGATGATACTGTTTTGGCATAACCTACGTGCTTTGACAGAACAGAGCAAAGCAGGGTTATGGTTTTTATATCAACAAATAAATTGAATACAGAAGATTGAAGCCGTGCTTCTAACTTGTGAGTAATGTTTTTCTTAGTTTTATTAGGTTTTTGCTTTAATTGAGCATTAATACTGGATAACACGTACATACTTACATGGGTAGTACTTAGCTTTGCCTTATTCACCTTCCCATTTTTAGTTCAACTTGGTACTTAAGGACAAAATACAGATCCAAAATCTTCTGCTTGTCTCCCTGAGTTGATACAAGAAACTGTTAGTTGCTGCTGTGCAAAATGAATTGCCTTTATTGAATGTCTTTATCTCACTGTGTAAGAGAAGTGGTTTTTCTATGATGTCTATAGTGTGATAGAGCATGTCAAGCACCTGATGAATAATTCCAGTGCATAAGATGATGTTGTTTTAATTCTAAAACATTGGAAAGGGCCTGCTCAAAGGAGACCTGCAAAGGGCAAAATAAAAGCTTATTTTTTTCAAGTTAAAAAATGTGGGGTTTATGCGTATCAAAACACAAAGTGAGTCCAAGCCATTTATGATGCTAAAGAGAAACCTCGTACAAGAACACAGCCAGCAGCAAAGTGCTAATCTATCTTTCTTTTCAGGTACGAAAATGGGCCACTTTCATTGTGGAAAAGGGATAAGGAGCTGAATTGTTCTAAGGTCAAATAATACAGCAGCTAAACATTTAACCAAAGCATTGCTTGTTGGAGATGGCACAAGACAGCCAAGGGTAAACTGTGGCCTCTGTTTCTCACTACCTGACCCTGCAGATGTGCTGGAATGTTCCAGAGTGACTGGAATACTGAAACAGTTTGTGAGAAAGAGGGAGGCATTCCCTCAGACAGGAGCAGCCCCAGAGCAGTGGCTCACAGACAAACTGATGGTGGTGTGAGTAGCTTGGTAACATGTCATCATAGAACTGGGAAAAGCAAATGCAAACCCTGAGTTCTTGGTGCTGGAACAGAAGGATTGTCTTTAACGGGTATAAACATTAATCTAAGACTTACTCCAAGCAAGACAGTCAAAATGGGGTAATTGTGATCTATTACAATGGCTTGTTTTGGGGATATTTGGTGTTGGTAAGCATTTTATGAACTACTGATTAGAATTACCTACCCAGAATACTGTGTATAGGAGTTACCAAACCTCAGTCACTCTCACCTCAGTAATCAGGTCCCCAGCAGTATTAAATTCTATGGTGTTACACCAGTGCTGCTTTTGTTCTAATTCCCTGTCTGTGACACCTGTTATCAGAGGCTTCAGAGGAAAGGGTAAACATACCATGAGTGAACTTTTAGCCAGGTGAGGAAGTTCTGACTCCTAATGACCTCTGTATATTGAAAGCTTTACAGTTTCATTTTCTCCATTTCATTCAATAGGATAATGGCTTAATAGTGAAAATGTTTCTGCTAATCTTTTGGTTTCTTTGAAAAGAAGCTGTTAGATGATAAAGAGCAGACGAATGTGATATGAACACACCAACACAGAGCCAATGTGAAATATACCCCAGACTTTGTGTTAAATCTTGGCTCACATCTTGTCAAAGACATCTGTATATTATTACTTTTAGGAGTTAAAATAGTTCATATAATGTCGACACATAGGGTTCTTGCACACAACTTTGCATTTAATTTCGTAGAACCCCAGAATGATTTGGATTGGAAGGTACCTTAAAGGTCATCTCATTCCACCCCCTCTGCCATGGGCAGGGACACCTTCCACTATCCCAGGGTGCTCCAAGCCCCGTCCAGCCTGGCCTTGGACACTTCCAGGGATCCAGAGGCAGCCACAGCTTCTCTGGGCACCCTGTGCCAGGGCCTCCCCACCCTCACAGGGAAGAATTTCCTCCCACTATCCCATCTAAACCTGCTCACTTGCCACTTTGAAGCCATTCCCCCTTGTCCTGCCACTCCACACCCTTGTAAGCAGTATCTCTCCATCTGTCTTGTGGGCTCCCTTCAGGTTCTGAAGGGCATTTGTGAGGTTCCTTCAAAGACCTTAATTGGAATGAGGAAACTATTTCAGGATAGATGGCCATTTTGGTTATCTCTCTCCTAGCCATTATACATTGATATATCATGCTTGCTACTCTGGTATCTAATGAGTATTTACTAAACAACATCTTGCTTAAATCCTCTCTGGTTGTGCTGCTCTTCTTCCAGTCACATTTGTCCAAATGAGAGCTGAAAAATTCAATACCGTGTTGGTTTTAAGATTCCAGGGGAAGCTGTTCCTCAGGAATGTGGTGATGCCTTACTGTCCAGTTCAGAATATCAGCAAGCAGTTCATATGTTTGCTCTTCCCATGGGATTCATCCATCAGTCTGAGTGCCTTCGGAGAGGCAACTGGTGTCATCCTGTCCTTGTGCTACAGATGGAGAAACTGAGGCACAGCAGAGAAGTAGTAGTAAATGTTGTGTTCAGTGTGCAGCACTAATAGTGCCAGGCTGGAGAATGATATCCAGTGCACTTTCCAATGGGTCCTAAATGCATAAAATAATCCAGGAAGAACTTGTCAGAGCACGTCTGCTCTGGTGTTTCTAGCCAAAATCCATAAGCTACCCTGATTTAAATCACTTTTTGACACTGATGATGTGTGGAGGTAGAGCCCATCGGTGACCTTCCTGTGTCTCTCAGACAGTCAGCCCAAGAAAAATTTAGGGCAAGGTAAATCATTTAAATCCTGGTAGTGCCAGGGCTGTAGGTGGGTGTGTCTGGATGTGGAACCTCAGGGATTTTGTGGGGCTCTGTGCAGACAGAACCATCTCTTCCACTCAAAGAAGCTTAAAATATCAAAAAGAAAAGCGAATCTCTAGACAAAGCTCAGTGAGCTGAAGGGTTTCCAATAGCTCATCAGTAATGCTCCCAAGGTTAATGATGCATTTGGGTGGCTGAGCCTACTGCTCCTGCTCAGTCTCCTGCCAGTCTCAGAAGGGGTAGCCCTGTGTTCCTCTTGCCATTCTGTCTGCATAAAAGTGGCCAGGGAAAATATGAGTAAAATAGTTTATTCAAATAAAACAGTAAGGAAAAATTATTTATTAGGTCCAAGTTTAAAAGGGAAAGTATGCAAAACTCTCAATTCACCCCCATATTCTGATCCTTTTCAAGAGTAAAAGGAGGTCACAAATCCTGCAAGGCTTATACATTTATTATTTTCTCTACCTCAGTGCTTTGTGTTACCATTTGATCCTTGAAGTGCTGTTTTTTCAGCACTGAATGTAAATGAGCAAATACAGGGGAGTTTTTTCCCCTCCTGCCATGCATGTAGCAGGAACTTCCAAAGGAGGCTTTTGGGATGCATCAGACTGGTTCACCTTGAGCTCATCCAGTCCTTCAGTTAAGCAAGAGTTCTTTAATATATTATTCTGCCTGTCACTTTTAGTTAGATAATGACATTAAATGCTCTGATAATATCAACCCAGCATTTGTTCCTTCGGTGTCAGGGATATGCAATCAAAATGTAATAGGCAGTAAGATTAAAGTAAAAATATGCTGCTGGCAAGGAAATAACAAATTGGATTAAGTCAATGCTGTTTTGAATGTTGGTAAGTAGATGAATTTTAATTTCTCATGGTTCTTTAAAAGGACAATTTAGGCACACAACACTTCATATTTTAAGGTTACGTTACTGTTTTAAATCTACTTACTAATTCACTTTAGTATTTCAAAAATCTATTATTCCCACATTGTGAAACTTGAAGCTGCTCTTTAAGCATATCCTGGAATGCCAGAAATGGAAAAGAAACATCTAAAGTAAGAGAATATTGTCACATGAGCAAACGTGTATAATCTGGCTGTAGATAAAAGATAGGTTTGACACCATCAAGGAGGGCAAGCTTCTGTTGCAGCTCCTCAAAGGAACAGTGGGGAGCAAACCCATAAGCGTGGGGGTTTTGTGGGGCTTAATCAGGTCATGAAAGAAATGCCTCTATTAGTTAGGTGTCTGCAATGCCACAAGGACACACAGCTTGGCAATGTGAGAAGGCTTGTCTGGGCTGTGGTCTCTTGTGAATAGTCTTGGACGGTTAAATATTGAAGCAAAACCAATCTTTTAAAGGTTTTTTTTAAAAGAATGTATTAGTACCAAATCCTGAGTCTGGTTTTACTGCAGGGCCAAAGTGGTGCAACCCTGAAACCTGCCACTTACTGAGAGTAGCCCAGAGTTTCCTTTGGTTACACCTTCTGTCAAAGTCTGAGTTTGCAAGATGAGAATTCACGTTACAGTGTCTGAACATCAAAGAATCTGAGGTTTCAAATACCTCTGAGCCTTTGTTTATCCTAATTTAAATCATGGGGGTCTCAGTTACGCTGAAAATAAACTTTAACTGATAAAGTTTCTCCAAAGCTGGACTCTGATTCCTTTGTTGGTATTAAAGGTTAATCAGAACAGTGGAAAACAGATATTTTGTACTATTAACTTTGTGTAATTAGTTACAAGCTACAGAAAAAAAGCTCTTTCAGTTTTCCCTAAAAGATCAGGCTGAAGATTTGAAGTCATAACACATTTCTTGTGGTAACCCAAATTGAAGTCATGTGAATCGAGAATTTTGAGAGTTCCATTAGTACACATGGAAAGTGGGGTTGGATCTGTGAGAGTATTGACAGTATGTCCTGTTCCTGCATTACTTTTTAAATTAAAAATTAAGCAAAGCTTTCAAGTGGTTTACAGTTAGTTGACAGTGCCAACACACTTTAATTTCCATTAAACTGGAGCTGCCACGCTCTTCATTTTAAATGGAAATAGTATTTTGCTGGTGTGACTAGTGAGCTGCCACTAAAATATGTTTGTATTAGAGTGATTTTTGACAGGAAATCCCTGTGAATATGTTTGTCCTGGTAATCTGCTGCTGCTTGAGATGAAAATTGCTATACCAGTCAACTTGTGGGAGGATAAAACTTCTTTATTTCTGTCAGCCTCAATCCAATGTATGCTGCTAGATATTGGAATAAATGTGGTTAGTTTCTGCTTTGGAAGCCTGGTTTAGGAAGAGGTGTCTCAACCCAGTGCACAAAAGCTGTTTCTCATTTTGTTGTGTTTTTTTAAAAGCAATATCTATTTTTTCTGCTGAAATGTGTTCAATAATAGATGTGCATAAACAAATCTGGGAAATCCTCACTAGGGCCTCAGACTTGTGCTTCTCTCTTTCCTTCCCCAGCCCTCAAGGAAGTCACCCAGCTGTGCCAGGCTTCCCTCAGGGCTGCTTTTGGGGATCCTTCTGGTTGTTGTCTTCCAGCCTGCTTCAAAACCTGCCCCTTCCATCTGCTCTGTAGCAGCTTTTTAGGCAGAACCTGTCCAGGCATCCAGGGAACAGAAAAAAGTCCGTTTTTCTGTTGCCACAAGAATTAACGGCTTCATCAGCCTGCAGCAGTCCTCAATAGGACCATTGTTACCTGTGTTTTCCAGCATTGTAAGAAATGTTACTGATCCTAAATGGAAAAAAAAAATCAAGTTTAGCTAATGTGAAGCACTTAGCTGATCTTAGTTAGCACTCTCAGACTCCTGAGAGTCTGATACTTGAGTACATGATGATTTTTATTTTTCCTTGATACAGCTTTCATCCAAAAGAGGTTGCCAAGTGCTTTCTGGATCATACAGAAAAAGAGAAATAGTTTCTGGCACCTACTGGATCAGCCAACAATAAGCAACCCATTTACCCAACTCATAAAATACAGAACCTTCTTTTCTTAGGACAACATCAAACAAAAACCCCTATCCAGTTTAACCTGCTGCTTACCAAGTTTGCTTCTCTTCTTACAAAAATGGCCAGTGGCTTTTTAGTTATTTCAGTGGGCCTGACTTAATCATTTGTGTTTCTAGTGAAAGGCAGTGGTGCCTGTGGTGGGTATTTCCACACTGACTCTGATTTAGGAGGCACCTTGCTAGCAAAGTCTTTGGAGAAGCAGGACATCTGTGAGAAAATCTCCTCTGACTGGAAGGGCTGCAAAGAACGAGCTCCAGAAATGTATTTTCATAAAAGCCACTTGGGGTGTGTGTCTAAATTGGTGTAGGATTAAAACTCACCCACGCTTTTTCTAGAGCTGTCCTTCTGTGACAGATGGCAAAATTACCTCCTTTCTTTTTAATTTGAACCCTAGGAAAAAGTAGTGACGTACTCCCAAGTGGGGCTTGTGCCAGTGAGGCACAACTTCTGTGGGATCTGCTAGCTCTTCTCCAGGGAAGGTTTTCTTTTTGCCTTCTGTTTGAGCAGCAGTTCTCTCCCACTGGGAGTTCCTGGTGACCCAGCACAGTTTGGCACATGTGGGGGGTGTAGCAGGGCCAGGGCAGTTTGCACAGGGTGGGCTGTGATAGTGAAGACCCTGAAAGCCCAGGCCAAACACTTCTGTCTTGTTATCTTTTCCTGGCTTTCTTCTTTTTTTTTTTCTTTCTCTCTCTCTCTTTTTTGGAGGCTGGTTTGATGTTGTAATCATTTCAGATTGACACAATTAAGCAAAATTCCACTTCAGATTGCTGGTGATCCCCCCTCTGTTTTATATTAACACTGAGAATTTGTCTGGTCGAGAGTCTTTTTTTTTTTTTTCCCTGCCTGAGATTGTTCAAGAAATGTTGAACAGAGTGCTTAATGATTTCCAGGGCTTTCTCTTGACATTTTAGTTTTGAAGAATGAGCGATGCCTCCGCTGGGGACTTCCCTGGCAGATCCATGTCTGAACAGCCAGGGCTGGCTTCCAAGAACATTAAATTCCAGCTGCTTTTCCATCCAAGGCAAGGTTAGTTTAGCATCCCCCTTCCTCCTGTGTCTTTACAGCAGGAGATATTCTAGCCAACGTATTAGTCATGTTTCTGAGCCTCCCTGCTGCTTGATTTATGCAGAGAGGACTGGGGAGAGAGATTCCAGAGCTGTGGGCTGAGTGTGGAGTCCCTGCAGGTGTGCAGTGGGCTGGGATGGCTGGGCTGGGCTGCTCCTTCCTACACACACAGAGCTGGGTTTGTGCCCTGCGCACTCAGACACACCAAACAGGCACTGCCTGTGCCATCCCACTTGTGGGGGGAATGTTGTGGGATGCTGGAGCAACCTGGAGAGGCTGAGGTGGGGTGAGAGGTACTGGGACAGGGTTGGTTCTCCCATCTGAGGTGGCTCTCCTCATTTATGAACAGCAGTATAGGGAATACTGAGTTACAGGTAGATAATAGGATGTAAGGCTTCAAGAAAATTCACATTTTCAGTTCTGTAATGGACTGTTTAAGTGTCTCTTGTCAACTGGGAGTCTGAGTATGTGGCAGGTTTAGAATTTCAGCCCATTCTGACCTAACAACTGACTAAGTTGAAATCCAAATTCATCAGTTGCTGTTTAAACCTGAGATTTTTGCTTGCCTGTGTCTCACCTGAGCAGGGTAAGGTGTACCTTGGTGTGATCTCTCAGAGCTGGTTTCACATGTGCAGCTGCCTGACAAAAGGCACCACAGTGTTTCTGGAAACCCCAAAAGCAGCCAGTCTCTAGCTGGTAGAACTGTCATCCTCCACAGCCTAATTGAGCTGGACATTGACCCAAGTGGAGGATCAGGTCCAGTGCACACAGCTGGCAGCCAAGCTGAGCTCAGTAATTGTATGTGCTCAGTTCTCAGCCCAAGCCAAGGGGGCTGCACACAGATGTTTCTCCTAGGTAGCAGCACATGGATCAATGTCCTCTTTGCTTGTATCCATGTTGTCCCCTGTTCTCCTTACCCTTCTAACTCAGCAATCCTCACACCAAAAGGAAAAGGCATTGTAGTTGAAAATTGATCACCTTTTCCTGATGATTCAGAGGAAAACTTTACTGCCTTTACACATTAACTTCTCCAGCAGTGGTCATCATTGCTGCAGAGCTTTTCACAGAATCCCAGAATGGTTTGTGTTGGTAGGGACCTTCAAGCTCATCTCCTTCCAACCCCCTGCCATGGGTAGAGACACTTCCCACTAGACCAGGTTGCTCCAAGCCCCATCCAACATTTCCAGGGATGGGGCAGCCACAGGTTCTCTGGGCAGCCTATGCCAGGGCCTCCCCACCCTCACAGGGGAGAATTTCTTTCCTATATCCCCTCTAAACCTCCCCTCTGTCAGTGTGAAGCCATTCCCCTTGGTCCTGTCACTCCATGCTCTTGTAAATAGTCCCTCTTTGCCTTGTTTCAGAAAGAAGTAGGAGTTAAGCTTGATGTGAGTTGGGGAGAGAACAACAGCAATAGATATTTAGGGGTGGTTATTCCTCATTGCTTCATAGACAGCACCGTTACAGGCCAGAAAACTTAAAGAAGGTTTTGCCTAGCTCTGTTTTTTCTCTGTCTTTGTGGTCGTAATTTTTCCCCACACTTGTCTACAGATCTGTACTAGGACACAGACCACTAAAATGTTTTCATTTTGGTCCTTTTCTGCCCCTGTGTATTCAGCTAGTATGGTAAAATGTTTTGTTTTTCTTTTTTTTTTTTTTTTCCAGAGTCTATGAGATCATTCAAGTATGGAGACTTGGCAGTTTCTCCCTATGTACAAAGACGGCTGTTTGAATGTCTGAGTGTCTTTCTGGCTAAGGATAAATTATTTGGTGTGTTAAATTAGGATTTGTTGCTTTATCTGGCATGAATAAGGTTCGTTTATTATCAGTGTTCCATCATGATTTACACTGGACTGCATCTTTGGGGTTTTGCTTTTTCACATTTTATTACATAAAAACATAGGTGCTTCTTTTAAACAATTTGCTTATAGAAAGTACTGCAGGAGCAAGTTTATGTGGCTGGAAGGCCAAGAAAAGGCATTGCAAAACAGCAGATAAACAGGAGTAAATGCAAAAGTTATGGTGGGATTGGAAAAACAAGGTAGATGTTTGCTCAGGCTTAACTGGTCATTTACATAGTGGTCTGTGTAGAATTTAATGGTCACTGTAAACAGTGTAATCCATGGAAAAGTTGTATAGGCAGTTTTATAAACATGAAGAATTCTTGGTGAAGGCACAATTTACAAAAAGAAGAAGAAAAGAGGAAAAATGGTTAATACTTTAAAAATTCTGGTTTGGTTCCCAAAATGCCTTGTTAACCGTTGAGAGGAAAAAAGTGTATTTGGTTCTAAAAAGATGTACCTGGAAGGTCCAGTCCTCGTGGCTGTTGTCAGCTTAGAAATTGGGTGCATTTTCCACACACCAGTGACTCCTGGTCTGGAAGTCTCAGTCTTGGCTGGAGGAGCCATTTGCACAGAGCCACTGCTGGAACTCTGTTCCCTTGCCAGAGTCAAGTATGCCATGTGCAATCCTTGCTCAGGGTGGGTGCTCTGCCCTGCTGAACTGCTTGGAATGCTGAAGGGATGGAATAAATGCTTGTTTTGAAAATATGTTTAATGAGCATTACAGCTCGATTTACACCATCTGGGTTTAGCTTGAAATAGTGTTACAAAAAGTAAAACATCTGTACACACGAGCTAGAAAAGATTAATAGAGCTTTATTTGCTTCTAAATCCTCCAGTATAGATTAACAGCATAGACCACCTCTCTCTCCTCATTTTTGTTTAAGTTACACAGGCAGCCAGTCCATCATGATCCAATGATGCTATAGCACATAACTGCCCTGGCCTGGGCCTCTTTATTTTCTCACAGGGCAAACAAGTGTCAGTCAATATTCACTTACATTTCTTAATCTTTTGTCTCCCACAGTGACTGTACACATGCCAATCACAGCGCAAGTCTGAACTTCTCTTTTGGGCTGGATTTGAAAAAGGCTAAAAGCAGAAGGATATGGTAAATATACACAGTTTCCAACACTGTTTGGTCTTTGTGTCAGAAGAATCAAGAAACTGAGATATTACTGTTAATCACAAGGTGGGACGTGTCATTAAAGCCCTGTGCTTGCAAAAGGAAAATCATCCATGTTCATCCTCTGGCCGTGTTTCAAACCAGAAAATAGGAATGTCAAAATCTGTGCAAGAAAAGCTTTCTGCCTTTACTGGTGACTCATTTAAAAGAACTCAAGAGCTCATCGTCACATTTTTTTGCACAACCAGTGTTGTGATAAATTGCTGGAGTAGCATCCTGGCCTCAGTGTGTGTGTATTATCCTGCCCTCTGCGTGTGTTAGGTACTTGAACTGCTGCCTTTTTTCTTTTCTATTTTTCTTTTTTAGCAGCTGAATTTCTTTAGCGTTTGTGTGGATTAATTTCCAACATGACATTGAGTTAATATTGGAGACTAGAAGATGAAAGATAGGCGAGTGAGGGGGGAAAGAAAAATAGAGCAGTAGCCTAGAGGGTTGCCAATAAGAACTAAAGGAGTAACACCAAACAGTTGGCAAAGTAGCCTGTGGCTTCTTTGATAGTCCCTCATCACAAGTAATAAAACACCTTTGGAGTTGTTCTTTACCTACTGGTTGTAAATCCCAGTGTAAAGCTGCCTGTGAGTCCTGGGGACCTCACAAAAGCTTCTGCTCTCCCAGAGTCCAGCCTGCCCTGCACATGGAGAAGCAGAAATATCAAGGTGGGAATCGCTGAATTTCTCACTCTCTCCTTCAGGTTTTGGTGTTGTAGAGATCCCTCTGAAGGTGAAGTCCATGTTTTACAACAAAACACTAGCACATTCAACCTTCCTTACTTTTGCTGCGAATCACTGCAGCTGTGGTATGTATGAAGCTGGTACTGTCGTGTCCTTTTTAATGTGTTTTAAAATGTGCCTGGAGGCTTGGGGAATTTCTCATTTCTTTTATTTGTATTTTTTTAATTCCGGCTGAAATGCTCTGCTGTTTATATTTCAGCAAAACCTCCAGCAGGAATGAATAAAATCAAAGAGCATCGTGATGTTGAAAGGCAGGTCAGAGGCTGACAGATAGGTCTGGCTGAAGGGGCCTTTTCACGGAGGATGGGGCAGGCAGTGCTTGGGGAACAGAGCAGCCCCTTTCCCCTCCTATCTCTCGCCGTGCTCTTTTTCCCTGTCATCTCTCCTGCCCCACATCTATCTCCTCTGCCTGAAGCTCATGTCAAAGCTAGGGTTTCACCAACAGTGGCAAGTTTCAGCAGCATCCAGAGAAGTGAGTCTTGTTCAGCCAGGCAGGCCTGCCCAGCCCCTTGGCTCTCGCTCTGTCCCGCGCTCCAAGAGCAGCAGCGCTGCCTCACGCTTGGAGAAGCTGCTCCTTCTGTTTTCCAGTGGAATATCTGATGAGATTTCAGTTTCCACACTACAGTGTCCTTTAATTCCAGTGCAGTTTTTAGCAGCCCGTTTTCAGCCAAGAGCACGAGTAAACTCTGAAGGCTTTTTCCCTTTGTTAAGCTCCCTGTGTTAAGTGACCTGGTGTCACATCCTTGGCTGGGGGAACCTTCTGGCCACAAGCACGTGGGGTTTGCTAGGAACTCCTGCCTTGATCCAGGAAAGAATCCAACAAAGCGAGGCTCACTTTTCACTCTGCCTTCTCTTTGCCACTCTCTTCCAAAAAGACGCAAGCTGGGCTGGGCAGCAGTGCTGCAGCAGGCTAGTCTCACAACACATCTGTGATGGAAACATGATGGGAAAAGAAGTTTCATTGCAAGGAAAAGCAGCTGGCAAAGGGGAAATAATGAATTTGTGTTTCATTTTGCTTCCCATGTTGTGCATTGAAGACCCGTGAGAATTTTGCAGAGAGTAAAATAAAGGAAATTATAAGGGCTCTTTTTAATGGTGTAAGATGCCAGGCTTCCTTGTCTAGAAAGGTAGACCCTTAGCTATCCAAGGGAATTCTGGAAAACTTTCCAGCCAATGTTACCCCAGGTTAGGGGTGGTACCAGCAGCAGTGGGGAGTCTGTGCTTAGATGAGACCATCAGTTCTTTCATGTATTACCACCTTGACAAATAGTTTTAACTGATTGTAGAAGAACCTCTTGGGAGTTGCTGGGGCCTTGTTTAAGGTCATCTGCTGGTGCTGTCTACCAAGTGATTTTTGCAATAGGTATTTTCTTAAATTGAGTCTGGTAAACAAGATCTGTGGGTGATTTCATGACCTGGTGTATAATTCAGGGACTGGAAAGATGCCCCTTCACTTTTTCAATCTGCAAAACAAAAAACAAAGAGTCTCGCAAGGACAGTGGAGGAAAGGAGTCTTGATAGTCCTGTGCCATGGGTTTGGATAGGGAGATGGGAAAACAGAACATGAGAAAAGGGAACACTTACCCACTACATGCACTGTTTCTACCATCAGCCTGCTTGTGGTCTCTGCTCCTGTCCCTGGCCAAGCTAAAAGTATCCATCTGAAATCCTTCCTGGAGGAGATTTTCATACATGCCTCTTTTGGCCCAAGATCAAGCTGTTTCCCAAAAGCCTCTGTTCCAGGCATGGCTTAGTGTTGGCTTTCAGGCAGGTGTACAGACAGCAGACTCTGCTGATTTACACCAGCATTGTGGCATGCCCACAAAACAGTATTTAGTTGCATTTTGAACATCTCTTGCTGCCAGGAGATGAACCACAGCTGGAGTTGGATCTTTGAGTCTTCTCCATGGTCTTCACATCTGGTGATTTCAGGTGATGTAGTGCTGCTTATTAACTGCTGAGGATCTGTGCAGAAATGCTTCTCCACCTGCAGAGCTGCCTCCAGCTCTGGGGTCCCAGCAGGGGAAGGACATGGGCCTGCTGGAGGAATCCAGAGAAGGCACCAGGATGGTCAGGGGGATGGGGCAGCTCTGCTATGAGGAAAGGCTGAGGGAATTGGGGTTGTTCAGGCTGGAAAAGAGAAGGCTTTGGGATGACCTCATTGTGGCCTTTCAGTACCTGAAGGGAACCTACAGGAAAGATGGAGAAGGACTATTTACAAGGGTGTGGAGTGACAGAATAAGGGGAGATGGAATCAAACTAACAGAGAGTACATTTAAAGTGGATATTAGGAAGAAATTCTTCCCTGTAAGAGTGAGGAGGCCTTAGCACAGGTTGCCCAGAGAACCTGTGGATGCCCCATCCCTGGAAGTGTTCAGGGCCAGGCTGGACAAAGCTTGGAGCAACTTGAGATAGTGGAAGGTGTCCACTAGGATTGGGATGGCTTAGATTAGATCTTTAGGGTCCCTTCCAACACAAACCATTCCATGACTCTATGTCAGAATGTTTTTTCTCTAAGTACTCTCTGCTCTCCATATTTCTGGCCATTAGATTAAGCAAGATGTGTCCATTATGCTTCTAGTTTTTTCACTGATTTTGAAGGTTAAGTATTTATATGAACAGCTGGTTTTATTGGCCTGGAGTTCTAAGCCACCGAGGAGCTCTCCTATTGATTTTAACTCTTGCAAGCATTAGTTATTTCAGGTTACTTATGGTTGGGCTTCTGTGCTTGGCTTTTTTCAGATAAGAAAAAAAACCAAAAGGGAAAACCCTCCAATACTGTGGACCTGCCATATCCCTTCTTGCTCAAGCAGTAAAACCAAGTAGGAATGTCTGGGTTATTTCTGAACTCCAGTGATGTGGCCCTCCTTCATGAAAGCAGCAGGATGATGTCACGTTCAGCAGTTCAGGAGAGGATCAGTGTGTGCTGCATCCAGCTCAGTACGCCCCAAAGGTAACACTGTGGGCTGATGCCCCAGAATAAGGCAAAGAACTACCTGATGTTTGCTTTTTTTGTATATAAAAATGTATGTATGCATTTGAAGAACTGCTTTTATAGGCTCTGAGAAGAAGAGAGTTTTTGAAAGGAGTTTTAGTTCCTTGGGAATTTCTTTTTTAATCTTTAATGAATTTTCCTTCATGTTTTGCTGCAGAAGGTGAGGGTTTGGCCATAGGCTTGTTCAGAAGCTTCATACTTTGCTTTACTTGGTATTTCTACTGTTCCAGTAGATTAAAAAAAAAAAAAAAAAAAAAAAGGGCCAAAACTAATATTTGACCTTTCAAATCTTGTAAGGTCTTTTTTTTTATGATGTTGTTTTTCCTTCCCTCCTATCCTTTTCATGGTGAAGAAATAGAGTAAAATGTTCAACATTTGTTTCCAGGTGATCTGTTCTTTTTCATCTTTCTCCTGCTCTCCCTGGAGATGGAGGGCCCTTCCATCCTTTGAGATGTCAGGAATTTTAGGAGATGATTTATGCAGCAGCATCAAATGGCATTGGACCATGTAGCGAGGGTCAGACATATGGTAGCAATGATCATATACAATATATACATGCCCAGTAAAGCAGCTTCCCTGCCTGTATTTGAACATGTTATGACAATCTTTCCTGGGCAGCAAAATACTTAAAATTTCATTGTGCATTCTGATCTTATTCAGGTTTGTACCGTGCAAAACAGGAACAGGAACACACAAATAACTATTTTCCTTGACCAAAATAAATAATGTACATTTTGGTGTGGAAATGAGATTACAGTCCTCATTTTCTTTTTGACTTGACTGTAGCTGTTGAGAATAGCAGCCCCTCAGGTCTCTGGTAATGTAGTCTTCAGCTCAAAAAGGGATTTTAAAATATTTAAGCATCTCTCTCATGAGGCTTCTTGTTTCCTATTTGTTTCGTGTTGCTAAGCAATGCATTTAAACCCCCAAAGTTAAAATTTACAACTCTCAAATTGTCCCTCAGCCTTATTCTCCAAACCTCACATCTGTAATGGGTTTTCCATCTGCCAGTTTTCCCAGGTCGCCCCATCCATCCTCAAGTCTGCAGAGGAAAAAGCCTTGTGGTTGAGAGGTAAGGGGAGGGGGGTTCCCTTTTTTTTTTTTTTTTTTTTTTTGCCTCCATCTGTAATTAATTTCTTGCAAAGCCACATCTGTCCATTTGGGGCAGGGGAAGCGGGGAAGGGGAGGCAAAGAGTGAAGTCACTCTCTCCCTTTCCCAGTAAAATGCAGGATTTGGCATGTGTGATTGTAGTTCCTCGGGGCATTTCAGCCTCTCCCTTCCACCCTGCAGCCCTCGCCACCCCCAGCTCCAGTGCATGCCTTGCAGAGGGCAAAGTGCTGGAAGCTCTCCTGCCTGTGTGGAGCTTGTGGGCTTGGTTGTGCTGCTGCCCACATCTGACACCACAGTGTTTCGACTACTGGGGTTCCTGCAAAAGCTGCTGGCATCCTTTGGAAAACTTCCTTCTGTCAATATTTGAATTTTCAAAAGCCTTACTAAATAGCTGCCATGATGTTTCGTTTTTAAAGACTTAAGAAATAGCCGCAGCAGTCCCAGTCAATATTCCTTCACTGCCATCATCCAGTGCAGCTGTTCCAAAATATTTTTATGTTCTGCAGACCACCAGGTAGCTTTGGGCAGGAGCTGGGCTTGCTGTGAGGCTGGTCCCCTGCCTGGTGCTACTCTCTGTGGCAGGGGAAAGCAGAAAGAACAAGCTGTCTTAGAATCATGGAATTGCTAATGTTGGAAAAGACCCCTAAGATCACCAAGTCCAACTGTTCTCCCTCCCACCACGGCAGTGTTCACCTCTGAACTGTGTCCTCAAGTGCCACATACATGTTTTTTGGACAGTTTCAGGGATGGTGGTTCTACCACTTCCCTGGGCAGCCTGGTCCATGGCTTGACAACCCTTTCCATGAAGAAATTTTTCCTAATACCCAATGGAAACCTCCCCTAGTGCAACTTGAGGCCATTTCCTCTTGTCCCATCACTTGTCCCTCCCACTTAAACCTGGGAGAAGAGCTTGACCCCCACATGGCTATAACTGCCTGTCAGGTGGTTGTAGAGCTTAATAAGGTGTCCCCTGAGCCTCCTTTTCTCCAGATTTAACAACCCCAGCTCCCTCGTGCTCCAGCCCCTTCCCCAGCTCTGTTGCCCTCCTCTGCACATGCTGCTGTTTGTTGCCCTTCTTTGCTTATGTAGGACATAAACATGAAAATGTTAGAACGTGAAAATCCTGAAATCTGGGAAGAAATTCTTCCCTGTAAGGGTGGGGAGGCCCTGGCACAGGTTGCCCGGAGAAGCTGTGGCTGCCCTATCCCTGAAAATGTTCAAGGCCAGGCTTGGAGCAACCTGGAATAGTATATGATAGGTATGTCTGCCCATGTCAGGGGGCTGGAATGAGAGGACCTTTAAGGTCCCTTCCAACCCAAACTATTTTGTGGTCTATAGGAAGCTGAATTCTTAGGCATTTTTGGAGATCTGGAGTTTCATCTCTTTGTTACTTTAAGGCAAGTCAGACTCCAGGGGTATAAACTGAACTGCACTGATTTAAATGTCCAGCACCTCCTTCCCACCCAGTGCTCCTCCTACACTTGGTCCTGGTGGCACAACTACTGGGCAGTTGTTGAATTGGATGGGATGATTAATCTGGGTTAAATATATACTGACTTACTTTGTTGCCAGATTATTTTAAGTTTAGGTCAGTTCTGCAATTCAACTTATTACCCAGCCTCACAGGCCATGGTATTAGCACATTTGAAAGCCTGGCAGAGGGGTAGGAGAATAAATGGTGAGGAGTGTGGCAGGGGCAGCTTAAATTGATGGTCCTGCTGAAAAACACTCCTGTTTGTCAAACTGCTACCTGATACCTGAGGCAGAACATGTCCTGTGCAGGGCTAACACAATGTGCTGCCTGTTTGCTGCCTGTTACAGGCAAGTTCTTGGGTTAAGAAGTCCTTCAGGATGATGTCCCTAACACTGACAAGAAATGTCACATTTTAGAACATGATAAAGAACTGACGTGCTGAGTAGTAAATAGCTGTAGAAACTTCCTGAGTCAGGATTCATCCCTGTTGGACATCCAACAGTGCTTCCAATAACTCTCATAATTACAGGTTAGAAGGGGAGCTGTTATATGAGTGTTGTAGAAGGCTGCACCGCTGGAAAATGAAGAGGACAGTTGGATCAGAAACAAGGATCAGTGAGATCCCAGGTCATCCCAGCAGAGCCCTGCAGAGGCACTGGGGCCGGCTCCTGCAGTCACTCGGGGCACCCAGGTCAGCAGGGATATTTTGTGTCACAGCACACATCTGCCACGGCTGCCAGAGTACAGTGAGACTTTGTTCCAGCACAGCCATGGTAGTAACGTGTCTGGAAAATAATTTTTGGCAAGGGTTCACTTAAAGAGCTTTGTTCTGCCTCAGAGTCAGCTCTCAAACAGTGATTGGGTCATGGCAGACTCTCAAAGTGCCAGGGATGCTTCTGGTGGCCCTGTCAGGGAAAGGACACAGGGCCCTGGGTTGGTGGAAGGGCTCTGGATCACCTGCTGGAAGATCATTGCCCAGCAGCAACTGAGAATCCCACCAGCAAGCTGGGAGCAGATTTACAATGCTGATCCCATTGCAGATCCCTCTGAAATCTCCCCATGTCCCCAGACCACAGTGACTATGTGTTTCCATCTCCCCATTTTAAGATGTTTTGTTTTAATTAAATGCATTTAATTTAATTAGAATGAAAAATATGGGCAAAACTCTGTAGTGGCAGCTACTCTCTGAGGAACAGACTCATAAAACTAATGTGATGAGAAATTAGTCTGATTCCAGCATAAAATGACCCAAATTTGAAATAACACTGACACCCTGTGGAGATGTTTGGAGGGACCTTCTCCAGGTCTTGCTGGTCCTTGTTTCTGATACTACAGGCCAGTGATGAGATTCATTCATTCATCTTTTAGAGAAACTTTTTTTTTTTCCATTGAAGGTTTTGTTGTCTTCAAAGTCGGATTAAAAAGTAAAAATCCTTTGTATCTTTTCTATTAGAGAAATTGCTTTAATCCTGTGGCTAAACCACTAAAGTTCGTTTACCAAAAAGAGGATGATGAGGAATATCCTAACAAGACCTGAAAAATGTGCCTGCCGTGGGTTCAGTTTCCTGAAGGACTTTCTTCTGCACAGCTGGAAGCATTGGAGGGAGCTGCTTCATGGCAAGGTGAAGTCAGGATGCTAATCATTTCCTTTCTAGTCTGGACTCTTGTTTAAAAATGCAAGAGCTGCAGAGTTTAATGGTAAATGTGCACTGTGAATATGCAGAGCAGCAGCTTTGTGTTTGGTCTTGCTGCAAAGTCACTCAGAGGATGGTCTGGCTCTTTGGAACATGTCCTGGATGCCTTCCTGTGCTAGTATTCTGGAGTGATTGTGGGCAGAGAGCATCCCAGTTAAAAAGGGATCAGTTTCCCTTCTCAGTCCAGTCTGGAGCACAGAATCCACTTCACGTGCAGGATCAAAGATCAGGAATAAGAGGATGGTGTTTGAGGAGGCTCCTGGTGATGTGAGTGCAGGCAGGCATGACGCTCTGGGAGCTGTTCCATTCCTCACGTGCTGCCTGGAACAGCTGAGTGCTGGAAGTGCACTATTCACCTTGGAGTTGCCTGGTCTAACTGATTTCCTCCAAGGGTGATAGGATGTTTAATTGTCAGATGTTTACATTGTCTGCAGAAGGGGAAACTGAAACAAACTGGGCTGAGCAGAGCCAGAATGTGCAGTGGAAATGAGTTGTCATATAAACTCAGTTTGCTAGAGCTGGAGTTGTTGACCTTTGTGGGTGAGCAAGGTTGGATATCATTATTCTTACAGTTCAGAAATCATTTTCCCACTGAAGGAATGGTGCTGGTATATCAGCCTCAGTTCTAGACCCTCACTCCGTCTTAGAGGAAGTTCAAGCTCCAGTGTATCAGTGACTATAAAGATATCATCTCCCATCTCAAAATCACAGCAATTTCAGGGCTGTGGGCAGACTGTGATATGGTTTTCCTTCATCTTCAGCCATGTCACCCCTCCCTCAAGCTCTGTGCTTTCATCCTGCCGAGATCAGTGAGCAGAGCTGCTGCCCTGGGAGCAGTGAGCTGGCCAAGCAGTCCCCTCATTTCCGGGTGAGATCCCGTCCCAGTGAACAAGGAAGGGATTTCTGCACAGAGCCAGTGTGTCCATTCATAAAAACCTTTGAAATTACAAGTATTTATAGACACTTCAAAAATTCTTACAGACAGATCCAGCTTCCAAGGCACGAGGTGTTCATGGAAATAGAATTAGACTTGATGTGTGAATAGCTTAGCTCCAAAAAGACTGGGCTTGCTCTTTCCTTGTCCTTACCCACTGAAAGCTCTCCTAGTTGTGCTCCAGATGCAATATCCAGCTGTGCATGGGGGTCACACAGGCTGCCCCTCTGCCAAATCAGCTTTGGTCCTGAGGATTGCTGTTCACAGAGAGGAATTTCTTTTTGGTTGTCTCAAGAGTTTACTGCCACTGAACAACACCACAACCTTGTGAACAAAAGGGAAATTCACCCTGCATTCTGCAGCAGTTGCCTACAGCCCTGAAGGGAAACCATCAAGGGAGTTATCTGTAAGGAAGTGTCGGCTGGTAGCCATGGAGGACACACAGCATCAATTACTCCTTTAGTAAGGTTGGGTAAATTTGAGTGATGTCTTGAATCACCAGGAGAGGAATTAGAGGCCTTTTTCATGAAAGCAGTTGTTATTCTGTAGCTGTTGTGTTTGCAGCCAAGTTGAGGCCAAGGTTAAAAGACTTAGAAGTTCTCCAGGTCAGTTCTCAAGGCTGTGTTCAGGATCCTTGCTGTGACCCCTCTCTTTCACAAGGTTCGCAAGGTTCACATGAAGAAGGAAGGACTTTCATACCAGGAATCTGATAAAGGTCACACATTAAAAATAAATCCTCATGTTCTGGTGACAGCCTGAGAAAGTGACAGGAAGAACCATAAGAGTCTTTGCACGGCTTACTTGGTTTGCTCTCAAGTCAGCTAGTTGTGATTTAAGTATCTTGAGTTATTTTGGGCTAATACCCACATACGAGACAAGGTGCACAACAGCCTGGCTGTTGACTTGTTTCAACCCCTCAGCTGAACAGAGCTTGATTTGTTGTGAGAAGCTTGAGAATTGCTTTAATCCAGTATCTCCAACACTTCTGTTCTTTCTAGAGAGAAAGAAAGGTAAAATCTTGGTACTGTTAGGTACTGCCCCTTTTCCTTGGCACCGTCTGTCTCTGTGGAGTTTGTTCTCCAAGCAAGGCAGTCTCTCTCCTCCCTTTCTTTTTCCCAGGCTGTACTGAACCCTAATATTTTAGGGAAGGCTCAGAACAATGCCCACTGCTTTTATTCATAGAATCACATAATGGTTTCAGTTGGAAAAGGACTTGAAGGATCCTCTAGTTTCAACCCTTTGCCATGGGCAGGGATCCTACCTTCCAAAAGTTGATTTTGGGCCCTGATGCTTTGTGAAATTGCCAAACTAGTCTTGCACTTTAACTTAAAATTACTCTGAATTTTAAAAAGAGAATTTTAAATTCATTTATTATTTTATCCTTTTTCAGTCAATTTGAAATGGCCACTCCAGTGCCCGTCAGGTTTCCAGTGTGGACAGCTCTGATGAGATCGTAATGACCCCCAAATTCTCTGTCTTGTCCTGGCACAGTCTCTGGTGAAAGGATGCAGAGGGAAATCAGTTGTCCTCCATGAGACCCCAACAACCATCTGGGCTTTGTTTAACTGCTCTTGGTTTCTTCTCCCAAGGGACCAGGACTCTTCCCCCTCTCCACAGGGAGACTTGGTCTGTAGTGATCTGATGGCTGCTCCATCAGCAAGTGAAATTGGGGTTATCAGCTCTCATGCAGGAAAACAGGCAGGAGCAGGAAAACAGGCAGGAGCAGGCACAGGGCCATTAAAGGTACACAGAGATGCTGCTGAGGAGGCAAGGAAAATATAATAATAATAATCAGCAGCAGCAGCAGCTTGTGCAATGCAAATGTGCATTGCTGTTCCCTTAAAGCCTTTGTGCTTAGGTGGAGAGGTGACGTCTTTGTGCTGCTGTCAATTAGATTGAGAACAACACTGTTTAATTTGTGGTGACATTTAAAAGCAATTAAGGAAGTTTAAATGTTAAATGTGTGTTTTTGTCTTTCCAGTTAAACACAGTTTTGGAGGAAGAAAAATATCCCAAATATTTAATTACACACTTACAACTGTATAAATAAGCCTGACAGTGCCATAAAAAGATTTTTAATCCCTCACATAACTGCTTTAACTTCATGTTCAGGGTATGGTGCTCCACTAAAATACTGACACATGTAGTTTCTTATTGTAACTCCTGTATCCAGCATTATCTGGGAGCAACTGGGCTGTGCATTTCCTAATCTGCTCCAGGCAAAATCACCCAGGTGGCTCAAAGCACCTATACAAACCAACCTTGTTGATTTTTCCCTGAAACAGATTAAGGAGTCATGAGGCAGAACTTCTCAGCAGCAGACATTTGGTGCTGGTGACTTCATCTGCTGGTGGTGACCAGCAGCTGGGGCCTGTAGTATCTCAGGCTGGATCTGCAAAGGGAAGTCTCTTGCTGTTCTTCTCTCTGGACAGGTCCAGGAGAGAGGAGCCAGCCCTAACTGGCCTGTCTGCCCCTGAGGTGCCAGCAAAGCTGCTGTCAGCTGATCATGAGGTCACCTGCACTGAGCCATCACCTGCCACACTTGGGGTTTTGTGCTTGGGAGACTCCTGAGGGTTTGCACATTGTCCAAACCTAGGTTCCATCCATGTAACCCCAGATCTGGCCTTTTGGCCATGTACTGAGGGACTCCTTTGCCACTCTGTAGTCCCAGTGAAAGCTTTCTCACGGTACCTTTCTACTGAGCAAATACCTTGTGGCCCTTCCTTTTCCCCACAGGTCACACTGCAGGGAAGGCAGGGGAAGGAAGGCACTGGGTTGGGTTCTGAGTTGAGTGAACCACCACACTGGTGTGAGAAGTCTTGGTGCACATTAAGTGCTCCTCAGCTCACTTGCCCTATCTCTGCCTCAAGTCTCTTACATTCTTTCATTGTTCCCTTGTCACAGGATTCAAGAAAACTCCTCAGGGGTAGGTCAAGGCAATGATTCCTGTTTGTCTCTCCACTGCCTGGCAGGGAAGGAAGAGAGTTGGGGGTGGCACCTTTTCAGCTGAAGAGTTTCTATCCAAGAGTCAGTGCTTGATACCTGACCTCTGAGGCACTGTGCCACAAATTATTTCTGTACTTTTAGCTTATTGACATGTGACTTTATTTTATACAGGTATCTTCTGCAATGCAATGCTGAAGATGCTTTGCTAGATCTAAGTGGCATCCTTGACTCAGGAATTTTTTTGTATTGTATAAATCTGATTTCAGCCTACTGCCAGGGTCACACAGCTCTTTGAACAAGAAGTTCTGTGCAGTATCTGGTGACAGTTGTTGATTTAAAGTTTTCTCCTTTTGAGCATGCAGAGGTTTTCCTGGAGCAGATATTCCACAGCCTCTATGGCTTCCTTCCCACACCAGCCCCAGCTTTTGAGATGGCCCTTTGACTGCTGTTCTTCCCCATCCAGACCTTGTTCTCCAGCCTGAGACAGTCCTTATTCCTATGACCTGCAGATTTTTACAGGCAGCCCCAGCTCCATCAGCTCTTTCTCTTGATCTTCCTGGGGTCTGCTGCACTCTTGGCAAAGGATAACAAAGCTCTTCTGCCTCTCAGCTTTGGAAGACGATGGCCCTTCATGACCACCCTGTGTCCTGCTGGTCCCCTGGCCATCCAACATGCCCAGCTCCATGCCTTGTCTGTAACCTGATGCACTTTGCCACTTCTTAGCACTCAATGTTTCTAGAGCTGTAGACAATTGCTCGGCACTTAAATATTAACGTGCTAATTAATAATGAAAGCTGAGATTGTAGTTAGGTTTAAAACTTTAATTGGGTGAGGAGCTGGCAGAGGAGCAGTCCATAACAATGAAACTGTGCTATTAATATCTATATATCTATATAGATATATGTTTAAGTCTTTTTCCCTCTAGCAATAGCATTGCACAAGAGAAGTAGCCTCAGTGTGGATGTCTGCAAAGATGTTTGCTCGAGGCACTTGGAACCTTGCAGCAGGAAGTCATAAAGCACTAGGTATGATTTCTTTTTTCAAAGGGGTTTTTAAAAGTCCCGTTAAAAGTTTTCATTCCAATTCCTAAAAATGGAGGAGAGAAAGGGAAAGTTCCTTGAAAGAAATACATTTATTTTCCACTTCTGGCCAGTCTGCAAGTGCAGTATTTGTTGCAGTCTTAAAGTAGCCCAAGATACTGCAGCCAACTACGATGGACCCAATGATCTGAGTGGTCTTTTCCAACCTAAGTGATTCCATGAAAACGGACAAAAAAAAAAAAAAAAAAAAAAACACAAAAAAAAAAAAAAAAAACAAAAAAAAAAAAAAACACCAAAAAACAAACAAACAAAAAAAAAAACCAGCAAGTGGAGCAGAAACAATGGAGAAAATGTTGTGGATAGTGAGGAGCTGAGGAGGGAGGGGAAGCACGGAGTGTAGCTGTGGTGTGCAGGACTGGAATATCTGTCGGGGCCGCTCGGCCCTGCGCCGTTCCTGCCGTGGTGTTCCTGCGAGCACATTTCGGTGCCGTGGGGTGGTGGCTCCTGCTGAGACAGGCTGGCATTGCACCAACTGCGCATTCCCTGCCAAACTTCCAGCGGTGCCTCCCACATTGAATTGACACTGGAGCCTTATTTTATATTGGGAGTGTGTGAACGCAGGGGGGGAAATTTTAAATTAATATGTTATTTGTAGTTGAACGGGGAGAGATAAAATTCTATTGATGTTGTGGTTGAATAGCATCCAGTTTATTGGTGCTAGATTATAAAAGGATGAGGATTTTGCTCAGGATTTTCAGGTATTGCTCACGACTGCATATAGTCATTCTATGTAGTATAATAGGGCTATATAATATAATAATAGTGTTTAAGAGGGCTGCAATTCTAAATTAGAATTCTGTAATTCCGAAGTCCGAGGAGCCAAGTGCCTCTGACGGCGGCGCGCGTTGTCACAGCACCCGTTGCCACAGCATCCTGCTCCCGCGGAGCGCTGCTGCGCGCAGCCACAGCTAAGTATTTTCCACAGGCATTTGATAAAACGTGTGTGACAGATGTGCATTCGCTTGCTTTCACCCTAAAGCCAGGGATGTTCCCCGCAGCCGTGCAGCGGCACGGGCGGCGGGCGGGCCAGGGTTAACCCCTCCGCCGCCCCATTGGCGGGCGCCCCCCCCGCCGCTCCCATTGGAGGCGCCCGGCCGCGTCTC
>VXBN01010348.1:1208091-1291179 GCA_013397395.1 Sinosuthora webbiana
GACCCAACAGCACCTTGTCAACCAGACCATGGCACCAAGTGCCACGTCCAGGCTTTCCTTACACACCTCCAGGGACGGTGACTCCGCCGCCTCCCTGGGCACCCCATTCCAATACATAATCACCCTTTACCGTGAAAAAATTCTTCTCTATGTCTAACCCGAACCTCCCCTGGCGCAGCGTGGGGCTCCGTGCTCTTGTCCTACCGCTTTTTACCTGAGAGAAGAGCCCAACCTCACCTGGCCCCACAGTCTCCGGTCAGGGAGGTGTGCAGAGCAAGAAGGTCCTCCGAGCCTCCTTTGCTCCCCCCAGCTCCCCCAGCCGCTCCTCATCAGACTCGTGTTCCAGACCCTTCCCCAGCTCTGTGCCCTTCTCTGGACTCGCTCCAGCACCTCCACGTCCTTCCTTACAGGTCCGGGCGTCCCCCGGCTTTGCCCGTGGTCGGCAGGGGCTGCACGGACGCAGCTCTGGGAGATGGGAATTTTTATCTGCACTCCTGCAGTTCATTCCTCCTCTGGATGCTCGCTTTGAGCCGGGGACTGAGCCCCGTACAGCTGTGAAGCCTCTCTGGCCATCTCTTAACCCTTGGGAGCAGCCATATGCACCGTGGGCTCTCACCCACCGTGTGCCAGTCGCAGCTTGGCAAAGGTCACTGTCCACTGGTGGAAAAATACAGTGTGTGTTCATAGAAGCGCTGACTGTGGTTGTCAAAGCCGTGGGTTTAACCCTTTTTAAAGGATATCTCTCTTTGGCTCCTTTCTGGATACAGATGTGCATAAGCACTGCAGATGTTTGGTTGTACCTTCTGAGGCCCTACAGCATCCGTAGTGCTTTAGGGGCTGAGCAAACAGAGTAAATTGTAAAATGCGGATCCTAGGTTTGCAGTGAAGTCATTGTGAGTGGATCCCACCTGGTACTTATTACAGAACAGGCACTCTTGTGTCTTGTTTTAGTTTGAAGCTACTCCATGCACCCCTTGTATCCTTAGGTCTGACCTACTGTCGCCACTAGATTTGCCTCCATTTGAGGTACAAAGTTTATTTTGCTTCATGGTACAAAGTTGTCAGCTTGGTTCTGACGCCAGAATCCCACTGCCGCTGCTCAGGAGTGGGGGAGGCTGATTGGCACCATCCTACAGCAGAGACAGGCCCATGGCTGCTAAAAGCCAGATGGGTACATGGACCCTCGTTAAATCTTTAATGTCGGTCTTATGTAGGAGCTGGATAAACATGTCAAGTGGAGAAGGGAAACGGCAGAATTTTCTCACTGCCTTGGCTTCATTTCCAAGTGGAACAAGACTCCCTAAAGCATTTCCAGCTGGCTTTATTGACCTGTAGTGGTCAGGTGGAACGTCACTAACTGGGATGGGGACAAGGGAGAGTTGTTCTGGCTGTCCTCTGACCAGGTCCCAGCCCCCTCTGTATCAGTGCCCTTGACTCCCTGTCCTGTACCACTCCCCATTTCAGTGCTCCCCATCCCTCCCTGCCCACATGGCATTCCCAGCTCCCTGCCCCTACCAGCCGTGTGCACATGGATTGCCCACATGGCCAAGGCAAGCAGACAAGCAGACAACTGTTGAACCAGTGCAGCGGCTCTTCCTGCAGCACCCCAGGTTGCCAGCTTCCAATACACACAGAAACCCTGTCTTCAAAACATCTCCTGTCCTCTCAGATGTGTTTGGAATTAGCCGGTGGATCTTAGTGAAAAGTGTGATTATATAAACTTTGTTTCCATAGGAAACGGTGCTTGGTGGAAAGTCACTCTGCAAGGAGGATTAATGCAGCCTGGTTTCCTGAGGAGTTGTTTGCTACATCCTACCCCAGCAACTCCTGCCTGGCTCCCACCAGCCTCAGTGCCTGGCAGCTTCTCCTTCCCCAGGGCTGCACCCAGGAGGTGCCTGTATCCCAATCCTGCCTGTCCTTATTTGTGCAGCCAGCTGAGTCAGGTGTTCCTGTTTGCTGTGCTGGCAGCTGGGAAAGATTCAGGATGTTTACCCAGTTGTCCTTGGCTTCTCAAGGCTTCTGTCCTCTATCTGGCCTGTGGTTTTTGTAAAGCTCATGCAAGTATTCCTCTGACATAATTTGGCAGAAATGTGGGCGACAGATCCTAAAGTTACTAAGGGATATAATAGGCCAAGGTGGGCAGACAGATGGACAAAATGATTTTGTTTCCATCCAAAGCTGTGAGAATATTTCAGGCAGTTACTGATGGTTGCAGCTTCAGGCAGAGATACTGCAGTGGTTAAAATGCTTGTGATCTTTCATATTTATCAGTATTGTAGCTCTCAGCCGGGGGTGCAGTTGTGTTTGTGGAAAGTTGGAATGTAGACTGTCACAGATTTTGCCTGTAGATAACGAGGGCTTTAACAGGAAAGGAAATGGAGAAACAGCAGACAAGTAAATATGTGGGAAGCCTTGAGCACTAGATGACTAAACTTGTACACAAGGCAGGCAGCACGCAGAGAGTGGAAGTGACAGAATGAGTCTGAGAAATCCAAGGAAAGGTCTGTGGGAGCCTGCCTGTGGAAACTGGAATAACAAGGCTCACAGAGAGGAGAGGAGTGAGCCACCAAGGAGCTGGCCACAGAGGGGAGGATGGGAAGGAAGATTGATCTGGTGAGACTGAAGGATGTTTTGGGAGGAGGAAAATGTCACTACTGTACACGATGTTTCTTCAAGGCGTTTTCCAGGATTTACTGGAGAACTTCTAAAGCCCTTTTGATAGGTGATCCCAAAGGGCATAGTGTATATAAGAAAAACTCCATGCATTAAACAGGAATTAGACCCTACTTCCACCATATCCATTTCAGATCAGTGTCTGTTTGAGCTATGATTTTTTTTTGTGTACTTGTGCTGCCAAACTAAACCTTTGCCTGCCCCTGGACCTGATTTGTGACTTGGAGCATAATGAAATCCTGGCAAATTGCACACACAAGTATTTTTGACATAGCAACTAAAAAGCTTTATGATATAAAAATAAGATTGTGATATGAGGCACAACATTGATTTTGTGACTCCAGTAAAAAATGTCTTGTGGGATTTTTCTGCTGCTAACTTTGTGGGCTGCTTATAGTAGCTGCGATTTTTGTAACATGCAAATTACATGCTGTGTTTTGAACTGGGAGTGAAGTGGCCTAATGTTAGTATTTAATACCAGAAGACATGATTTAATTCATGTGTTTGTGTGCACAGTGACCCCCGCCGTGGTACTGAGGAGATGCTGGTATTTTTACATTGAGTTGGAAGACTCAGTAGTTGCTGAGAATACAGACTTGGTTGTAAGAAGAGAAAGAATTGATCAGGAAATTTCCCAAAGAGGTAGTGAAAAACAAGAGGTATTTCTTAAGTGAACCTTGCAGTTAACTACAGCATTAAAAAGCCGCTAGGGCTGTTTATTTCTGGCAGTTTCTCTTTTTAGCTGGGTTTACTTTTGTCATTGTCCTAGACCCTTTTGTCATTCCTTCCACACAGTTCTGCTCACGCTCACCTTATTTTTTCCTTTTTAAAATTTTGGTGGTGTATTGTTATTTCACTTTTCTCATCTCTGACCTCATTCCAGGGCCAGCTTGACACTTCTGGAGTTCTCATAATCTTCCTTTCCAATCCAAGACTTTGCCAAAGACTTGTCTTTTTCAAATTGCTTTCTTTCAAAACCGCATAAATATTTTCTTCCATCGCCTCAACGCTGTTGCCCTTGCCATCTTCAATTTAAAACAGTAGACTCAAGTTCTTGCTGTCCGTGGCAAACTTGTTCATAAAAGGATTCAATTCCCTTGGCTTGTAGAGCAGAGAGTGTAACGTTGGCACCAAGGAGCAAAGTGCAGGCTGTGCATGGAGCGCTGGGAAATTGATTGCATGGCAACCTCGGGATTGCTTTGGTGTTTGTTGGAGGAAAGCAGCCGATGACTCATGTCCTCAGATGTCACTAAAATGTGAGAGCCAACTCACCAGCAAATAGTTAAACATTTAATTTATTTATTTTTGTAAATTCTGTGTACCTCATTGGAGCCAAAATTACTTTCAAAGCCGTCACAAAAGATAAACTAAGTAAAGGACTATTAATGTAAGTGACTGTAGATGTATTCTCCCCCCGAGTCCCAGGAAGAATATCCCTAGAGAAACTCAGCATTCCTGGAAATCAGTCTAGAAAAGTGAGTGCTCATCTTGAGCTCCCGAGGTGTGGAACATCCTGCCCTGTGCTTTAGTTGGCCAGGACTGGGCTGGGAGGCTTTCTTTAAATGTGATAAACACATACCTCACAGCAAGGAGTAACTGTTCTGAAATGACCTCTGTTCTTCTGCCTAACTCCTTACAAACTCATATGGATTTTAAAAATGAATGGAAACAGATCTTGATAACAGCAGTGCCCAAAATGATTTAGAATTAGTAGTTTTAAAGAGGGGAATTATGCAGTTAAAATGGGAGGGTACAGGTGCAGCCAATCTGCTTTGCTTATCTACTTAAGTTTAAGAATAATGTGATTATTATTTAGGGATGTCTTCCTGAGTGAGTCTGTATCTGCAGGAATGAGAGCTTTTGGGTCAGGTGCATCTTCCATGTCTGTGCTTCTCATTTGTGTGCTTGCAGTGGGTTATGTGCAGGTGGCAGTGCTGTCTGGAGAAGAACAGGCTGCTAAAACAGAACTAGATGAAGAGTAATAATATGCTCTAATTTCCAGATAAACATGTAATTTGTTCTCTTTCAGTATGAGCACAAGCACTTATTTTCCAACAGATTAAAATCAGTATTGCAGTTAACAGGGGACCACAGTTCTAGTTTGAAGCATCCCTGAGGCTTTTCCCCTCTGCCCTTCCTGGCATCTCTGTCGTGCTGTGAGTGCTAACAGGGATGTGGGAGAGCCACAGAGCTGGATGGGTCTGCTCTAGACCTCATGTAAATTTGTTTTGGGTGCTGTGGAGTCCTCTGCGGTTTTGCGTGTCCTTTTATACTAACACCCTTACACCGTGCCAGCCTGGTTGTGCCCTGATGGCTGTGACCGGTGTGTGCCTCACCAGGCATGGCCTGGCCATCCTGTGCTTGCTGCTGGTAAATGAGCCTGTGGCAACTCGTTTCTTGCAGTACCATGATTAATTCTGGCTGATTTATACACTTCCTGTTAAATCACATGAGAAGGCTTTTCTGTGTCAGTCCTCCCCCAGCCCAGGGTGCTGTTTGGGGCTTGCATGGTCAGTGTGGCTGGTGCAAAGAGGAATTCCTGCTGGCTCCCAGGGCCCCTCAGAGGTGTGCCTCATGTGCCCTTCCCATTTGGCTTTTGACTACATCCAGCTAATATTAGGCAGGTCAGTCCTTATAACTGGATACAATTGATGGTGTGTTCTCTGGTCCTTATATGTGAACACTGCCCTGGCCAAAGCTTATTGAGGGGCCAGACGTGTCTTGCAGCCCACTGTAAATATGGAAACAGATGTGGCTTTAACTGTTGTAGGTGAGGCTACTGAGAACAGGCAAGGCTTAGTGGTCTGGGATTTTTTTTCTAGGCAACTTGGATGAGATTGCAGACACTTTGTGTATTTCCTGTGGTTATGGGTTTTACAGTTGAGTGCAGAAGGTACTTAGTTCACTGTGAGGAAGTAAAGATGTCATCCCCCACCCCAGCTCATTTTTTTTTTAAGAATGGAAAAAATTCTCAGTAAATTATAGTGGCAGCAAATGAAAGGCAATAAACAATTAAGTCTATTCTGTCCTTATGTCGTGTACCTTCAGGAAAGTAGGCTGTGCAGCTGTTCTCACTGTTGTGAGCTGTCTTAAGATCTACCTGGGAGCTTTTCTGAGGGATAGATCTTAAGGATACCAGCAATCATGGGATCTCACACTAGTGGAAGAGTGCATATGAAATCGGAGCAGTCACGTTAAACTACAGTTCCCTGCAAAAGTCTTGCCCGTGGTAGTTGCAGCTGCTATGATTGCAGCTGTGCAGAGACGCTATCTGGCAACTTCCCCTTCCGTGCAGATCACAGAAAGGCTGCAGGAAGGCAGCACACCCAGCGTGTTTTAACACAGGAGTGTCCGGGCTTTAGGATACAAGTTTCCACAAATGCAGGCTTGTGTTCCGAGCATAAACTTGATTCTGAGTTTGGTGGGATCTGCAGGATTGTAAGTTTGTGTTTTGTTTATTTTTAGGGGTACCAGGAGACGCTTCAGTGGTGAGACACCTTTTACAATGCAAGTTAGGCATGAAATCCATCAACTAACATCCCCTTCCTCACCCTGATCTCCAACAGACTTCCCGTAACGCTTGGAAGGAAGGGTCAGGGGAGAAGGGCTGAAGGGCACCATGAAGCTGAAGCAGCGAGTTGTGCTGTTGGCCATCCTCCTCGTCATCTTCATCTTCACCAAGGTTTTCCTCATCGACAACCTGGACACGTCGGCCTCCAACCGGGAGGACCAGCGCGCGTTCCAGCGGATGCTGTCGGGGCTGCGCGTGGCGCTGGACCCGCGGCTGGAGCACACGCTGCAGTCGCCCTGGGAGATCGCCGCGCAGTGGGTGGTGCCCCGCGAGGTGTACCCCGAGGACACCCCCGAGCTGGGCGCCGTCATGCACGCCATGACCACCAAGAAGATCGTGAAGGCTGATGTGGGCTACAAAGGGACTCAGCTGAAGGCTTTGCTGATACTTGAAGGAGGGCAGAAGGTTGTTTTCAAGCCCAAGAGGTAAATACTTCTTTCAACACCAGCATTAATAACTGCTTTATTTGTATATACCTTTTGCCTCATTGTCACATTAACGTTTAAGTTCCAAACACACAATAGTGTGGGCCTGATATTTCTGGGTCTGAGAGATTTTAGCCTGCTAGCAGCTGCTAAATTTTTCCGAAGGAAAAATTTCTCAAGAAAGTTTCTTCTCAAAACAGTCTTGGCAAACAACTCTCCTTTCTCAAAACAATCCTTCTCCAGGTGGTGTTTTGCTGTTTCTCTAGTTTAACCAGTGGGATTAGAGAGGTGTCGTTCCTATTCACCAATCAAGTTAAGTCTGTATGGGAACACCTTATAAAAGGTAGTAAGAATTAGACAATAAAAACTTCTTCTATGCTCTTTGCCTTCTGAAATATTTGGAGCCTTTCATCTTTCTTTTGTGTCCTACAGTGACAGGATAGAGCCTTGCTGGTGCTCTAGTAACATTAGGTTGCTGTGCCAGCTGTCATTCAGACTGTACAGCCTTGATCCTCAGTGCAGCCTGTCCTTAGATTAAAAGAATAATCACTATGTCCAGTCCTGAGGGAATGTTGGTTACACCTTATGTTTCTGAGCCCTATCTTCCTGACTGTGGAAGTGCAGCTTCTGGCAGTTTGGAGACAAGCTTTGCCTCCTTGTCGAGTCAGACTGCCAGGAGAGGGTGCAATTCAAGAACAGGGAAGGAAGGAAACTTGGCAGTGGCCTTAAAAGTACATCTGTGTGTCTGATGTGGTTGAATGTAGGCTTTAAAAATGGTTTGGGTAGGTCAGAGGGAGAGCCCCTGACCCTCCTGTCTGCCAACAGTGAGTACTGGAGGAGCAACATAAGAATGGAGGGTAGTGATATTTCCTTGGTATGGAAGTAAATTTTTAAATTTTAATTCTTTCTGAGGATCACTGTAAACTTTGACATGATTGAGTGTTTCTGAAGAGTCTTGGCTGTAAAGCTTTTTGAAGTGTTTGTCTTTGGGTAAAAGGAGAAGAAAGATGTTAAAAAGTAAGCCAGGTGTGGTTTAGGAGATTTCGGTGCAAATGAGAAATGTCATCACAGGAAAAGATTTGGGGTTAAGCAGGCATTAAAGGTTTTCTGTCCTGTTAATGAGCAAGTGCAGAGGCCACAAAGATGCTCTGAGGGTTGGAGCACCTCTGCTTGGAGACGGGCTGAGAGAGCTAGGCCTGTTCACCTGGAAAAGAGGAGGCTCCAGGGAGATTTTAGAGCCTCATTCTGTGCCTGAAAGGGCTCAAGAGAGATGGAGAGGGACTTGGGACAGGGACCTGCAGTGACAGGACCAAGGGGAATGACTTCACAGTGACAGAAGACAGGGATAGATGGGATATTGGGAAGAAATTCTTCCCTGTGGGGGTGGTGAGGCCCTGGCACAGGTTGCCCAGAGAAGCTGTGGCTGCCCCATCCCTGGAAGTGTTCAAAGTCCAGGTTGGATAGGGCTTGGAACAGCCTGATCTAGTGGAAGGTGTCACTGCCCATGGCAGCAGAATTGGAGTGAAATATTCTTCCAACCCAAACCAGTCTGTGATTCTGTGATTAGAGAACGAGGGAAAAACCTCTGTACAGCCAATGCCTGCTCTGGCTGGAGCTCCCCTGCACGCCCAGGCAGCCTGAGCCTTGCCCACAAAGTCCTGGTGGTAGGAGAGGCATCTCCTCCAGTGAAAGCCTTGGGGATTCCCAGCATTCCCACAGAGCTTTCTGTGTCAGGGAGTGCAATCAGGCATTTCACTGAGCACCAAATTGCCTTCTGTAATGCCCTGTCTGTGCAGGCAAGCACAGGCACTGTGCTCCAGCAAGCACACGTGCAGCTGGGAGTGTTCACAGGAGCACTAGAGAGGGTGGCCTTGGCCATCCTGGTAGACCCATGTTCTGTTTGTGACTGCTGAATAGCCAGGTTTGGGCAGAGTCCTGGTCTGGCACTGCAAGAGAGTTTATTTAACCAGCTTTGGACCTGAAAGCTCTGTCAGAGTTACTGCTAAAAACGGTTCTGAGCAAACTTAGCAGGTGGGGAAGAAGGAATTCCCTCATTACTTTTGCTCTGGAAAGGACTAGATGCCTACTGTGTATAGAAACAAAGAGTTTGGTCAGGATTTACCAATAAATTTTAGCTCTGCAGCTTTCAAAGCGTGACCATGTTTCCAAAAGCCAGCTGGAAGTGCTTACCAAAGACCTGCCTTCGAGGACATGTTCTGACGATTAGCTGTCTCACTTCAAATTTACTTGAAATTCAGCCTAATTGACGAACAAATAATACTTGCTGTCATCACATCTGGTAGTATATGTGACAGAAGATGCTAGTTTGGTGAAAGCTCCCATTTGGCAGGAATCCTGCACTGGTGAATTCTCTTTTGAGCTGCCTTGCAGAGAAGCTAAAGCATTTGCTCAGGCTGGGGAAATGGATTGTCTTCTTACCCCACATCTCCCTGAGCAAGCCTAAAACATCCAAGTCGAGCTCTCTGCCTTCTCTTACACTGTTGTTGCTACTGCTTGAACACAAATTCTGCTGGAAATAATCTAGTTTACACGATTTGATACATAGATGGAAATGAGAAAATAGGCAACCTGATTTGGCCTTATTTGATTTGAAAACATGTTGCATTTCACCCCTTTGCTTGGTATTGATTGTGGTATTTTACACTCAGCTGCAGTATGGTGCTAAAGCAGTATCTACGCTGATCCACGTCGGGAAACTGAGAAATTGGTGTTTGCCTTGACTAAGTAACATCTACTAAAAGCTCAGAAAGGGAGCAAAAAGCCTTGCGCTTCGCCAAAATACACCATTGTTGTTGCAATGAGTGCCTAATTTCTATTTTTTGCTGTTCATTATGTCTTTTCTCTGCCAGAATAAAGGCTCTGTTTATACCCAGTATTGTCCTCAGGTTCACGCTTGCTGATTTTGTATCCACTAAAGATTGCTTTTACCATCTCCTCCACAATGTAAGATTGTATTTGAGAATTGTTAATGTACAGTTCTTTCTAAACCCAAAATCATCTGTGGAATTGCTGCTCTCCAGTATAAATAGCCCCTTGTTCCATAGCTGGGTCTGTGCTCTTTGTTCTAAGATGTGACTTGGCATATGGTTGGATTAAAACTTATTAGTTGGAATGTGAACTGCTTCCCAAACTCTAGAGACCACTGTACATCACTGACCTTTTCTCCTTACTTACCACTTCAACACTCTGGACACTTTAATCTTGTTGATGTTTTTCTCCTCTCCCATTGGTAGTCACTTGGAAAGTGACCCAGAGACTCTTTAACTGTTATTAAATTGTTACTCTGAACAGCAAAATTGCCAGGAATTCTACATAGACTCACTTCATTTGACTTACTTCAATTACAGGTATGCCAGGGATTATATAGTGGAAGGAGAACCCTACGCTGGCTACGACAGACACAACGCAGAAGTGGCAGCCTTTCACTTGGATAGGTATGGAATTACTGCTTTCTCTGGTTTTATTGTCTTTGGGAAATACCAGAGAAAAAAAGGGGCTCTTTGTAGAATATACCTCAGATGGGAGCTACCTCTAACCTGCCAATATACCACATTGAAATCAAAATAAGAATTAGCTTACTCTGTGAAACTTCATTTCTAAGATCTGTTCAAGAGTGTAACGTTTTAGATACTTGTGAAAAGTTTGGAAAGGAGAATGCGCCGTGAAACCATTCTAGATAATATTACAGGGGAGAAAGAGCTTAGCCAAATGCTGTGGAAGAGTCTGAAATACTAAATGTATGTGCTAAGTTCATGTCCAGTTCACTAGAAAGTCAAGACTAATGTCTAGACTAAATATGAATCAGTGCATCCTAGAGGAAAACCAGCTATTCATATACTGATTGTGCTTGGGGTACCCAGGTGGTTTTGTGGACCTGTCCTGGAGGTGCAATTACAAGAAAAAAATGAAAATTACAGAATGTTCAAAGAATGGGACAGAAAACACCAGACACTGAATGTCAATAATTATGAAATGCTATTAGGGCTGCAATTTCACATAACATAAATGAGCACAGTCTCTGTTTCCTCATAGCAAGATTTAGAGGTGAAGACACAAAATCTTGAGAGAAGGAATAAGGAGGGGCAAATGTGGCAAAGGATAGAGTGGTTGAACTTAAACTGAAGTTTTTTCTCAGTACATAGATAAGAGCCTTATCACCGTGACTAAACTCATAGGTTGTGACAGAGATATTTGTTAGTCCTGATTCACCTGTGGAACTCATTGCACAGGCAGTAGAAATCAGTAATTCTAGGAAGAATTAGGGTATCTAGGATGATAACTAGTTGAGTGGCACCCATTGTTGCTGCTGCCAGCTTGTGCTGGTATGCCAAAATCAGGGTGTATTAAGACCAAAAAAGATAATGTAGCCAGATGTCAGTCCTTATGTGCTTTCAAGGAGCATACAGGCTTCAGGTTCCCTGAAAAAGTAGTAATTGAATATTCAATCAAAGCCTCTTTCCAGTGTCCAAATCCCACATAACTCCTCTTTGCTGTCCATCCTCTTTATTCTTCAGGAATAGCTTGTCCAAGGATGTCATTGTTTCACGAAGCATCCTGGATCATTTTGTGTGTTTACCACTGATGGGGAGGCTGTGCCTTCCAGGATCATGGCCTCTCAGCTGTGGGTCTGAAAATACAGTGGCAGGTTTTCCGCATCTAAGCGCTGTGCTTGTTTTCTTGGAACACCTGCTTGTGCTCAGGCTGTGCATAGCTCGCTATTGGCTCTGAGCTTTGTCCTTAGGCCCATGACTTGTTCAGACAGACATTTTGTGTTGCCCTTTCTTAAAGTTATTTTATACTTACAGAAGGGGATTTACTCATTGAATATCTAAAACAAATCCTTTTCAGTTTTTGGGGTGACTAGTCCAATACATCTGTGGAATGTCAGTTGTCCCTTTTCAGGATCTTTTTCTGAGATGCAAAGACTATCAAAAGGGTGTTAAAAGTGCATTAAAAGAGTTGGGGCTGACACTCCTTTGATCTTTGTACTTCTTTAAGCACCTTTAAAATTCCATTACAAATACCTGAGTCGTTTGTGGTCACAGAGCAAAGGCTGTGGCAGGCTGTCTTGGTTTGCAAAGACAGATATCTGCTAAGGAAGGCAGGGGCCTCCCTTGGAATGGAGAATATAAACACCCTCCCTCCAAATTATTATAATTTTGAAATTAAGGGGCTCTCAGGCAAAGATATGGGAATAGGAATAACAGTTCTTTTACTAGGAAAATTAAAATACGGAGTAGTACCAAAAAAAAAAACCCACCAAAAAAACACTGACAGAGAATACAGAATACAAGCTGACACCCTGTTGGTCAGGGTGTTGGGAGCAGTCCACTCCAGTCCCCCTGCAGTGACAGATGTGGTTCTGTTGGAGCAATGATCCTGTAGAAGGGTGTGGTTTTCCTCTGAAGGCCCAGTGATGGTGTAGGTGGGTACGGTCTTCCTCTGGGAATCCGGTGCAGACAGGCTGCTCTGGTGTTCTGAATCTCAGTTTTTATCCAGGTAGGAATGTTTGGCTCCTCCCCCTGGGTGGAGCATCTCCCAGTGGGATGATGTAATTGTATCAGCCGTGCAGTGAGCCTCAATGGCCCATGAACAGCAGATATCCCCTGGAGGGAGGATGGGTCCTGGAAGGGATAAAGAACACTGCCCCACCTGGTTTGAACAGCTGGTGGTAGAATACACACCCCTGGTTACATCTTGCATTGCAACCTAAGACACAGGCATGGGAGTGGAACCTGGATCTTGTAACTGCCAGTTTTATAGTTGTTCTTCCCACTTCTGTTTTTCCAGGCACTTCTCAGGCATTCACTTTTGTTCTGCCATTCTCTCTTCCCTTCTCCTTCCTCATGCCAAACAAAACAACTCTTGGATTGGTTACTTTCAAGTGTAATTGAATTGGACGTAAGCATAACATTTTAATAGATAGTGATTCCCACAAATTAGAAATGATCTTTCCAGGTGACCATCCCACAGGTCATATGGTTTTACTGCTTCAGACACAGGATGGATATTTCTGGTGTGAGGTCTGAGTTCTGAGAGTTGGAGCATGGTGCATCCTCTGTTGCTCTGCACAGCAAATAAAGCAAATAAAGCAAATGCAGGGCTAGCTCAGTTTCACTGATGGCCTATAAAGGAAGTTTAACATCCAGGCACATAAGAAATATGAGTTTCCTTACTTTGCCTTGGAGAAAAGAGGAGGTTGCTGCAGGGCTTCAGCTTTAGTCTTTTGAAATATCCCCCCTCAGTCCCCCAGGGCTAGCTCAGTTTCTTGAGAGGCTTTGGAGGGATATCTCAGGGACAGAATAAAAGATTCCAAAAGACGCTCTTACGCCAGGATTATTCCAAGGCATTTATTCTCAAAGGGTTCCAGGGGGGCAAGAGAAAGAACAAGGAAGAACAGGGACTTATCTAGTCTCCTGCTCAGGAAAGGATGGCTGGAACTCAGCCAATTGTGTCAAGAAAGGAAGGAAAAGTCAAACCATATGCTTACAAACTTCAGGGGTCTTGGGGGGAAAAACCATTCCCCAGAGAAATACAGCACTCTTTGGTCTCTGTCATCTCTGAGAGAGGGTTTTTTGTTTTAATTTTGAACTGCTGCCTACATTGCAAATTCTCAGGCTGTGTTTTTTCACCCCGAATCAGAATCCTGGGTTTCCGCCGAGCCCCGCTGGTGGTGGGCAGGTTTGTGAATCTACGCACAGAGATCAAACCCGTGGCCACGGAGCAGCTCCTGGGCACCTTCATGACTGTGGGTAAGTGGATTCCATGGACTCTGCTGCACAGGAAAGGAAAAATGCTTAATGGGAAAAAAGAGCCGTGGGAACCTGACACAGCTGAAAAACACTTAACCATGGTGCAGGATGCTTGTTTTGTGCCAGGAGACGTCTTGGATAACCCCGTTTGGCCGGGGAGGAGGACTTGGTTTTCTTCAAGTGATGTTCCCTCATGCTGCTGTTACAGATGGGATTTTTATTATTTGAGTAAGAATTTTCTCTCTGCTGTCAGAGATGGTTAGAAAGTCTGTGATTAGACCTGCAAATAAAAGAATGAAGTTGTGTTTAATGTGAAGAGAGTGGTGATTTGAGATAATTAATAGAGCTGACACGCTGGTTGGTATTAGATGTTGTTTGTGCTGCATCAGAGCCTGCAGAGCATTCACAACCAAACATGGCAGAACTTCCCTGTGTTGTTTATAGTAATAATGCTGTGAAGGGCGCATAATAGAAGCTATTGATGTGAACTCCTACCAGATGGTCATTAAGCACCAAGAAATTACTTATGCTGCAGCCTTAACTCCCTCAGGCTTTCATAAGCCATCCAATTATTACTCTTTTGTTTGTTTGTTTCATTTCCTAATCAGAAGGCTCCAGAGATGATAGTTCCTTACCGCTGGTAACATTCCTGTTACAGCACTGCTGGCAGTCTCACCTGCTGCCTGACACTGCCACTTACAAGGTGGCAACTTCAGCTGGAAGTGTCAGCTCAGCCTTGCCAGACTCTCCTGGTATTCACATGGGGTGCCTGCCTCGGGCAGGCTTTATGTTTTCCAATTTCAGCCAAGATAACCAAGCTGTTTGCTAGCAGCGGGGCTGAGTTGAGAAGTAAGGCTCCAGAAATTTTCATTGCTCCTCCTTAGATTCCTTGGAGCTGCTGTTCTGCAAAGCAGGAACTAAAGAAATGGGTGGATTTGTGGAGGTGGTTATGATCTTTTGTCAGGCCAAATTTGACCAAGTTCTTGAGGTTTCAAAGAAGAGAAAATTCATGCGTACTCAGTGCAGGTTTACTGGAGTTACAGCTAGAATCTCAAAGAATTCTGTCTCTTGCTAGACCTGCTGCAGGCCCTGGATGGGAAGAGAGACTTGCAGGCTTTCCAAACAAATAAGAGATCTGGTCTGCAAGCTCTGTGTTGGTAATGGTCTCTGACCAATGCTCAAGTTGCCTGACAGGATGCTGGGAGCACAGGGAGGATGGAGGGCTCCAAAGGAATGCTGGCTGAGAGGTGAGGATGTGTAAGGGTGGAAAGGGAAGAACATGGCTTTTGGAGAGCTGAGCCTGCTCTGTGGAGCATATTGGACGTAGAACCAAAGGAAGAAAGGACAGAGAGGAATCAAAACCAAGTGAGACAGCTGAAGAATATTTTGGAAGAACATCTGTGAGCATGAAACTGGATTTAACTTGGTGAGGATCAGGCACAGGTGGGTTAAGAAGGGGAAAATAGAAAAGGTTAAACTAAAACTACTAATGCAGGCTGCTGCAGATTACTTGATGTTACAGGATGTATCAGTGTTAGTGGACTAAAGGCTGCAGCGTTTTGTTGCTCCCCTCTTGTCAGAAGACATTGATGAAGCTCTGACAGGTCTGCATTCCTAGATCATGTGAAGATTATAATTGTTTCTGTCTCCTCTGGCAAGTCAGCTCAAGTAGCTGAGATGTGTGGCAAATCTCAGGGCACCAAATCCCTTTGAGTTCTGCTGTGTCTCTTTTCACTTATCTCTTTTTGGTCAGTTTTTTCAAATAAGTGAGAAGTGTGACACATGAAGTATGAAATGTGAAAAACAAGCAGTGTTAACATTGCAAAGTCAGGGTCGTCAGGACTAGGAAAGGATTACAAAAACTTGTTGATAGTGCAATGTTGTATTAATTCTCAGAATGATAAAGTCATTAGAAAATATAATTTCTCTCTCCTTTTCGTATTATTCTTTAGTTGCTCTGAATGAATGAATGTCTGTGTAATCTCTTTTGAGCGTCTCCCTCTCAGAAACAGGAAGCACAAAGACAAGCGCAGTGATATCCTTTTGTGGGGATACCTCTGCTGCAACAACATGCTCCCAAATTTCAGGTGGATTCCTTGGATTAATACTTCTTAATTTTTCTTTTTAAGGCAATAACACTTGCTTCTATGGGAAGTGCTACTATTGTCGAGAAACAGAGCCAGCCTGTGCAGATGGGGACGTCATGGAGGGCTCGGTGACCCTGTGGCTGCCGGACGTTTGGCCGCTCCAGAAGCACCGGCACCCCTGGGGCAGGACTTACCGGGAGGGCAAACTGGCCAGGTATGAGAGCAGGGCACTGTTACTCTTGAGAGATGATCACTTGCACTAAAATGACCCTTGCAAGCACAGTGGTTAATTAAAGAGCTCTAAGTGCTTTCAAAACCTACCGTTGTGTCCACAGCTTTCTTAGCACAACAGTAGGAGCCAAGAACTCCAGAATAAAATTTAAATTAAAATGAGGAAGTAAAAAATAATCATCATTGTTTTCCACAATACTAAGCACTGTCCTTTTCCTGTATCTTGGCTGGAACAGAACTCCACAATGCAGTTGCTTCAGGCTCTGAAGATCTTGTCTGTGGGCAAACTAAGACTCCTCTCTTGTGCCACTGGACCTTCTGTTGATGCTGTGGCCCCTGAAATGTGGTAGCACTGTGCCATACCTAATTTCATGATCCTTGTAGTTTGTTTTCAGAGTTGTGGAACTGGTTTAACTTAAGCTAGGCCCTGTGTTGTGGTTTGACACTGGCCAAATGCCAGGCACTCACAAAAGTCATTCACTCACCCTCTTCTGTTGGACAGAGGAGAGGGAGAAAAAAATAACGAAGGGCTTATGACTTGAGATAGCTGAAGAAAAAAAAAACACTCTAAGGGCAAAATAGTCCAAACTTAAAGGTATAAAGTAAATTTATTACTGACAGAGTCAGAGGAGGATAACGAGAATTAAGCCTTTGAAACACCTTTTTTTCCCCAGAGCCCCTCTCTCCTTCCCATTGGCAGCACAGGGAGACAAGGCATGGGGGTCTTGGTCAGTTCATCACTTGAGATCTTCTTCCATTTGTTCAGGGAGAGGAGTCTTTCCTCTGCTATGCTGTGGGGTCCCTCCCATGGGCAAACAGTCCCAAAATTGTTGTGGCATGTGTCATTTGTCCACAGGGTGCATCTTTTAAGGATAGGCTGCTCTAGTTTGGAAGCAAGGGTCCTCTCTCCCTATCTCTGGAAGGAGGGGCCCTCTCTCTCTCTGGGTCTCCCACTGGATCACAGCTTTCTCTAACATCCCTCTGCTCCAGCGTGAGCCCTTTTCCCATGGGCTGTGAGTGGATCTCTGCATCCCCCATGCACTTCATACATTCCAAGGGACAGTTTGTTTGTTATTTTTTTCACCATGGTCCTCACCACAGCCTGCAGAGGAACCTCAGCTCCAATGCCTGGAGCACCTCCTCCCCTTCTTTCTTTTCCACTGACCTTGGTGTCTCCATGTTGTTTTCCCTCACATGTCCTGACTTCCTCCTCTTCTCTAACGAGAAGAAAAACTGCTGCTTGCAGGGACCTTTGTCAGCTTCCACCAATCCAAAGATTCTTGCAAGATCCCACAGCACCGAGAAGTTGATCTTGTCTTAAGTTCTGTCGAGGAATCGCTGGTCATGTTTCTGCTGCTGGCCATGAGGAATTGGCTCTGTCAGACATGGTGAAAGCTTCCAGCAGCTTCTCACAGAAGCCGCCCCTGTGGCCTTCCCCTGTTACCAAAACATCAGGCTGTGCCAAATCAACACACCCTGCAAAGTCCTTTGCTTTGAATGCCATCAGTGTTTGGTGACCATGCTCAGCGTGGAAATAATGCTAAATCCCACATTTGTCCTTCTTTAAGCAGCATTCTACAATAGATGTAACACATCTGAGTTCCTGAGCTGGGGATGTTTTTGCCATGACCAGAACAAATAGGTTTGAGCTTAGTACATTTTTCCAAATCTGTCTTGAACTTGAAAGTGATTAGAAGAGATTTTCAGTCCTTGATCTAAAGTATCCATTGATTTCCAATGATGTGATTGTTCTCAGAAAGAATCTCATCCAAAGTCTCTGTTGAATTGTTTGAGTATAAAATGCACAGATTGAATTGCGAGCAGATGTTTTCTCTTTCCCAGCAGGTCAAAATCAGCTGTGCTCAGTACATGGTACATTGCAGTAATGGACAGAATGAATTTTTTGGAGGTATTCCTCCTATTGAGAGGCTCCTTTTCATCACACCCTGCTTGCTTACACGGGGGTTTACCTTGATTCCTGTGCTGACTTGATATTTGATGTGTTTTAACTCACACTTGCTTCCTTCAGATGAGGTTACAAGGTTCTGGTGTTTTTCACCTTGTCATGCTGCACATTTCACTTTGAGAGATCAGAATTAAACATTCTTGGTGTCATGCTCTCCTTTTTCTGTGCCTGGTAATTGTGGAAAAATAATTCTGTTAGAATTTTTGCCTGCTCTAGCTGCTCTTCTGAGTTGACCTTTTGAATATAATTCACACAAGCAAATTAGCATACATAATTTTTAATAGAGGCGTAATAGATAAAATCCCTGACCTTCCAAAGCATGTGCTAATACAGTATAAATGATCAGAAATGAGTGTTGGATAAAAGTCTCTCTTGAAAGACTGCATGGAAAATGAGGAGAGAGAGCACAGTTTATCTGAAAAATTGTGGCAAGGAGATTAAGTACTGCTCTGAAGTAAAATGAGAGAGAATGAAACACTTGAGGAAGAGTGAGATGCAGCATAAGAAATGTATCCAGAACAAGCAGAAGAGGTTCTGAGACTGTTGCTGTGTGGATTTGTGCTACAGGTTGAGTGTGGGTTGGACCTTGGTGCAAAGATCCCTCTTCCTAGGGGTATTTAGTCACAGCATTTGAGGAATGTGTGTGACCTATTGTCCAGAAGCATTGAGAAAATAAATTTTTAAGCTCTCTGATTTGGATACCTGGAGGAAAGGTGGGATGTTGGCACCTCTAGCTCCAGACCACTAGAAGATGAAGTGGGATATGTGGCAGTTGGAGTAGTTGAATTCTGATCTTCCTACTTTTATGACTGACTGCAGTTTTGAGCGTGTCAGCAAGTCTCTCCAGCTTGCGTTTCCTCCATCTCTGTTTCCAAATCACAGATGGTTTAAGGCATTTCCAATTTAACTGCTATTTTGTGAAGGATTGTTTTAGTCCTTACGTGGAAGATTTCCTTGTTATTTAGGTTGACAGATGGAAAGGATATACACCAGAGATTTGGCTGTTTTGGTGGTGGTGTTGAATAGCTTTGAAAGCTGTAGAGAAGAAAATGAGAAAATTTAAAGTCCTTGCTTTGGAGAAATGAGACATGACATCCGGGTTACAAGATCACGTGTAGAAGGAGAAGGAGATAAAAAGGGAAGCTTGAAATCTTGTCAGTGGAGAAGCTGAGATACTCTGCAAAGGAGGAGGGGAGGAGAGAGACAGCTGTGAGGGAAGAATGAGCACTGTGAAGCCCTTCTCCTGGGCCAGAGGGGCTCATTACTAACCACAATGAGGATATTTGCATTAAAAAGAAAGATGGAAGAGGATGGCTGGAAAGCCAGATGGAAACAGCTCAAGGCAATAGAAACAGACACAGTACTGAAGTGTTCTTGGGAAGGTGAGGGAGGCAAGGCATGGCAGTAATCTTCCCATAACATAGCCTGGCCATTGTGGGGTTGTGAGGAAGCAAACTCTGACTTTGTTTTCCATAAGAAGATGATCTTTGTGTATCTTTGAACTGAAACTACGGCTTGCTCCATAGGCTGGGATGTTAATGCAGGGTATCACTCTTCTCAGATAGCACTGCTGTCAAGCTCTTCCTTCTTCATCTAGCCTGGGCTGCTCCCCTTTCTTGTTGCACTGGAAGGTGACTGAGGGCAGCTGTAACTGCTGCTGCTGCTGTGCAGTGGTGGTTCCCTGAAGTTCCCTTGGTTCCTCTCTGGCTGCAGGTGGGAGTATGACGAGAGCTACTGCGACGCCGTGAAGAAAACGTCCCCGTACGACTCGGGCCCGCGCCTGCTGGACATCATCGACACGGCCGTCTTCGACTACCTGATCGGCAACGCCGACCGCCACCACTACGAGAGCTTCCAGGATGATGAGGGGGCCAGCATGCTCATCCTGCTGGACAATGCCAAAAGGTGAGCCTGGGGACACTCCTCTGGGCCTGGCAGTGGTGAGAGCAAGGGCACTCATTTATCTGCTCTCTTTCTGTTTGCTCTCTCTCACTTTTGTAACAGTCTTTCCTTTTCAGCAGAAATTACTCACCAAATCTTAGGGTCCTTCAAAGGCTGTGGTGGTGACAGGACAAGGGGGAATGGATTCAAACTGAAAGTAAGTTGGTTTAGATCAGATATTAGGAAGAAATTCTTCCCTCTGAGAGTGGGGAGGCCCTGGCACAGGGTGGCCACAGAAGCTGTGGCTGCCCCTGGATCCCTGGAAGTGTCCAAGGCCAGGATGGAGAGGGCTTGGAACACCCTGGTCTAGTGGAGGTGTCCCTGCCCATTGCAGGGGGGTGGAACAAGATGAGCTTTAACCCAGCTTTTCCAAACCGAACCATTCTAGGACTCTATGATTCTACTCTGTGCTCTAGAAACTCTTCTGTCTTGGCAGAGTCTTGCTCAAGCTACAGAAACTCCCCAATTAACATCGTATTTCCCAAAGCAACTTTCAAAGGCTCAAGTCTCTCCTCCTATCCCCAGAAGAGCCTTTTCCTTTTAGGCTTTTAATTAATGGAAGATTGAAAACTTTGTTTTTTTTATTTCTCACCAGTCAGTATAAGTGATAAAAGCAAATATTCCTAAAATGTGTTTCTGAATAATCTGGCATTCCCTGCCTTCTGGATATGCCTACTCTGGCTTTGAAAGGTTAAAAGTTTAAAATGGAGGTAGAAGTGATACCAAAAGCAAAATATGATGATGTTCTAAATGTAGACACTAACTCTTACCCAGACAGAAATGTTTTAAAAATGTGTTTAGAATGTGAGTTTTTCTGTCTTTGCTATAGTTTTGTATGTTGTCCGCTATGGTTTAGGTTAAAAATTATTGTAATAAGTTATTCGAGACTCCATAATCTTTATGCAGGAAAAGCCAATTCTTTATTTTTACAATTCATTTTATAGTTTTTACAGACCTCGTGTGCAGCTTTAATTGGTTAATAGCTTTCTTGCCAGTTACTCTATTGCTTAGTAAAAGGTATTCTGCTTGTCCATCAAATCTATCCTTGGATTGTTTACTTATTTTCTTTACTGAGTCTCATGGGACAAATCTTTTGTTACTGCAAGTGCATTTGTTTTTCAACCCAGGAATAGGTTGTTATGCTGTTGAGTTTTCATACCAAGGTTATTTTCACTTGGGAACTTGCAAATTACTTAGAAGAAGTGACAGGCTAACTTTGGCAATTTAACAGAGCAGGCCTGATTTCATGAGGCCTTTCTTTTATAATTCTTTTACCTGTCACGACAAAAAATCATATTGAAGACACAGCTGTGTTTAAATCATAATAATTTGATTAATTTTTCTTAAAAACATAAAGATCATCTACTTGCCTTTCTCATCATTTAGTCCAGCAATTCAGGATTATTTCTTTTCCTGGTGGGCACTCCCTTGTGCAGTGCAGTGAGTTTCTCTTCTGTGAAGGACCAGAAGTTCCTGTGGCAGGCTCTGCTCTGGCTTTGCACACCACTTGTACCAAGTGTACACAGCACTTGAGACCTTGGAGATCCTTAGAAGGCTTGGAGTTACCTTTTTTTTTTTCCCATTTATTTTCTGTGTAGTGGATTCCATCCTTCCTTCCATCTTTCCATCCATCCTTCCTTGTCATCAGCCTGTTCAGTAATACTCCAGTATGACAGCAGGGTGCATTCCACCTTGGGACTGCTTAATTACTGCTGCTTTAGGTGAATTTGGCAAAAATGCTCTTTCTTTTACTCACTGACCGTGTGCTAGGAGGAAGAAAGGCAGTGGATTAGTCACTGGAAGTGAATATGGGGTTTGAGGGTCAAGTCCCTTTGCTCTGGTATGTTCCTATAACATTATGAAAATATTTCTGGTGGGGCTTTTCAGGCTGACAGTAAAGTGTTATACTTTATACTTACTCTGAAATAATGGATAGGGGACAGTTTTTCATAGAACTATGGTAGATCTCAATCTGGAAGGGACCCATAAGGATCACTGTCCCCAGCTCCTTGTTTCTTACAGGACTACCTAAGACTGAACCATGTGAGAGTAGATGCTCCTTGGTGTCATGACCACTTCCCTGGGAGCTTCTTTAGTTTTAAAGCTACAAACAACAGAATTACTTGTGCAGCGTAATGCCAGGCCCCTACAGCAACTCATCTTCATTGCAGGGAAAATTCTTAGTTGAAAGCAGTATTATGAGGAAGGTGAAACTGTGAAAAATAAATCCAGCATGTGTTTAGCTGAAGCTTGAAATACTATGGAAGCCTTCTGGCTTGAAATGCTCAAGTTGATCACCTTGTTAGTGAACTGTTGCTCTGATGGTTGTTGCTGTTTGGTTCCTTCCCTGCCCAGCTGTGTCAGACAGAGCTCCCATTCTGTATGCCCATAATACCAGTTATTCCTTACCCCTGCATCATTTCCAAACTCCTCTGAAATGCCTTTCTAAGGTGCCTCGGTCTGATAAAGAACTGGGTATGCTGGGGCTGCTTCTGTTTACCTGCTTAGCTGATGGTGATGAGAGTTACATCTGTGACTGGTCATGGCCTGTTTATATTTTAATTTAAATGATTTGATCGCCTGGAGCATGAAATTGCCTAGTATTGATTTCACTGAATTCTTTACAGAGCTCTTTAGGTTGAGAACAACCTTAGGAGTTCAGCTGATTCACTTGGTTTTAATTTTGCTTTTCAGCTTTGGAAACCCTGCCCTGGATGAAAGAAGCATTTTGGCTCCTCTCTATCAGTGCTGCATGTAAGTGAAACACAAGGGTGCTGTTCACTTTACTGATGTAATTGCTGTCCTTAGGTTTGCAGTGTCATTAGCTTGGGAGCTTGCTGGCAACCTGAGAAGGTTTGCTGAGGTCCACAGTGCTGTGCTTTTTTGAGATATTGTCTATTTGATGGATTGTCACTGCCCAAGAAGCTCAGGAATCTATTTTAATGAAGGCAGTATGTCAGAGGGTTAGCTGCAGAAAGTGGTCTCACTTCCAGGTCACTGCTTCAGATCTATCCGTAGTCAGTGTGACAGGTTCTTTGCATCTGCAGCTGTCCCCATCCAGCTCCTGACAAATCAAAGTTCACATCCGAGCTTGAGCTCTCCCTGACAGAAGAGAAGGATTCAATGTGTCTGGCAATTTAATCATTTCAAACATGGTTTCTAAAGAAAACTGCAGCCCTGCTCAGGAGGCTCCTCTCAGGTAAAATCTGTAGTTTCTTTGCAGAGTTTTGTTCCCACTTTGGCCTTGTGAGCTGTGGTTTTATTTTCAGAGGCTGTGGCTTTTTTATTTCTGTTTTGTTTCCACTCTCTTATCAGGTCATTGCTACTTCTCATTAGGAAATAAATGCTCCAAGGGCTGGAGCCTCTCTCCTCTGGGACAGCCTGAGAGAGCTGGGATGTTCAACAGGGAGAAGAGAAGGCCCTGGGGAGACCTCAGAGCCCCTTCCAGTGTCTAAAGGGGCTCCAAAGAGCTGGAGAAAGACTTGGGACAAGGGCCTGCAGTGACAGGACAAGGGGGAATGGCTTCACAGTGATAAAGGGCACAGCTAGATGAGATATTGGGAAGAAGTTCTTCCCTGTGAGGAGACCCTGGCACAGGGTGCCCAGAGAAGCTGTGGCTGCCCCCATCCCTGGAAATGTCCAAGGCCAGGTTGGAACAGCCTGGTCTAATCGAGGGTGCCCCTGCCCATGGCAGGCAAGTGAAATGAGATGTTCCTTAAGGTCCTTTCCAGTCCAAACCATTCTGGGATTCTCTGAAAATTTCCAGGAAGAAAAATACTGAGATATCCATTTCCTGACTCTGATACTTCAACACTAACTCCTTCAAGCCTTCCAAATGGAACTTGTCCATGAAGCTTGTCCTTGAAAGGTTCTGTCTTCCAAATTTTCTGGGACCTTTGAAACCTGGGAACTTTGCAGAAAGCCTGAGTTCTCATCCTGCTTGCACTAAGCTCTGCTCCCTGCATACTGCCTCAGCTGCAGTACATCTGGCCTATGTTCTGCAAGATCCTTTTAAAAGTCATATGGAGAATTTTCAAATTCTTCAGTTTTCCTACATTAATTTTATATGTATGTTAAATTACATGCTTTATTGAGATTCTTTTTGGGTCTTTGTCATCTTGATTTCCCCAGATGCAACCAGAGATGTTTATCTCTGTAAGAGACTTTGCAATTTCCTGCTTTTCAGATATTCCTTCTTTCTGGTACTGGGCAAATGCCATATAAGAATTAATTTGCATAATTGTTTTAAGTGTATGTTTGTTACAACACTTGCTTATTTTGCTGGTTTTATTAGAGGCCATGAAACCCAAGAGTTTACACCAGGGGGTGCTAAAGATTTGGCCCTGAAAGATTTGGGGGAGAATCCCAAGAGACTTCATAGAACATGAGAGTTGAGATGGGCTGACACAAACAAGCTCAGCGGCCAGTGAAGAGGAAAGGTCACTGCTGTGTTCTCTTTCCTGGAAGTTTGGTCAACTGCCTGTTGCCCTTTGTGATTCATTATTAGTCAGTGATGCTCTTCCTGAGGTGACGTGACTTTTGTTTGAATTTGTTGATTTTCCTTCATTTTCCTTCCTTTCCAAACTGTGTCTGGGAGGCCTCAGGACTGAAGACCTTCTGTGCTCTCAGCCAGAAGTGTTCCTGTGTAACATCAGAGCTGTCATACTGGATTGATGCTTCATCACCTTCAGTTTTCAAGTTTCATTAGATCCTGTCTGTGATGCAGTTCCACCTGGACCCTGCCATCCCAAACCCACTGCTGCAATGAGTCTCCATCCTTGATGTTCCAGGCTCCCTCAGGAGGCTGGCTCTGGTATTCCCAGGGGGTGCAGCAGGACTGTGGTGACGTGTGTTTGTTTCTTTTGCAGCATCCGGGTTTCGACCTGGAACAGGCTGAATTACCTGAAGAACGGAGTCCTGAAGTCTGCCTTAAAAACTGCCATGTCGCACGACCCCATCTCACCCGTGCTCTCCGACCCTCACCTGGACGCCCTGGACCAGAGGCTCCTCAGCATCCTGGCCACAGTGAAGCAGTGCACAGACCAGTTTGGGCCAGATGTTGTGCTGGTGGAAGACAGGATGACTCTGTCTCACTTGTAATCGTAGCGGAACACGAGATGAAACTCCTTTTTTTAAAAAACGAATGAACAAAAAAAGCGATAGAAAAACAGCACAATCAGTTCAGAAGGGCTGTGGCCAAGATGGACTGACATGAACAGGAAAGCTCCCGAGCCAGAGGAAGGGAGGCGACACTGGCTTTTTCTTTGGGCTGGCAGCAGTGAGAGGTGGGAAGGGGCCCTCAGAGGGCTCAGCCCCGTGGTGGCATCGTGGCCACTGCGGCGTGTCCATTGCCGGCAGTGGGCGTCGCGCTGGATACAAACGGCTCTCGGTGCTGGTGCAGTGTGTGGAATACAGAACTCCTTCGTGGACTCAATCCAGAGGGGACAGACAGAGATGAACAGTGCAGTCCTCTCCCCTTCTCTTCCCCCGTACTCTGGCGAGTTTGTCTGATTCAGGGTTGTACACAATCAGCTCTGAGCTGGTTGGGCATTTTACTGCTTCTCTAGAGAGCGAGTGAGGGGCGAATAAAATAACTATTAGACTGAAGAGTTGTGCCACCCACTCCCCGGGGTGGGATGTTCTTCTCATTGTCTGAGGGGTGGGAGAGGGGACCTCTGCTGCTCACTTGGCTTTTCCTTGATTAAAGGCTGGGAAAGGGGGTTGCCTCATACGTGATAATGCTTCAGTGTTTTTGCTGAAGTCGTATCAAAGATTTATCCACAGGGTTGGAGATTTAGGAGAGGACAGGGTGGTTATACAGCACTTGATAATTAAGGGGTTATAGTAAGTTTCCATGTGTCTTGACCCTTTTTTTTTTAAGGAATCTGGCAAGGTCTGAGTGTAGAAAATATCTTTACAGTCCTGTGTCCATTATAACCCAATTTTCATTCTCTTGTAGCTGAGGAGGACAGAATCTGTCCTTGTAAGCAGTTCTGTGTAGCAAGATCAGGCTGCTTTACTGTGAGCCCTGAGTGTTGTAGAGCCTCTGGGCATGTGGGACTGGGGGAAGAGGAGCTTGCTGGACTTCCCCAGGCACCAGTAACCTGAGGTGTGCAGACAACCCTGAGTTGTGGTCTGTCTTCTTCATTTCACCTGAGAGAGCTTTCTGCTGCTCCCTGAGACCACAGCTCAGCACTGCTGTTGTTGGGACGCCAGTGTTGGAGTCCCACCTTCACATGGTTTGGCCGTGGCTGAGCTCAGAAGCTGTGACCACTTCCAGGAGGTTTTCTGCCTTCCCCAGCTGCTTCCTGCAATCCCCACTGCAATGTTCTGCCTGGGATGGTCATCCTGGGGTCCTCATTAATGCTTTTGCCATAGATAGAGAAAAGTTGGCTTTTCAGGGCAGGCTTGCAGCACTCATCTTGTGCTAATCCTGTTGTCCTTCAGCACTGCAGCCTGTGCTGCCAATGAGTTTGTGTCATAAAACTGACCACCTTGGGGCAAGTCTCAATTTGTGTCTCCAGAAGAGAAGCAGCTTCATCACTGTTTCCAAATGGAACAGCTTTGCATCAGTGTTCAGCCAGCATGGTCCTTAATGTAAGAAAAGAGCTCCCTTCCCCAAGTGATTACAGGTTACTGGACTTGAGAGCAAGAGCATCAAAAGGTCAGTTTGAGCCCTTTTCCTTGATTTTCCTGTCAGGATTTCTCTAACTGCAGTGTGGTGGGGAAAGAGCTGCTTCCTGTTCTTGCTCCTTGGCCACACCTGATCCAGGAGGTGTCAGGGAGAGAGTTTATCTGAAAAACACAGGCATTGGTTTATTTTGTTGAAGTCTTTCTCATTGCATGAGCAGAGTATCTTGAAAGTAGAATGTGACTGTTTACCTGAGATTGAATTTTGTGTTATTCTTGCTCTCTTGGACTTGGCCACAATCACAGATGTCCCCCAGAGCAGTGAGATGCTGGGATGGGGTTTGGAGTTCTTAGTCAGGATGGTGACACACAGCCAACCTTGAGGACTGTGAAGCTCGTTGCTCTATCACCTGGTAACAGAACACACTTTAGAAGCTGTGGGTGGTTCCTATGGGGCAGGAGCAGGTGCTGGTTTAAGCTGTTTCCCAGGAAATTTCAGATGATTTACCCAAGGGGAAGTTGGTGAAGCACATGGTTCGTGACTTGTAGCATTTCTAAAAGCATATTCTTCTCTTTGAGCTTTATCATGAGCTCTTAATATTTTGGGAAGGATCTGCCAAAATTTAATTTTTGATTTCTATATGATCACTCATGATATTTACATTTGATTTAATAATGGGTTCAAAAAAAGGTTTTTCAGTCTTTGAAATGAAATTAGTGTTGAGGACTTACATATTGCTCTAAGCTAAAGCTTTTGCTGTCAGATGGAACCTGGGGATAAGTTTTGCCCCAGTATAAATGTCAAAGATTTAAAGCAGGGTATTGGTTTATTTTGGTTTACTTGTGGACAAAGGGTGTGAAGTCCAGCATTATCAGTAGAAGGAGGCAAGAAATGGTTGGGTTTGGGGGGTGGTTTTTTATTTGTGCTATTGATAGTTCTGGTTGCTGTAAACACTACTGGAGGCTGCTGTTCTGCATCAGGAAAGAAAAATAAAATCCTCTCTGATTTTCACCAAAATCAGGAAGATCTGGTTTTGGCCTTGTGACAGATTCTGCCGCCGTTTTGGCAGCCTTGGTCCTTTTGCTTGAACACAGAAGCCGGAGAGATTTTAAACTGTAACCATTGCAAAGGAAATGAGGAGCAGCGTCCAGGTGCCAACAGGGTCTGCTTGAATCTCTGAAAAGTAACATTGTTTGCAAGGCAGGTGCTCTGTTGAGGAGGTTTTTGAGACACCTTCTGATTCTTGTTCACTGTGCACGTCACCCGCTGGCCCCAGATGTTACACACTGGTTGTGTCGTGGTTATCGATACCAGAGCACTAGAAGCACAGAAATCAAGAACTAATTAAAGAGAGCCTCATCAACCATCTGCTATTTACCTCTTCCTTCCCAAGTCAGCCGTCAGGGGGAGGAGACACTTGAGTCAGCTCCTCTTCCAGCAGCTGATGAACTGGAGTGTGTCTTGCCAAACAAACTTCAACTCAAAAGTACTAATTTATTAAGAAGGTAATTTATTTACTGCAGCAGCTGGAGCAAGATGCTGGAAACAGACCCCGCTCTCGGATGTGCCAGAGGAGGCCCCTGGGAGCTGCTGCACAAATGGAGTTGCTAATAAGCAAACAGAATGCAATCATGACTTTCTACTCCTATCCCCTGGGGTCAGATCCCACATAAAGCAACGTTGTGTGAATAAAGATTTTAATAAAGCAACATTGATGGATTGCCTAAGTCTCTCTCTCCCTCCCCTGTCTGTCTCTCTCCCGTTCCAGCATGTGGTGGGCTGAATGTGTGCTTTGCTGCTGCTGTCTCCCAGTTACTCCTCTGCACATGGTTGTCAATGGCATTTACTCCACTCATGTATATCCCAAAAATGCAGCTTGTTTGCCAGAGCCTTGTTGGTAAGGACAGAAGGGGATACAGAAATAAAACACACCTAGATTGAGGTGGTCTTCTCCCCATGCATCCCATGGCCCTGCATCTGCTGAGCATGTGGGCTGAGCCCTTGGCAGTGTCCCAGGAGCTGGTTCTGTGGAACCAGGGATGGTTGTGAGAGGTGTCTGTGGAGCTGCCAGGTGTTTGTGGCTGCCTTTGCTAAGCTTTTTTTGGGATGAGGCAGGTCACTGTTCCCCCTGAGAGCAGAGCTTTACTCAGCCTGCAGCAGAGTTCTTCTTAATGCCCCAACAGTGAGTGTTTCAGAGGCAGGATCCCTGAATTCAGGGATCTTTCACCTGCTCGGTAGCATCAACTGGTGGTGTGAAACCTGCTTTTCTTTAGAGTTTCTCACTTGAAGCTTCAGATTTCAGCGCTGTTGAATCCTGTATGAACTGCTTTCTGGGGTTTATTTTGAGGGTTTTGTGGGGGAGGATGTTCTGGGGTTTTTTGTTTCCTAGCATTGTGTGCTGACAGTAACTTTCCTCCATCTCTATTTTTGAGGTGCCAATTTGTTCAGGAAGCAGGGCGGGATTCTTGCTTGTGTGTGAGCAGTTCAACAGCTACAGATGCTTTTAAGTTCTGACAGGCAGAAACTGGCACTTGAGGGCTGTTGTTCCAAGCACTTTGTTGTGCTGCTGCTCTGTATTTTTGGAGTGGTTGGCCATAGTAACAGACTGAGAATTTGTATAACTGGGAGATTTTAGTGTTTCTGATTATATAATGAATGTACTTTTACAAAAGAATGAACACAAAACAACTTTGAGCCAATGGAGAACCAAAGGGGTTGAAAATAAGCACTTTCCCTGAAGCCCTCAAATCCTTTCCCTACAATTCTTTTATTGAATCTAAAAATTAAGAAAAGAAGTCCCTAGTTCATATATCCCAAGTGTGGGACTGGTAGTTTGTTCTTTGTGGAATCTCAGTATTTTTAAGAGACTGGGAAAAATAGGACTTTGTGGGGAAAAAAGGAAGGAGGGGAAAGGACTCCTCTCATACCCTTTATGCTAGATCTTCCTTTTATTTAGGGATCTCATCCATAGCTGTGTTATACAGAGCTATGGAGAGAGGCTCTTCTCCCCCTGCCTTCTGTCAGAGTGCAGAGATGGATGTGCAGAAGAAAGTGCTGAATGGAAATGGGGAAAAAACTAAAAGATGGGTGTGTGGCATTTCCCTGGACAGCCTGTAAATGAAATTCTGGATTGTGAGGTTCCCTCTGAGCGTTTGCTTGTCCTGAGCTGCACTGGGGTATGGAAGAAGGCAGGCATAACCATTTCTTGTGGTGCTGTTTTCTCTTCAGATGGCACCTGAGCTGAGCCGAGGTGGTGGAGTCCTAATCAGGTTGTTGCTGCTCACCAGGACCAACTGCTTGGAATAACCAGCCGTGAGTGACAAGCTGAGCATCCTCCCATCACCTCTAGGGCTGTGCAGGTCCCTGCAGCTGCCTCTGCTGCCAGACTCACCTTAAGATCAGCAAACGGCAGTTTGGGTTTCAGCAGAGGAAGGAAGAAACTATGCACTTCCTAATCCCCCTTCACAGAACTCCAGAATGACTGGGGTTGGAAGGGACCTTAAAAATCATCTTGTTCCAAGCGCCTGCCATGGGCAGGGTCATCTTCCACCAGACCAGGGTGCTCCAATCCCTGTCTAACCTGACCTTGGAAAGTTCCAGGGCTGGGGCAGCCACAGCTTCTCTGGGCATCCTGTGCCAGGGCCTCCTAAAGAGCTGTTTTTCCTCCTGGCTCTTACCGTGTGCTGCATGTGAGCAGGGCTGACATCCCAGGAATCCTTCAGAATTTTTGTTTTCCCTTTGGAACACGTAAGCATCTATTTTTTTTATGACATCTGCCCCTTTTAATAAGCCCTTTTCAGCTAGAGCAGTTATCCTGGGTGGGCAAAGTTTGAATATTCCAGCTATGAATTTTTTATAAGTGTGTATAAATGCTTCAGGTGCCTCAACTAGTTTTCAGAAGGACAGACAGCAATTTAGCTACAGCAAGTTTAATTTTTGTTTCTTTAATGCACTATTTTTAGTTCTGTTTAATTGTTGCAAGTGTTGTTCAGGTTTCAGCCTCACTGTTTTTGCAGCTGGAAGGGGCTGGTTTGTCAGTCCCAGTATCTGAACTGCTGCTGTGTAATATTTGCAGGCACCTGTAGATGGTGATGCACTCTTCTCCATGCCTGGGCTGCATCTCCCCTCCCATACACCTGGACCACGGAATTACCAGGCTGAATTAATTCTATTTATGATCCTTCTTTTATTTTTCTGAGCATGTGGCATAACCTTGAAATCCTTTCTATTTCCAAAGCCTTTTGGCCTCGGTCTCAGTTAGGATACCAGGATAGCAGGCAGCAAACACAGCCTGGACAGCCTTGCTGACTCACCCGCTGCTCCCTGATTTTTGCGTCCCCTTTGAAAGGACACTGGGGAACAGCTGCAAAACCTCAGCCGAGCCGCAGGGCTACTCAAAAAGCCGATTGTTTGCCTTGCCCGGGCGAGTGCTGCGGCTCTGCGGGCGGCGCTGTCCGGAGCCTCCCCGGGCCCTGGGCAGCTCCTTCCCCTCCCAGGCGGGGCCGGCCGGGCCCGGGGCGGGGCCGGAGCCGCTGCCGGGGCTCGGGGCCGGGTTTGTCCCCGTGGCCGGGACAGCAGCAGGGCCCCGGCCGCGGCTGTTGCCCAGCACCGCCTCAGGAAGTGAGCTCAGCTCGGGCCGGGCCGCTCCGCTCCCTCAGCCCGCTGCCATGGGCCAGGCCCGGCTCCCGGCCCGCCGCGGGCTCGGCTGCTGCGTGCTGGTGCTGCTGCTGCTGCTGGGCGGCTCGGGCAGCCCCGGGACAACGCCGCCGCCCCGGGGGCCGTGGCCGCAGGAGCCGGGGGCCGAGCCGGAGGGGGCACCCTGGGGCAGGGGGAGGTACGAAGCCGTGAAGAAGCATTTGGGAGCTGTGGGCGCTCTCTCCAAGCAGTATTGGCGGTACCTGGCGTGCAGGGTGTGGCAGGAGGGCTGCGAGGAGGAGGAGAAGCAGCAAGAGGGACGAGAGGCCAGTCCCATCCCAAGTAAGCGCCTTACTCTGTTCTCTCCCGCGTTCTCTCTCTGCTGCCCCTCAGCAGCAGGGCCGGACACGCTGCTGTGCCCGCGGTTCTGTGGCGCTGCCCTTCTTCCCGAGCATTGTTGCCCCGGGCATCTCCCTCCTCGGCAGAGCCCGGGGTGAGGGGAGCGCTCCTGCACTTCCTGGGCACTCGGAACCATCCCGAACCAGCCGCTGCCAGTTCCCAGCTCACTGTCCCTCCCCACAGCCAGCGCTGCCCGCAGGGGCACGGCTGGGTCCATGCACCTGGGAGAGGGGTGCCGTAATGGGGCTCAGCTGAGCGTCTGCTCATAATGTTAAAAAGGCACTTTCCTGGAACCTCTCTCTCCCGTTCACAGGCTGGAGCTTTCCTCTGGTGGGCCAGGATTACCTGGAAATCCTCTCAGCCTGGTACTGCAGCTTCGGCAAGTGCTGCGAGACAGGAGACTGCAGGATAATCAACAACATCACAGGTAGGGGCTATGCAGCTCGTGTGGCTTGTTTCGAGGGGTTTTTCCTGTTAAAGTATATTCTAGACAGTGATGTTAGTATGGGGCTTTTCTGAGCAGGGTGCTGAGGTGTGGAAGGGTGAGAGGCTGAGCTCAGTCCTGTGTCCTATTTGAAATTCTGAGACCAAAAAGAGTTTGTTCCTTGCTGCACGGCATATTTGCTCCAGCTTGCTGTGAGCCCTGCTTGCATCCCACAGCTTCCAGGTACATGCCATGGGACCCACACTGGCCCAGGACCATGCCCTAGGTCAGGAGGGCACACTCTGAGACCTGTGTGTAAGCCATGAGTAGGTGTTTTTGTGTTTTGCTGTCCCTGGAGGCTCCTGGTGTGTGAATCCTGTGTTGGGAGTTTGGGAGGCCTCTGGGCATCGGTGCTCTCTGCAGCTGCCAAACACCTCTGCCTCTTCCTAAAGGAAAAAAGGAGTCACTGGAGGATTTGTGTCTTTTTGGGGCCACAATTGATGTAGGTAGGGCACAGGCAGCCTGTGGCTTTAATGCCCCTTCAGAGTCCTTTCAGCCAGGCAGCCCTGCCACGTTTTCTCCTCTTACTCCCAACTGCAGTAGCTGTGCCAGCAGTAGAAGCCTGAGCTCGTGCTCTCTCTATGCAGGGCTGGAGGCAGATCTCAGTGGGCAGCTCCACGGGCAGCACTTGGCCAAGGCAGTGGTGGTGCGGGCAGTGCGGGGGTTCCTGCAGAGCCCACGGCCCCAGAAGGCGCTGGTCCTGTCCTTCCATGGCTGGTCTGGCACAGGGAAGAACTTTGTGGCTCGGATGGTGGCCAGTCACCTGTACCGGGACGGGCTGAAGAGTGACTGTGTCAGGGTGTTCGTCTCCCTCCTGCACTTCCCACATCACAACTATGTGGACTCCTACAAGGTGAGAGCCAACAACACGGGGTGGTCCAGTGTGTGAGCTGGGCTGGAGTTCTTGTCCTTTCCACGTGGGGCTGTGCCTTGGGTTTGTGAGTGAAACTGGATCCCACAGCGCTGTCCTGGTTACTGCTGAGCAGTGCTTGCACAGCCTCAAGGCTTCCCCCCTCTCCCACTCAGCCCCTGAGGTGGACAAAAAGTTTGGGACACACCGAAGAGCTGAGCCCTAGTGCCAAAGGGGTGTTCCATGTAATTCCCTGTCATGCTCAGGAATAAAAGCTGCAGGGAGGGGGTTTGGGGGCAGGAAGCCATTGCTCAGAGACTGGCTGGACATCAGTCTGTTTGTGGCAAGGTAGGTGGCTGCCTTTGCACCACTTGATTTCTTTCTTTCCTCTTTCCTTCACTTATTAAACTAATTCATCACACCTCACTCGTTTTCCTGCCTTTGCTCTTGCTGTTCTCTGCCCTGTCCCGCTGGGTGGGAGGAGATGGAGTAGCTGTGGTGCTTGGCTGGGTTATCCCAGGGCATCCCAGGGGCTCCTGACTCTCCTCCCCTCTCTGCAGGCCCAGCTGCACAGGCAGATCAGCGAGACCCTGCAACGCTGCAGGCAGGCCCTGCTCATCTTTGATGAGGCAGAGAAGCTGCATTCCAGCCTCCTGGATGCCATCAGGCCCTTCATGGCTCAACAGGACAGCGAGGATCAGCAGAGATCCATCTTCCTCTTCCTCAGGTGATTCCTGGTCCCCTGAAGGGATGGGGACGAGCCAAGTGATGGTATTTATCCCCAGAGGTGCGTGACACAAGGGGCTGAGGCTGCAGGGGAGGGCACAGATACCTCCTTCCCTTTCCTCCACGCTCAGTTTTACCTATGGATCGTCCCTGGGAACAGGGCGTTTGCAGGAGGAGCTGAGGTCCAGCTGAGCTGGGACACCTGAGCCAGTGTCTAGACTTGGAGGCAAGGAAGCAGAGTCAGTTAACATGGAGTCACCCTGCCCAGCTGAGCAGGAGAGGTCACACTCCAGGGGCAGAGCTGGGGCTGAAGGTCTTGGTGGGAAGTTCCTGGGAGGTGGGAACTGGGGAGTTCCCACTGCCTGGCTGTGGCTGCAGACTGAGGTGCTGTGAGGCTGATCCTGGCATCAGCACAGCCTGGTTTAGTTGGTTCCTTTCCCAGGAGTTGGGCACATGTGCACCCCAGCACTGTCTGTGGGTGGGTGGGATGCAGCTGGAGGGAGAAATGGGACATCCCAAACCCAGGATGTGAGGCAGGCAGCTGACTGAAGTGCCCCTAAAGAGTGAGAGATCAGCACCTTGGGCCCCCTTCAGTTTAGGAATTGCAGCCTTGAGTTTGGCTCTGGCAGGAGCTGTTCCTACTGGTTGGAGGTGAGCAGACTATTCCTCCTCCCACCATCCAGGCAAGTGTTCCAACCTCCAGGCTTGGTGGTTCCCCCAGAGAGATTTCCCTGCCTGTGGAGGATGTGTCTGGGTGCCCGTGGAACTCCCCACACTCCGGTCCCCCTTGTGTGGAAGGAGCAGTGGTGGCAGGGGCAGGTGCTGCCCTGTTGCTCAGCACAGGGTGGACGTGCTGGCAGCTGCTCTGGGCTGACCTTGTGTTCTGCCTGGAGCCAGGGAGGTCAGGAATGGACACTGTGTCGCTCCCCCAGGAATGGACGCTGTGTCGCCCACCCCTATGCCACCAAGCAGAGGGGAGCAGGGTGCCTTGAAATGCAGCAGTGTGTAATCCCAGAGGTTTCATCATTCCTGGTGGCAGTGTGACACTGACCTGCTTTAGGAGGGATGGCTCTGCCCCAGGGCTCCTGTGGACATTGGCACAGTCCTGCAGCTTTGCCCAGGTGTGGGAGTTGAGGACAGGGTAGGACTGGCTGCCTGTCCAGCCCAAAGGGGCTGTTTCTGCCCAGTTTGGGTTGGGAGCAGGATCAGTACCAGCTGTTTGCTCCCAGACATGGAGTGGGGGCATGGTGGGAAACAGTGGTGGCTTTTTCATTTTCCCTGCCTTCCATTTGGGGTCCGGAGCCTCTGATATGAGGATGGGGTGCAAGATCTCTGCCTCCCACTGCCTCTCTGCTTCCCACCCACACAAGCTCTGCATCCAGTTGGTTCCCAGTTCACTGGGACATCCAGGGCTGGGGGCAAACCCTTCACCAGCACCTGGGGGGGAACACCATTCCTGGAGCTGCTTTCCAGCGTGAAGGGCTGTCCTGGGACCCTCAACAGCTGCCAGGGCCTTGCAAACCCCACCACAGAGCTGCTCCCATGGGTGTCCAGAGGAGTCCTTAGGTGGGAACTGTGCTGCTGCTTTGTCCCATGGGCAGAGGATGCTTTGCCAAGTCCTGGGCTGACACTTGAATCCCTGCCCTGGACCTTTACTTCCAGTGGGACTCCTGCCATGTGCCCTGTCCTTTAACCTGGACCTTGTGGTGGCTTGCTTAGCATTTGGTGTGGAGCCAAGTGTCACCTGCCAGGTCGATGGCTTCCCAGTCCAGGACAGGGGACCGAGGGAGGTGGAGGATTCTGCTGCCCCTGGGCCTGAGCTGGCAGGATGGCAGACAGCTGCATCGATGCCTGTGGAATGGGGCTCTTTGGGAAGAAGGCTGGCTCTCCATGTGCTCATCCTAGACAGCAAGTCCTCTGTTGCCAACAGAAATGCTGGGGCCTGTCTGCAGGGAAGGTGCTGGCAGCTCTCAGCAATTCAGCTCGGGGGGAAATCTTGAGTGACTTTCCTCTGTGTCCACAGCAATCTTGGTGGCAACACCATCAATGAGGTCGCCCTGGACTTCTGGCGAGCCGGCTGGGCGCGGGAGGAGATCTCCCTGGAGCTGCTGGAGCAGCGGCTGCGGCGGGAGCTGCAGGAGGCTGCAGGTAACAGCTGGGTTTGCTGGGGGGGCTGTGGGCAGGCTGCCTGCAGAGCTGCCCCTCTGCACCACAGGGCTGGGCCTGGGGGAGCAAGCCCTTGCTCCACCCCGGCCCAGGGTTGTTGGCAATGAGAGCCCCATCCTTGGTCCCCGTGAGCATGTGGGGAGGGAGCCAAGAGGCCTCCTGGCCCCTCCAGCCCTGAAAATGGCTGGGGGCAAGAGGCAGCTCACGTCACAGGGCAGTACCGAGGCTTCTCTGGGGCTCAGGTGTCTCTAGAGGTGCTCTGAGCTCAGAGTGCTGAGCAGCTCTGCACACGTGGGTGCCACCACCCGTGGCTGGATGAGCCCCTTGGAGCCAAGCCTGGCCTCACAGAGGGGTGATGCTCTCAGGTGAAACTTCTGAGTTTGCCTTGTCTTGTGTTCTGCTCCAGAGAACAGCTATGCCCACAGCCACCTCCTCAGAGAGAACCTCATTGACTTCGTGGTGCCGTTCCTGCCTCTGGAATATCACCATGTGAAGCTCTGTGCTCGGGACGCCTTCCTGGCCCGTGGAATTCCCTACACTGAGGCAACGCTCGACGAGGTGGCCCAGATGATGGTGTTTGTCCCCAAAGAGGAGAAGCTTTTCTCTGCACAAGGCTGCAAATCCGTGCCCCAGCGCATCAATTATTTCCTTCCTTGAACACCAGGTGGGACCACACGAGTGCTTGAAGGTGGTTCTGCACTCTGGGAGCTGCTCTCTTTGCACAGGGTCAGCAGCAGATGACCCAGCCAGGCACTTGCACAGGGACTTAACAGAGACTTAAATCCCCCGTTACTCCCAGAGCTGTTGCAGGGAAGGAGCTGCATCCCTTACTCCTGGGATGTGGGGACAGCCAGTGCTTGGCTGCATTTGGAGTCTGTCTGGTGTTTTATCTGCTGCCTTTTAGCTGGCAGTAGCCTGAAGGGGGGAGATGGGGTTCTGCTGGCAGATGCATGTGAGTCCCCATGTGAGTGGGGACTGGGAATGTCCAAGTCCTTGGTTTGTTGCTCTGCGGTGAAGGGAAGCCTTGGACAGGCTGGTCCTGTTGAGACACTGTGGCTGAAGCCATGTCGCTGTCCCCAGTTTTCTGTGTAACTTTACAAGGTCACCCAGAACTGTTTTGCTGGAGTTTTTCCCCTCTGTTGCCCTCATGCCTTTCTAAGGTGTCTGCTGCTCAGGGACACATGAGCCAGGATCATTGTCTCTGCTGGAGAAAAGGACTGAATAATCTCCTCTGGAGATGCCAAACCCATAGCTCTCACCTTGGAGTGCCCACTTCTCTCTGGAGTCTTCCGTTGTATGGAAGCAGCTGCTGGGATGAGGGGAACTCCTGCTGCAATTGTTTTGCTGTGGGGGTTGGTGAAGAGCCCGTTTCCTTCACTGCAAAACCAAAAAGGGGAGAGAACTCCTCTGCCAAGGGCAAAGGGCAGGTGAGGAGGATGGTGGCTGAAGCATCAGGCTGGAGCTCAGTGTGAGTTTTCATGGATGCAGTAAAAACTTGGGTTTTTTCCTTCCCTTTTTCATTTTTCTTTTCAGTACATTTCATGCTGTGGTTTTTTGCCTGGTATCAGCATTATTATTATTATTATTTCAAGGGGCTGTTTGCTGTCTCGGTACTCTCCAGGTGATAAGTGTGTTGCAGCAGCTCCCAAAAAATTTCGTCAGTGTTACGGGAATCACCCTGTGACCTCTGGGTCAAAATTCCCTTCCAGCAGGGCTGTGCTGGCCAGGAGTGAAACAGCACCTGCCAAGGCCAGGGCTTGGCTTCCCGGCCACCCCCACAGGGGGACCTTTGATCTATTTTAAGCTTTGACCCATTTTGTGGTGCCAGTGATGAGCAGCACGACCTCTGGGAAAGGTTGAGCAGACAGACACGTCCAGCCCTGCAGACTTTGAGTCCTGCGTCCCCCTGGCACGGTGGCTCCTTATCTAAGGAGGCTTCAAGGCAGAGATGAGCTGGCCCAACTCATTGCCACTGCCCAGCCAGTGCAGGTGGCTGAACCCAGCTGTGTGGAATGGACTTGAGGCTGTGCCAGCCTGTGTGAGCAGGCATTTCTGAGCCTTGGTTTATGGTTAATCTCAGGTGTCAGAAACCTGGGACGCACTGGGGCGATGCCTCCAGCTGGGGCAGGGAGACTGCTGCCCCACAGGACTGTGTTTGGTCACCTGGGCAAACAGTTTAGCAAGCTGTTTGTTGAAGGTTAGTTGCCAAAAGGTTGTGTGGAAGCCAGGATAACCCGTGATTTTTTCTAAATGTCTGGAAGTGTTCGGCTGGGTTCGGCTGCCCCAGCACACTTGGGCAGGAGGTCGACGTGGGGCTGGTTTGAGGTGGGCACAGGAGCAGCTCTGGCTGTGGCTGCTGAGGGAGGAGCTGGTGACACTGATGAGGGCGAGGCAAGAGCTGCTCTCTGCTGGATCACAAGTGTGTGTGTCACACTTGGGTGTGAGCTGTGATCAGCCCCACAGCAGCAGCAAGAGCTGCTCTCTGACCCCACCAGGGCAACAGTTTGGTTCTAAACAGATACCACAGAAATAAAGATACTGCTTTTTTTGCTACCTGGTGGAATTATTTCTCTTTTTAACCATTTTTTCTACTCAAATGAACAAGCTTCTGGTTAGCACTGAGCAACTTCAAATATTCATTAAGAGGAAAAAAAAAAACCAACCAGCATCTACTCAAGTGGTTTTTGCCAATAAAATATTGCAACCTTTATTTAAAACAAAATGCAAATTGGCAAAACTTTGTGGAACGACAGGCAAAGAGGCCCTTCCAAGGGCCTTATTTACATCAAGTTTAACACTGTTCGCAGTTCACAGTCAGACGATAGTGAGAGAATTAAATTAGAAAAACAACCAAAATATATTACAATAACAATTAAAAAAACAAAAACAGTTGACAACACTGCTAAGAGTGATTGGTGATTAACGTGTTTCATTTCAATCCATTCCTGCCCTCAATACCAACACAAACAGTGCCATGTGAGCCGAGCAGGCGCCACCTCCCGTGCACAGCAGACACGTGGGGAAGAACAGGAGGAGCCCCTTTGGTACAGACATTGCTTAGCGTGGAGCTGCGAGAAACAAACGAGTCAGTGTCCCAGAACCACCAGAGAGCCGGCTGCGGGCTTTGTTCTGCACTCCGGGGAGCTGCAGCACAACCCCAGCATCACCCGAGCCGGGCAGTGCCCTGGGAGGTTTCCACACGTGCTGCAGGCTCCCTGGCAGCTCCTGATGGGCAGCAGGGCTGAGCTGAGTGTGTTACACGAGGGGGCAGCAGCCTGCTGGCTTTGTAACCACCCTCCTGGAGTGACTCGTGCCTGTCAGCGCTGTGGATGCCCCAGAGGAAAAGCCTGCCTCAGGTAGGTGCTAGGACATGGGGGTTGGGATTGCTCTGTGGCTGCACAGTGTAACCCACCCCACATCTCTGCCCGCTGGGGAGGGGCTGCTCTGTCTCCACTGTGGGGTTTTGGTTCCCTGTGCCCCACAACTCCTGCCAAAGCACCCTGACCGATGTCAACACTTGTGTTTGTGTCTCAAAGACACAAGGCCAGTGGCACCCAGGAGAGGAGGACAAGCACAGCCCTCTCTCCCTCCCTGCTGTGTTCTGCATCGGCAATGCTGCTCCCTTCAATTCCCCTTTCCCACTGGCTAAATTTGGTGCAGTCCCAAGAGCCAGACTCTTAGCTCAGCTTCACCCCTGCCCACACTAATGAAGAACATGACTAAATCAAGTGCACCACTTTGGGGTTAAGAAGGGTGTACAGTGCAGGAAGAAGAGAGAATTGCACCTGTGACTCAGCTAATTCCCACAGTGGTAGGAAGAGAAAGTGCCCCCCTGAGCTCACTCTGTGCTTTGTGCTTGGGCCTGTGGGTGCCATCGCCCTGGCAAAGACAACTGCTTTAAATCCTGGCCCGTGGCAGTGCAAGTGAGAGAGCCCAGCTCCAGCCATGCCCCCACGGCTGTCTGACAGTGCTGAGGAGAAGAAACAACAGGATTTACGCCTTGTCCCCTGCCCCAACCCATGGAGCATGAAGTGCTCTTCACTGGGACAAATAATAGGGTGTCAGCACCCACACGTCTTTTGCACATCTGGCTGAAAACAGAGAATTGGCCACAGTGGAGACCTTTAAGGCTGAAGAGAAAGACAGACCTAGCTAAAGGGAGAGGGAATGCTAAAAGTTTTAGGAGTAGCTGTGGAAGGAAGAACAACTGGATGGTAATTTTCCAGCAGAACCAGCTTTCCCAGAGAGCATCCTTTTGCTATCCTGCCAGAGGGCAGGAGAACATTGCAGTTTGGGAATAAAACACTCTAGGACAGCAGAAGTCCCAGCAATTCTGCATCCTTCAGTTTAGGGGAATACAAACTGTCAAGTCAGCACTACCTCTGCCACAATCTGCCTGCTGTTAGATGATAGGTAAGAGCAGAGAAAACACTCCATGAGAGTGACAACAGGCAAATCCCAAATTCCACTGGCCTCTGATTTTGCACCATGGGAGGGGTCAGAACTAAACCAGCTCCTGTGCTGGGCACAGAGGTGGTAGAGTCTCTGTGCTTGGAGATGCCCAAAAGCTGCCTGGACACGTCCTCTCACAGGTGACTGTTGGTAGCCCTGCTTGGGTAGTGTTTGCACCAGGTGACTTCCAAAGGTCCTTCCAACCTCAGCCATTCTGTGACTCTGGAAAAGCAGTTGGATGCTGCCCTGTCCCACTACCCATCTCTGCTGTGGGGCAAGGAGAAAATGGGGCATCTGAAAGGAAGTGGGGATAGCCAGTGTTCATTGGGACACAGCTGCTGTCTTCAGAAAGGGCTGCAAGAGGGGAGTTGTAGTAGTTAGAAATTCCATATTGCTATTCTGGAAGACTAGCATTTAGGAAAGAAAAGAAAAAAAAAAAAGAAAAAAAAAAAAAGGCTTCTTTCAAAACACTCATCAGAACTGGGCTAAGCTTCAAAATGTTCTGGCTAAAATTCCTTTCCCCTGGAACCTCTTCAGTTCCAGCCCATTTGTCCCAGGCTGAGCAGCAGTACAATGATGGAACCATGTGATGGTCTGCCAGGGAAAGCAAGACCTGCCCTTCTGCTCCAAAGAAAAGAGAGCCCCCATCCTCTAAATCCTTCTGATTGTTTGACAGGCCATGTGAAGCAATGCCACAAGCCACCTTCCCTTTGCAGGTCACCTTTCCAAAGGCAGTTAGTTTGGATGCACACCTTCCATGAAGATGACTGAAAGAGATAAGGTAAACCACAAAAGCCCTCAGTAAAGTCTAGGAGATAAGGGGCTGGTACTCTCCTGTGGAAGAGCCTTGGGACAGCCCCCAGGGCTGCAGGGGATCAGGACTTGCCAGCACAAGGGGGTGCTTGGTTCTTTTTCCCCCCCAACACTTCCCTTACTGGGCCACAGAAGCTCACTGGTCCCTTGTACCTCACATGCTGCTCCTCTGCTGTGCCTCCATGCACCCTGAAACAACTTTGCTTAGCTCAGACCAGTAATGAAATGAGGATTCTCAGACACCAATCCATTTCTAAAGATTTTTCCAGGCCTGTCTTGCTATGCTCTGTGGGAAAAACAGGGACACTTGCTGAGACACCCAGCCTGCTTCCAAGCACCAACATGTCCTTCTAGACAGAAATGAAGTGCCCACCTGTGCCACAGCTCCACTCTAAATGCTCAGACTAAAAGCAGCATGGCCACACTTGAAAAACAAATTTAAAAAGCATTTTAGCCAAAAAAAAAAAAAAAAAAAAAGACTTAAGGTGCAAAGCAAGTGAGATCCTCTATCACCAGCAGTGTGAAGTGAGCAGCAGCATGCAGGTAAGGTGTATTTGGAACCAGGTTTCAGGCCTGTTTCCTTTCCTCTCACAAACCAGCAACTGAGCTCTTCCTACTTGCCAGTACATTTCCACCTTGGGGAGTAGTGTGTAGACACAGACCAGCTTTTTGAGGCCAGAGCAGTCTGCAAACAGCACCAGGCCCAAGGATGACAATGCCAACCACTCAGCTGCTCTCAGTCTGGGGTTGATAGTTGTTAGAGGGCATTAGAGACCCACTGGGAGCCCTTCAAGGTAGAGTCACAGCTTTTGTTGCCACGCCTCAGGCAGAGGAGTGCACAGGTTATGTGCACATTCCCTCCACCACAGCATAGGATTCTGGTCTAGCCTTTAAAGTATGGGAATAAATACATGGAGATGCCCGTGGTGTTTCCTGTGTGCTGCCATACTTCATCACCTTGGGATGCAGGGAAGCTGGAAGCCTGTGAGACAGGTAAGCATCAGAACAAATCCCAGGAATCTGGCAGTGTGAAGAGTTAGGGACTGGTCCAGGGAATCCTGCAGCAGTAAGGACATGTGGTGAGCAGGCTGGACCTTTCTGGTTCTCCAGCTGGCCCTGCAGTGCTGTGACTGCTAAAGGAGTGTGGAGAACAACCAGAGGGGCAGAGGCTCTGCCTTACCTACCATGGGTCCTCACGGTGATCAAACTGAACTGGGAAGTCAACCTGGTAACAAGTTAAAAACAATCTAGAGCTTAAAAAAAGAAAGAGCCCACCCACCCCAACAACAACACTGCCAAGTTGTGCAAGAGCCCCAAACTACTCAAAAATGACCATCAAGCAGCACCTGTGCTAGACCACTAGAAAGAGGTGTCAGCTGAGTGAAGGCTGTGTGGTGGGAAGGGGGAATTCCAGTGGTAAGTCTGCCCAGCATCCCTGACGCTTCCAACCCAATGACGATGAGAACGTGGTGGATGAGGTGGACAGGGGAAAAGGGACAGTTTCATATATTAACTAATTTTGCAGTTCTCATTACAGCAGCAACAGTGCTGTGGAAGTCAAGCCATCCAGACCAGTGCATCCACCTCCAGCAGCTCTGGATACTGTCAGTGCATTAGACTTTCCCCTCAGCTGCACACGACTCCCCTCCGGAGCCGCTCCGGCTGCTCTGCCATTGGTACCAGCAGAGCCCCAGTGTCTTTCCTTGGCCTTGTCAGGACAGCAAAGCACAGGGGCGTGCAGCCAGGGCAGGATCTGTGCAGCCAGGCAGCTGCAGCCACCCCAGGACTCCAACTGTCACCACCATCCTGCCCAGAGGGAGAACCTGCCATCGGTTCTCCTGCCTCTCCAGGGGAGGAGAAGGAACTTTCTTTCCCTTGCCATACCAAGCAGATCAGCCTGACTAGGTAGGGACAGACCCTTGATGTTCTGCCCCTTACAGCTTTAATCTACCTTCTCCATCCCCAATTTTTTGAGATGAACCTGTAAACGTGAGGAGAACTCAGTGATCTGAGGTACTTCACATACTCAAGTATCAGTCTTTCCTTTTGAAAGCATCAGTACAGAAAAACAGTCCCGCCCTCCCTGTGTGTGTTTCTCTTACCCAGATTGACAGTAGCTACCTTTGCACCACATCACTGATTTCTTGGACACATGACAATAAGTTATTAAGGACGGGGTTTGCCCCATGGACGCCAGCAGCTGTGGAGGACACCTGCAGCTCCTGCAGGCTGAGTTCCAGTTTGCTCACGGCTTCCCGGAAGGCGAATTTGTTGCGCGTGTGCGGGATGCAGTCCACGTAGCCTGAGCAGTAATCCAGCAGCTGGTGCCCCGTGTCCACCAGCTGGCTGTTGGGCGTGGGCTCGGCAATGGCGCTGGAGAGCAGACCCGCGCACTCCAGCAGCGCCTCCTTGCTGATCTTGTCCGCGGGGATTTTCTCGGCCGCCTGTTTGGTCTTTCTCAGCGCTACCTTGGCGCCGGCCGAGCCGTTGGCCATTTTCACCGGGGAGGTGGAAGACGATGACAGAGGCACTTGGGGCGGAGGCATCACGGGCCTCCCAGATTTTCCACCAACAGGTGCTGCTGCTGCTGCTGCCTTCTTACTCCCTTCGCTGGATTCCAGTCCGTGCTGCGCTCCCGCCACGCTGCTCAGCTCCTCTGCTGCGTCCGAGCAGGCAGCTGGCTGCTGCAGGAGCCGCATCACCGGTGGTGGAGGTGGAGCACACTTTGGTTTTACCCGTCTGGGCCGGTCCCTGTCGCCGGAAGAAGTGACCTGATGCTCAGATAAGAGCTTAAATTTATTACCCTGAGAGTCTGTGCCAATGAGCTGCACGTCTGCTGGAGTGTGTTTTAGAGTGGGTGAGATTAGGACTGGCACTTTGTGGTTATGAGTGGTTGGAAGTATTGCTGCAGCCTTTACCGGAGATGACCACCCTGGCCTCTCGCCATCCTCAAGGGCTCCTTGTCGTGGGCCACTGTTTTTTTCTTTACCCTTAGGAGCTGCCACTAGCCCTGGACCCTCCTTTTCTTCCGATGCGGAGGGAGTTCGGAAGGGGAGTGCTGTGGCACCCCTTGGCAAGAGTTTTGCTTTTGGTCTCTCTCTGGTCAAAGCAGGGCCTTCTTCAAACCTTTTGGGAATCAGGTCACTGGCCCTCCCCGTGCTCTCATCGGGCTGGGAGGAGGTGGACACAGTCCGTTCCAGCTGAATTTTTGACCTCTGGGAATTTCTGGGAAGGGTCATTGCCATCCTATCCTGCTCTGGAAGCCCTGAGGACATGGAAGATGTAGAGTTTGACCTTGGAAAAGGCTTTGAAGCTTCTTCATTGCCAGTGGGTTTTCCTGCTCGTAAACCCAGTGTCTTTTTAATCAAGCGTGGCGTAAAGAAGCCAGTGATGCCCGACCACCCTCCACCAGTGCTCACAGCCCCAGCACTGCTGGGCCCAGTGCCCTCCTCGCTGAAGAAGGTCCTCTGCACAAAGCCCCCCCCGTAGCACTTGGGGGGAGCCAGGCTCGTGTCCTGCTGCGCGGGAGCAAAGGAGAACCCGTCCACGTGCTGCAAGGAAGCAACAGAGGAAAAGTTACCCGTCAGCTCGTATTTCTTATGGGGCTGGTTCTCCATCTCACGGAAGGAACTGCTGCGCTTGGGAGGTGTGGGAGCATTCCTCTTCTTCATGAAGGAGCTGAAGAAGCCCCCTTTCCTGTCCCTGGTGAACGTGGTCTCTTTGGCATCCTCCAGGAGGCTGCTGGGGGACTTGTCCCTCTGCTTGCGGGGCAGGGCGGGGGACCCGCCTGCTGGCTGTGTGCTTCTGATGAAACCTGAGCAGGAGAAACGGGTGTCAAGCTGCACAATCTATTTCCATTTCCACCTCCCTGTCCTGCACTGGGTTTTATAGGCCTGGTGTATTTACCTGCCCAGGTACTGCAGAGATGGAGTGAGGGAAGAACTGAGCACTTGTATTTTATTTTTTTCTTTACTTTTTTCTATTTCTGCATGTGACTTGTCTATACCGAGAAGGCCACTTTGGAGAGAGATCAGAAAAGAGTTGCTCTTTTCTTTCTGTTTATTGCTCCCTTACTGTAATTTGCTGCTCCTTTCTAAATACCCTAAGACTAGGTGAAAATCTCTCACTGCATTGTTAACTTTAGTTTTGAAGCTGTCATTTAAAAAAAGAGCAGCAAAACTGAATTACAAAGAAAAAATAAAATGGTATTTACTAAAAGAACATTGAAAACACTACAGTGTTTTCTATTTGCTAGTAAATAATTGACACAGCAGCACAAAGCATGCCCATGTCATGTTGCTCTTTGTTTCACTGGGAATTTACACCCAGAGCACGTGGCCTCACTGCTTCCCTGTGCCCACACCTGGTGCTGAGCTGGATGCTGAGTGCTCCACGGTGTCCTGTGCTCCTTCAATGTTCTCCTTGTTCTCCGCCTGCTTCTTCAGTGTTCTTGTCTTGGAGGGAAGCATGGGCAAGCGGGGCAGGTAAGGAACTATGGATGAGGATGAGGCTGTTCTTCCAAGCTCCTCTGCTACCTCTGTAAGGAAAAAAGGGAACAGTCAAAACAGAGACCAGCAAAGGAAGAGGAAAAAAAACCCCTCCATCTTTACTGCAAACACAGACTGGCAGGAAGAGATCCATGACTGAGAAATACATAATTTATGGATTTAGTCTTTGTTCAAGTCTAGAGGTATTCAGGGTCAGATGTTTTTCATAATGATTTCAAACTCATTTACATCTTTATAAATTCAGCCAAAAAAAAAAGCAGTGCTAGGACCTGTACAGGGGGTCTATTAAAGGCTGCTGAAGAGCTTAAGACAGCATTTGCCTGTTTTTAATCAAGGTGCCTCCTACTGATGCACCCCCAAAGTTGTGTCCTCCCTGGATCTGGATTTAAGCTGCTTTGCTTGAGGCAAAGCACTGTAACCCCCTAGATGAGGAAATGAAGATTGCATGTCAACAAAAAGAAAAAGAAAACAAGCACAGAAAAAACCCCATAACCTCCTGGCCACACCCAGCTTGGCATTTGTGTGGCCACTGATGTGCCTGTTACAGATCCTCACTGGTAAAATTCCATCTGGTGCGTTTTCTCTGTAGTAGGGAAGTTGATGGATCAGTTGCATATTTAATTTAAAAACGGAGCAGAATGCTCTGACATTTCTTCTTGTCTGCTGAATAGTATCACATTCCTCACCAGTATTTGCCTCCTGGTAGATTATATTTCAGACTTGAGCTGCACAGATTTGCTCCTAGAAGCAGCTAAGCAGAAAATCCAGAGATTAAAGCACACTTTTTTTAAAAGTGAAGGCTGGTAGAATAATATTTCATGACCTAATTGCTGCAGTCAGCAAGGGACTGTGATATGCATACATCTTTCTCTCTCTCCATCACTTACTGTTCTTCACTCTTCAGCCTGGGAAACAAGAGATTTCCTCTGATAGAGGAGACAATATTCTTTAAATCAGCTCTTTGGCAACTTAGTGCTCAAATGAAATGACACTGTTCCCTGCACTGGAATGTGTCTGAAGTTTTCAGTATTTAGTATTTGTGAAACAAGTAAGAAAAATTATTTATCCCAATTATGGCTAAGAGAATAAGGGATGGAGCTCCATTTCAGCCCCACTGCCAGCAGATGAGCCTTAAGGGCCCATCCATGAGACACAGCACTCTGGGGATAACCTCCAGGGCTGTTTCAGGAACAAAACAACAGCAGCTCTCACCCTCTGAGATGCTCGAATCGTGGAACATGGTTTCAAAAGCCTGGTGGGTCTCAGCAAAGGAAGGTCGGTCTGGTGGGTTCCACTTCCAGCCTGCAATGCCAGAAAGCAGAGTAAGTCTCCGTGCCTGAAAGAGGGAAATGAATTTTTCTTCTGTCCCAGGAGACAGAAAGTAGTCAGACTCTGACCTATTAAAACAGGCTTTAGAGTCATTCACAGGTATTGGCTCATGGCAGCAGTCAGTCACCCCACTGTATCCTCACAAACAAACCTTGACAAGAAGAACCAATTCTAAAAATCTCAGCTCTCTGCCAATTCTACAGGTTTTTCAGATCTCCCTATGCCCCTTTCTGAATTTTCTGGACAAAGGACAATTCCATATTTGCTACCCTGGCTGCTTGGACTGAACACATCTAGCCCAGTCACAGATAACTGAGTGTGTGAAGCTCCAGGCACCATCCTGCTCACATGCTCTTAATACTGAAATTCAGGCAGATCCTTCCAAAAGAAGGATGTGTGCACCCTGAGGGAGAAAGAGGAGGAGAGTTCCTTGATGCTAGATGGAACTTGGAAAGTTACAGAAGAGTATCGTGATGAAAAGTGTAATCTCTGTAGTTAGAAATTCACACTAGAGGAAGATATTCTGGAAGTACTGTCTGCTGGTGTCACCATAGGGTCTGGAAAGTGACTGGCATTCTGTTTGTTTTGCATTAGGATCACGTGAGTTCCCAGATTTGGGGTTTTTGTCAGCTTCCTTAAGAATTTTTAAGCAGTAATATCCTTCATCATTCCCCACTTCCTTTGTTTCATAACTGAAGCCCATCCTGACTTTGACATGCTGGGGATCAGGTATTGCTGGAGACAGGCTGTTAATTACAAGATTCCTCCCACCTTCCCAGGCTTTGTCCCCAAGACTGGAAGAAGATACTCACATGCCCTCATCAGTTCATAGACCTTGGGAGGGCACCCCTCTGGTTGCTCCATCCGATAGCCCTTTTCCAGCAGATCATACACCTGAGAGAGGTCAATGCCTGGGTATGGTGACATCCCATAGGTAGCAATTTCCCATAACAGCACCCCAAAGGCTGCAAAAGGAGGAAAACAAAATTCCTGGTCATAAGTCTGTCCTTGTGTTGTTCATCACCCTGTGGCCTTCACTGCAGCATTGTTTCCTTGCAGGGATTTCAGGCCAGTCTAGGTGGAGACATCATATACTAAAAATGTTATTGATTCATGAAGTTCTGTCCTGGCATGTGACCGTCTTCACAAAGGTTTCTGCCCAGACCAGAAAGCAAGTTATTGTCTGGGCTGGCAGAAACAAAATGAAATGAAATGAAGAAAAAAACAAAATGAACAAGAAAAGGACACTGAAGGTGAGTTTTCTTACCCCACACATCTGATTTGATTGAAAAGGTGTTGTAGGCCAGGCTCTCAGGAGCTGTCCATTTGATTGGGAACTTGGCCCCAGCATGGGCTGTGTAGGTATCACCAGTCATGAGTCGACTCAAGCCAAAGTCAGCCACCTTCACCACGTGGTTTTCTCCAACTAAGCAGTTCCGTGCTGCCAGGTCCCTGTACAAGGAACAAAGGAAACTACTGCAACAGCAGCAGGGCTTTTGCAGGTAGTTTGGGATCCCTGCTCTCCTGGATCAGGAATTGCTCTCTGTATACAGCAGGTTGGACAAGCAAGGTGAGCTTTGCCCTGAACAGTGTCAGAAACTGAGTGGACTTATTCTTAGGAGAAATGAGGTAAATCAGGATTAGTATTAATTATTTAAATTCTATTAAGTTTTCAGTAATGATGGCTGTTAGGCTGCCAAGTTTATGTTTCCTTAGGATAGGATGGGATCAGCAGCTCATCACACACTGGTAACAGGTTTATGGCACAGCTTTGTCTGCATTTAAACAGGACTTTGGGAGGACACTGTCTGCACACAGGGGGTACAGGTGTTGCCAGGCAGTTGGGAACAAGATTGGTGTCAAAGTCCTGGGAAGAAGGTATTGCAAGACAGTACTGAAGCCAACACAGCCAATGGATAAGCCAGTGTGAACCCCTACTCTCCAAAAGCTGGAATTCCTGACCCATCATTCTGGTGGCCTGTTTATCATTGCAATCTGAAACTGGACCAGCTCAGCAGGACTTCACCCACCTGTGGATGAAGTTCTTCTTCTCCAGGTATTCCATGGCAGAGGAGATCTGGGTGGCCATGTAGAGCAGCACGACAGCGCTGACCTCCTCGCGGTTGCACTCCCGGAGGTAGTCCAGCAGGTTCCCGTAGGGCATGTACTCTGTCACGATGTAAAAGGGGGGCTCCAGGGTGCACACACCTGCCAGGGAGGAGCAGGCAGCATGTGAATAAAGCTCCCCTTTCTCACCACTGCTCCTGATTTAACAGCCATTTATTGCATTTTGTACCGCTGGGTTTTTCTCTGGGAAAGTGAAGACTTCCATGTAGAAGACCCAGGTCAGTGCAGCCCAGCTTAAAACTCGGGGTTTCTGTCTATTTTTCTCTCCATCTGCTTTATGGATAGAGGGAGACACATCTATGAAAGCACCACTATTCCTATATAATACATACGAAGCAGTTGTTATGTTCCTTGAAAGGTTACAGAGTGAAAAAGGAGAATTTTGAACATGCAATTTGCTTTTCTTCCCCTCTCTGCCTTCATAAAGCTGAAGAGCAGCCAACTGGAAGCAGGTACCTGTCAGCTGGCAAGATTTCCAGACTGAAATGTCACTACAGAGTAATGTGAAGCACTCCCATGTGCTGGGTGAGGAATCAGCACGGTGGGACCTGCTCCTAGAGCAGCATTCTCACACATTCCTGGGATGACTCCATGCTACAGTCACTGTACAAAGCATGCAGAGGCGGAGGAGGAGGGCAACAGGATACCCTTGTCACAGCTCTGGGATCCCCCCTGCAGTTCTTGACACATTCAGGAGTAAAGCACAACTGCAGTGTGCATCAGAAAGAGCAAAAATGCAGCTCTCCGATGACAAATCTCTGAGTCGCTGCTCCTGGAGCCAGACAGGGCTGGCACACACTTCATCTGTGCCCTTTTTTTAAAATGGGTACAGAACAGTTGCCATTAGTAAAAGCCTTCACATTCTTCACATTCCTCCTTTCATCCTAGGCTTGGCTTGACAGCTCTGCTCCTGACAGTGCCAGAAATCCAGAGGCAATTAAACACCAGCAAAGGTTTAGGGTGTCTCCTTAAGACTCTTTGTGCATGTAGATTTAACAGCTATGCAAACTATTTAATAATGATCATCATATCATGCATCTGCCAGTGAGACAACAGGGCAGAACCAAGATGTAAAGCCTGTGGATTTTTTCCAGTCCTGAGTTGTTTGACCTCATGTGCTTATTTGGTGATACACAAAGTTCCTCACAAGCAGCAGCAATCTGGTGTCTTCTGCCTAATTATGGACTAATTTCTTCTCTTCAATGCAGCCTTTTCTGTAAATGTCTCTGATTTGAAAAGTGTGGAGAATGTTATTTGTTGTGCTTCCAACAGAATTTTTCCTTTCACTTTGATTTTCTTCTGTTCTCTCAGAAAAATAAGTCACAGAAAATGATTTTGTAAATCTGATTTAACAGAGCAGAGAAGGAATCTGAACTTGATCACTGAACCCTGGAGCATGTTTAAGGCCAAGGACACAAACCAGCGGGAGGATGATATTGCAAGCTTTTATGTAACAGTCCTGCCTCAACAGCAAAGTTGTCTACTAATGTAAGTGACTATTTGATGTTTTATTTAAAATTAGTGTCTCTTAGCTCCAATATTACATAAAGCTCTCAAAAATACCACCCCATAACCTGACCTGATTCATAAAGTTATATAAATACAGAAAAGCTGCCAATGCATTCAAACCAGTCAAGTTTCTGCCAAAATGAAGACTAAGTAAGAACACAAACAGCAAGGCATTTCACTGACCTAACAACTGCACTAGATTTGGGTGCTTGATCTCCTTCATCACAGCAGCTTCTTTCAAGAACTCTTCCACCTCCATGGTATCTTCCTAGACAGACAGAGAGGCAAAAGAAGGGAACTTTTATCTTCATGACCAAGGTCTGGTTAACACCACACATCCAGGCTGAATATATATGATGGCATCTTTGTCTCGAATCTGCTGTTTTGGCTTTTACCAAAGCAAACTGTAACAGCCCTGATCAGCTGCCTGGCTGTCCTGCAGACCCATCTGCAGTACCCTGGCCTGCTCATTTGTTAGCTATTGTGGCTGGTGAGAGAAAGGCTCTCAGGAACACTGACTTAGCTCCCCTGTATAGCTATAAAAATTAAGTTACTCAGGGGGCACTTAGAATTGTGGTTGTTAATGTTGAAATAAACACAAAGTTTTGAAAAGGAAGAGAAACGGAGCTGATTTTTTTCAGGAGTGGAGAACAGCTCATAGAAGGTTTCCACGCCTTTGATTTCTTAAAGCCTCCACAGCTCCTCTGGATGAAGGGAATTTTGGTAACTATTTCTAGGGGTCTGACTTGGACATGCAGCTCCAGCTGCATTGGGCCAAAATTCCAATTTGTTTCTAAGCCATATGCACTGGTTTAAGTTCGATAGGGTCACTTTGATCTGCAAAGCTACTCTCAAGCACAGATTTTATGCAGATCAGCACACTCCATTTTCTGATGTTCGTATCACGAGGCGTAGCTGAGAACATTACAATTTCCTTACTCGTGTCATAAATGGTGACCAAACAACCAGTGCCCAAGATCTGAAAACTCACCTTTAAGGTTTTCACAGCCACCGTGAGATTGTATTTCTTCCAGACCCCCACGTAGACCTCTCCATACTGCCCTCCCCCGAGCTTGTGCTTCATGGTGATGTCGGTGCGCTCCATCTCCCACTTGTCATGGATGGGGGACACTCCATACACGGTGGGCTTATTGCACTTGGGTGCTGGGTAATGCAGGGTTGTCACCAGGCCATCTGCCACTGTCGAGTGATGGTGCACCAGCTCTGCCAGGGTGCTGAAACGGCTTTCTGCTGTCACATAGACCTGTTCAGCAAGAAACAGGAATCTGCTTAAATGAAGGCAGCTGGAAGTTTCCAGTAACATTGGAAAACAGGTACAAACATTCTAATGTTTTTTTTTTTAATCAGAAAATCAGGATTTTAGAGTATTTGTTCTCTTCTTGTTGGGCAAAGAACTATTAATCTGTGGTATTTTTACCTGCAGAAGGCAACTACATATAAGCCATCACTTAAGAGCTGTGCTGTCTCCTGCCTCGTGCTTTACAGGAGCAGAAACTGGAATTCTTAGGTCTCTCAACACACACAGCATGCCACCACTTGATCTTGGTTAAAAATGCTGACTTACCAAAGCTCTGCTGCTTCTAAGGGGATCAGTGGAAGGCTATCACCACCTCCAGCCACAGTTGCCTTGCTAGCCAGCTACTTTCAGCCCAGACAAGAACTGTCTGCACTTCTTCCAAAGTGCTGTTTGGGGAGTTACCACCAAACCCTTGGCACACGCGTTCTTCTTTTATATTAATACTGAATCTGCAACTTGAGATTCTGCACCACCCCTTAATTAACACCTTCCTCTGCTCTCCCCACAGCATTGTCCAGAGGTCCTTACCTTCCCATCCGAGGTGGTGTTGATCCTGTAGTGGTAAACACGTCCTTCGTACCTGAGCGAGATGGACAGCTGGCCCGGGCTGCTCTCGCTCTCCCGCACCAGGAAGCTGCCATTGATGAGGCTGCTCAGCAGGTACTCGGCGGCGCTGCGGGACACCGGCCCGTGGTACCACGAGTGCTTCTCCAGGCTGTTCACTGGAGTGATGTAGTTGCTTGGTACCCAGCCCTGCCCGTTCTTTGAACGTACCTCACTCCATTCACCATTCTGGTTGTAACCCAGGACTCGCAACTTCTCACCTGTGACCAGAAAGAAAAAAAAAACAAAATAAGCACAGTGCAAGCTGCTGTGTCTCCTTGAGGGAGAAACTCAGCATCAGTTGAGCCTGGGTTGGTAGCTTAACAACAGAAATCATCTTATAATTAAACTGCTACATATAAAGTATTTATTAAGCAAAGGCTCAGACAGAATACCTAGGATACTGTCCACTGATTTAGCACAGTGAGATGAACTCAAAAAGCTTCTTGTACTCCAGCTTATTAGACTAGGAAGACTTTATTTTCTTGGAGGGATGAGGTTTGTTTCCTTGAAGCTTTAAATGTGCTATGATTTAACAGTTCTGACACATGTACTGACCAGAAGCAGAAAGTGCGTGTGCAAGCTTAATTCTTGATTCTGCCCCCAAGTTCTGCTACCATCTATGGTGTACCCACTTCCCTCTGCCCTTCCTACAGCAGGTGTCTCACAGGGCCAGTGATCTGGGGAGCCTGGCACAGGAGTGGGCTGGACTGTGCCTGTCCCAGCAGAACTGCCCAGCAGGTGTCCCTCCAGCACCATGAGGGATGGCCTGTCTGCTTCCCACCATCCCTGTAAGGAATCACCTTCTCTAAGTGCACTATTCCCATTCCCTAAGTGCACTATTCCCATTCCTATCCAGGCAAGGATTCCATTTCCTGATTTCTGTTGCTAAGTTTTCGAGGCCACAGCTGCTCCCAGCCTTACCTTTGGTGATGCTGAGTGTGTTGTCACCACTTGCTACAAAATCATAAAGTGCAACAAAGAGATTGGGATCGCTCTCAGTGGCTCCAAGCAGGTTCTCCTTGGAGCTCCACCTGATGGCTTCGTTCAGTGCCTGGGGCTCAACGTCACAACCGTAGGGGCGGTGCAGGGCCTCTGAGGAAAGGACAGCACAGGCAATCACTTGGTGTACAATTCTAGTTATGGAAGCAGGGAATATCCTGAGTTGGAAGGGACCCACAAGGATCATTGAGTCCAACTCCTGGAGAAGGTAATTAAACTGCTATAAGGCAAGTAGCAAGCTATGTATATAAAATTTCTATTTAATATTTATTATTTTATATATGCTTTAATTTATCTACACCTCTATTAAAAATTATTTAAGCATTCATAGATTAAAAATAGGTGCACAATTAAAAGCACTTTTTAAAATAACATGAAGTAGTGAAGGAAACCTTGCAATCACAAAATGTTATGTTTTGTCCTTATTGTTTCTGTGGTGGACATAGCCTGGATCTGAAACCAACATTACCAATACAGGTAAGACTGAACTATGATACAAATGAGATGTATAAGATGAGATAGTAACTGGTTCAGTATTAACAGCAATGACAGTGATTTGTAATACATTTCAAGACTTTGTAAACAGAGGTGGAAAGCTGACAGGAACAGGGACAGAAGGCAGTACAGGTGATGTTGGGTATTTAGCAGCAGCATTTCTGTTTTGCTGTTGCAATGTACAACTGATGCAAACTTGTCACTACAAGGGAGTGGGTGGTGGAATCAGACATGTTTTAGCAACAAAAGAAAAATGTCCCCAAAGTTCTTGTGATGATTAAAACCAATCTAAATCCACAGAGTTTTAGGAAGAACTGTAGTAAGAAGCAAAACTGTGAACACTTCATGGCAGTGCTGTCAAGACCACCCCTGGCTTTCTAACTCATGGAGAGGTTTTCCAGGAACATGTAGTAGAGTAAATTTCAGTATTAAGACAAGGAGTGATGGTGTGGTTTCATACATGGGGGCTGCTCAAGGGAACAAAAGCATATGAAGGTGTAAAGTTACATACTTTTTCCCTGATGGCACAGATCTAAGTCCCAATATCTATTTCTAAATTCTCTACTTGAACTTACTTAAGAGAAATGTATACTGCAAAGAGATTTCATTAAATGCACTAAACATAAAAAGTTCTCTCTAAAAAAATCTGAGGCTTTACAGTCATTGGTTTGGCCCATTTCTGAGGGGCTGAGAAGTCAGGTTTGGGATGTTTTTGGGAAATGTATGTGTGGCTACACCTACCCCCTTCCCCACAGACCCCTGAGATTTACACTCATGAGCAAGAGCTGGTCTGTAAGGCACTTAAAAAGGGAACAAAGAGCTCAAATGCAGCACAGGACAGGAAAACTGGGAAGTCAGTGAGACACAAAACAGGAAGAATGTGCCATGTAACAGGCATAGTAATATGCCAAATCTGTGTCACAGGACAGACCTCAAGCCTGGAAAATGAGGACTAAGGGGGTTTCCAGCCTATAATGTAATTTTTTTACTGTATGGTAGGTATATGAGAAAGTAAGTGGTTGAGGTGTGTTCTGTTTCCATTTTAAACATAGCCAAATGGCTTTTGACTGCATTTCTGGTAATTATTCGGAGTTCTACTGCTTGCATAACCTGTTCATCTTGCAATTACTTAATAACCTAAAAGTAGCCTTCTGTCAAGGTTCTCCCAGCACAGAAAGAAGAGACTACAGACTAAGGCCCCAAAATGCCAGTTCCTTGGTTGCAGTGCCTGCAGATGCAATATTTACATATACTTCTTATTCCTAATTCTCAACCTCAATTAGTTTTACAAGATATTAACCCATCAGACTGGATGCTATCATAGAAAATAAGAAAAATGCTCAGCTACCTACGTTACAGCATGGCTGCCAAAATCCTACTGTATTTTCTTGGGGCTGGATGTGTGCATACTAAGCTCCATGAAAGAACACCAGTTCCTACATCCAGCTCTCTTAATGGAGTAAAAATATGTTTTTAATTAAATAATACATTCTTTATGCTCCTACAGTGAGTTGTGTTATGACTGTTTCAATGCTTTAAGAAAAATCAAATGTGGTGTATGAGAGCCCTGACTTACACATGTCTGCTAGAGAGCAAACACAAAAGTAGGCAGCTTCCAAAAAATACCCAACCTTTCAGCTCCAAAATACCTTATCAGTGTTAATTACCTTCTAACTTTCAATTATGTATCTGCCAACCAGGCAAAGGCTTTAAACAAAAATAAAACATTTATTCTAAGTCAAGACATCCTTTAAGTTTCTCCAGCCAGAAAAGCTCACACACTGAGCACCCAAGCCCTGCTCCACAGACAGCACGAAGTTAAGTGTTTATCCATTCACCCATGGATAGCCTGAAGCAGCCCAGGGCCAGCCCAGCTCCAGAGCTGCTGCAGCAAGTCCTGTGCCCAGCTGAGGCCACTGCAGGCAAGACAAAGCCAAGAGAAATGCCACCTGTTCAGCACCAAAAGTTCTGCCCTCGTGGAAACGTGCCGGGCTGTGCTGGACTGGCAGCAGGGAGTCAAAGCACATGTGGGACTCCTGCCACTTTCTTGGGCATGCCTGGGAGGCTGGCACATGTTCTTAAACACCCACCTGATGTACAAAAAAGCCAGCAGAAGTTAATGTTTGATGAGAAGCTTCAATCACTTAGCTACAGTGCTTACCTAAAAATCACATTACCTAAAAATCAAGTGCTTTTAGGAGTTCACGTCTCACGAACTTCCTTCACTTTCATGTAAAAGTGACTTGAATGTTTAAATAACTGTAAAGGTTGCCCAACACCTAAAGGGGTTTTTACCAGGATACAAAAGTATTTCTTGCAGGTTATAATTCCATAACAGCCCATGCTGTTCCATACAGTGTGGGATCTACAGCATCCATCACAAAAGTGAAACATGATCATCACAGAGATAACCAAAGCACATCACCAACGGTGCCCCTCCAGCTGAATAGTCTGCCAGCTCTGTCCACACCAAAAGTCAGGAAATGAGCTGGGAAATTCCATTTTATATCAGCTCCTTTTCAAGGCTAACCATAAATCTTAGATTATCACTTTCATTTCCTATGCAATGGAAAACTTACATCACCACTTAGTGAACAAGTAATTCACAGTCACACAAGGAGGTTATGCTTCATCCATCTCCTTCCTTTTCTTTATTCCCACAATACAATTTGCTTCTCTCCGGATATGAATGCTTTCCTATGCAGCCACCATGTAAGGGGTGTTTTGTCCCCCACTCTTGCTGCCAACACTCCAATCACCAATCTCTTTGGTCTCAGAGCCGGAGGTAGAATATGCTAAATTTCAAACTTCAGAGTCACATTAAGTGCTGAAGTGGTCTCTATTTCTGAAATACGGTGTAACTGCTCATAGAAAAGAAGCATTTCACTAATCCTAAAACCCCAATAAAAGCCGGCAATCTTACATCTGCCTGTGGCTGGTCTCGTACTACAAGAGAAAGACAGACTTGAAAGGTTCTCGTCCTCCTTGAAGCACTTGGAAAAACAGAGGGAAGGGACAGGACAGGATAACACCCCCGAGCATCCTACCTGTGAAATGCACGCCGGGCTCGGAGGCGCCCTCGCCAAGGCAGCAGAGCAGTCTGCCCTCCTTGCCATAGCTGCTGGACTGGAAAAGGACTGTCCCCACACTCATGCTGTGCTTCCCAGAGAGCAAAGAGGCTGCTTGGCACCACAAGTCCTGGCCTGAGCACAAAGGCTCCACACACAGCAATCGCTGCTGGCAAGGCCAAGGGGAAAGGAAGTGCTGCCGGGCGGGCAAAGCAGAGACTGGGAAAATCAGCCCCTGGGTTAACGTGGTTATTAACTGGATGGGAGGGTGGAGCTTTCCAGGGACTGCTGAACACACAGAGGATGTGGGGACTGGGCTGCAAGTTGAAACAACTTTGAGATGAGCTACAGAGACAGAGTTTTGTTCCACTACGAGTTAGGTAACAAAGTGTTTGGGAAGAAAGCAAACAGTTTCCTTGGAGAAATTCCTTTGCACAAATTACAAAACAGATCACCCATTATGGGGACCGCCCAGATTGATTCACTTTTCCACTCCACATACCACTGCTGGAGCAGTACTTACGAGAATCAACATTGGTGAAAATTCACATCTTGGTGAGGTACAAACACTGAGCACATGAACATTCTTGGATATGTTTGGAATTCAGAAAGCATGGCCAGCACAGTGCACCCAGTCTGAGCTGCACATTTGCTGATTTAGTAACACTCCAGACAGCTTTCCACAAGGGCCCCACCAAATTACCTCTCAAAACCTTCAGATTTATTGATGAATTTTTTCAAAGCCCTGGTTTTCTAGGAGAGCTTGTGGTGGTAGGACAGGCTCCTCCTGCCAGGTGGCCATGGAAGAGTTAACAAACCAGCACTCACCATGGCAGTCTCATACCTGGGAGGGTGGTGGGCCTGCAGAGGGGTATAAAAGGGACCAGGGAAAGGGAAATCCATGGTTTAAGCCTTTTTGGGGGAGAGGAGTTGCTGCAGTCCAGTGAGGTAAGAAAGCAGCACTTCCACAGTCTGTGAACTTCACTGCTCAGTGAGTGGGGCAAGCTGCACTGTGTGATGATGACTCAAACTAGACCAAAGGTAAGCAACCAGGCTGATTCCAAATGTTTGTGTTTCGTAAGGCCGTGAATGTAGAAAAAGAGTATACAGAACTGTGGGGATGCTGTGGTGATGAGGAGTTGCCTTTCCCATATGGCTTCTGACAAGAGTAATTTCCCCTGCAACCAACACCTGACATTTATGGAAAGCTAACTAAGCAAAGAATTAACTTAGGACGCCTGAATACTGCTGTTCCTGAAGTTCTGACAAGGGGGACCTCTTTTCTTCCTCTTCCAAAACTGAGCTCAGTGAATCCTGTAGTAAGCTACCTAGTGGTCAGAGGCTGAGATACTGAGAGGCTTGAGAGCTCCTGGGCTTTATCTCCTTTCCCTTTGTTTTGCTTCTTGCAGTTTACTGTTTTCTCAGCTTGCATTTGCTCCAATTACTCTGAATTACACTGGCATTTGTATTAAGCTTAGCATACCTGTTAATACAAAAAGAACAATCAGAATTTGTGGAGAAAGCCAGTACAGCTTCAGAAAGACACAGATGAGCTTTGTGACAATCACCCTTACCTAAAATGGTGCGAGGAAAGTGCAAGCTATGTATGAATTTGTAGCTAGATTAGTCTCAGCTGTGACAGTTACTAACCTCAGCTAAAATAACACATTTACTTCTTAGTTAAAGTACAACAGATGAGTAATTGGTATTTTGAACAAAGAAGTATTAGCAGGAAGTTAAGTTGGATTAATAATGTATCTTTCACATATCCCTACTTACCCCATCAATTTTAGCCTCTGTCAGAAGTCTGTAGCCAAAGCTTAATGGCTGGCTGGTGTATTAAGAACTCCTGATGGGAATCATGTAGTTGCCAGCACTGGCATTATGGGTGAGAAACATTTTGGCTGTAAGTCTCCTGCAACAGAGTAATTTTGTGCCTACACTCTTTCCAGGCACCCTCCTGAAGGTGCCCTCCAGTAGAAAGGACACAGAGTGCATAGCAGTTCATAAGGTCCTGTCAAATGCACCCAGCCAGAATAAAATCAAGCATCTTTCTGGCTTCTAAATGAGCATTATCTCTCTTAAAGCGGATTTTCCTAGATAGTTATTTTACACTGCAGGCCATCACTTTGACATCTGCATCCACATCTGCATCCTGTTCCTGCGCCCTTCACAGTAAGTGCACAATATAAAATCTTAATTCTGGTACACTCAACTTCCTCAGTGGCAGAATCCACCTTTCAGGCACAGCAGTTCTTCCTAGCTCTTTACCCTATTCCCTGTGCTGGCTTTCAAAGCTGTTTCCTGAGAGTGGTTACCCTTCCTGTACAACTTAAGTCATCCATTTAGAAGCATTTTTCTAGTTCTTCCAGCAGTGGGGAAAAGTTGAATAAAAGGAAATCTTGCTGACTATGCTACTTTGTAATGTATAGTTCAGGGAGCTTCTAAAAAACTTGCTATACTCGGAATTTTAATGTCTCTTAATGTCTTTTAATCAAAGAAAATAATGTGTTAATGAAAATACAGCCCTAAAATTGATTTGGTGTTGTTGGCCATAGGCCAAGGTGACTGGTTTGTCAATGGAAAGAGAGAGACAAGGAGGTTTATAGGGTAAATACTGGTTATTGCATACAGTCTTAATCTGATATATTAGTGTTTTACAACAAAACCCACAGGGTGTAGACTTGTGTGTATGTTATCACATAGGGACAACTCAAATACAAAGCCACGGAGATCCCTGAATATGCCACATATCTCACTTTATTTTCACTCTTGAGTCCTTAAACTAAACACCAATAAATTACCTATGATGCTGTTTTTACAGACAGATTCATTTTATTTGCTTGCTTTTAAGACTACCAAAGAACAGGTACTGGTCATCAACTCATGGAAAGTAGACCATCAAGTACTTAATGAGGGCTGGTATAATTGGTATTTTCCACTGCACCTTCAAAACATACATCACATTACAACACCGGACCTTCAGATCTTTAACTGGCTTCTTAGTGGGAGGATTTCTGCCTTAATGAATACAAGGAAACAAAACTGATAACACAGCAGCAAGTGGGTTTCCTATTTTGCTGACACGATTGGAACAGTATCAAGTCCTACAGCAGCTTTGTTTCTGAAGCCAAGTCTCAGTGCATCCTGCTAACCAAAAATACTCAAGACAAGCTACACACTGAAAAGCAACCAGTGCTGAACAGGCCAAGTTTCTGCTGTCTAATAATGTGGTAGTATTGAAGCGGACCTGTGAACTTCCTTTACCCTGTAACAGACTGCAGCCTTTACCTAAATGGACCACCTAGTCTTTCTGCTGACATCCATGTGGCTGTGAAAAACACTGGTTTTAAGGGGTCAGACAGCTCACATATGGCTTTGGTAAGAAGCAGGCACTAACTAAATGCCATTCCTAGGTGTTCCTCCCCTGCAAGCAACCAGACTCTTAATAACGTGGTTTGCTAGAGCCAAGCACAGACCCATAGTTAGTCCTTGGGCCTCCCACAGAGTGGGGCAAGGTTTAAGTATTGTAAACAACCCACTGAGGAAAGCCAAGAAATACAGCTCCAAGCCAAGAACTTGGGACGGGCAAGGAGTAGGTTTCTATTTATGGTACCAGGCTGGGAGAGGCAGAAAGGGAGGAGACTTCAGAGTCGGTGACAAAATTGCATCATGAACAGCTCACATCATATAAAAGGAAACATTTCAAGCTGGCAGCACTGCCATGCCTCAATTATCAAAATACATCTGACAGATAAAAGTCATCTTTGGTTTCAGAGTAAAAATATATGGAGAAAGAGTTCTCTACCCGCTTCCTCTCTTGCAAACAGATTAATTTTGCAGCATGATGAAGTGCTGATCTGAAACAGGGGTTAAAGTGGTGGGTCTCTGCCTAGAAGAGGGGCTTCTTGCCTAGCTTGATACAAAAATCCAAGAGAAGACAAGGTTTGGGGCTTTGGTGTTACTGAATTCTAATTGGAAAAAGGAGAGAGACAAATCGATCTCAATTGATTTAGTTCCACCAATATATGAAGAATTCAAGACATTGTCTGCCTACCTGAACATTACAAGGGGTTAGCTGTGTTGAGATTTTAGACAAACTGCCTGTCCTCTGTTTCCCTAGTACCAGTTATCCCCTCCCTTTGTTATTAATGCAATCAAACAGAGGCATCCCTCAGCCCATCTCTTTGCTCAGATGTCAGTGACACACTTCTCCCATTATCAACATAATGCAGTGCTTCCCTACTTCTTCCACAACTAATTTCTGGTGAAGTAGCTTTTGTTGCAGAATCCACTATGAAATAAATCAAGCTTAAACCCACAAGCCTTCATCTGAAAATCTTCATTCCTTGAAACTAAGATGCATAAATTCCTTCACAGATCAAAGTATAGGCTGTGACTGAACCATCTACAGAAGCATTTGGTAGCTCTGCTGTTTTAAGAGAGAATTTCAAAGCAGATGAAGTATTGACCATGTTCAGTACAATACTGTTAACCAAATAGTCTGGCTCTCATCACCTCTAAGATTTTCACAGAACTCTGTCAGAAAAACAATTCTGATAAGTTCAGGCAGCAAAATGATGCAGGGGTTTAGATGCATTTAAAAAACACTTTAGGGTGAGGAACCCATGTGAGCCTAAGACAGCTGGACCTAACAGCTGTTAAAAAGGTACAACAGATGTATCTTGCCACAGGTGCTGGGAATGGTCAGAAGGACTGGATCAGACACAGTTCAAGTCTGACTTCTCTAAATGGGCCTCTGGGTGAGGAACCAAAACCCAACAGCACAACAGATAAGGAAAAAAACCCTTTCCTTTCCCAAAGAGAGATTTTAATGTAATTAAAATTAAATACAGAGAGGTTCTTGGAACAAAAACCTACAAATGTAACCCTTTTGCCAAATCCTGAATACTGTATCAAAGTGTTTGTGCCCTTAATTCCCAAGGATTTGCTCAGGTCCTATAGAGCCAGTTCAGCTTTGCAACTGCAAGAGTCTAGAAATAAGCGGGGACCAGCCACTGTAAATGCTCTGTATCACATACCTCCTTCCATTGAGTACTGAAGCTCCAATCTCTCTTCCTCTGAATGCTGCCCACAGTGGACAGCAACTACTCCCACAATGTCAGCTTTAAGGAAAGGAGTGCTATGAAGGGACACAGATTTCAAAGGTAACTGGGAAACTGTAGATCAAAAATCTGTCTGACATTCTTCCTCTGTCCTGGCAAGTTCCAGTAAACCTCTCCAGTGTGAAGGGTGAGGAGGATTAGGTCACCCAGTCCTGCTCCAGGAAAGGTGGGATGGCCAAATATATGACAGCTTACAGCAAGTCATTTACCACTTTTTTTAAATCAGTACTTTGGGAGAGAAGTTGCTTAATGGGGATTACACTTCACTGCAACAGAATTCCTGGGGAGTTGCTACTACTGGCCACATCAAAGGCAGATATTATCTACTTCTAAGCAAATCAAACGGGTACTTATTTACTCCAAGTGTAACACAAACACTTGAAGTAAGAGCTCTTCCACAAAAAGGCTCCTTGAGAAATCGCGGCTCAGCCGATCCCTGAAGAAGTCAGAAATACCCACAATCATGAAGTCTAGCTGGAGAGAGGTTTATTTTGCAGATGTGAAGCACTAACTGATACGACCTTTGAGTTAACGTGATATAAATGTCCAAGCTGCTTTCCCAGTGGCATAATTACATCTTATTAGAAGCCTTACAGTCTTAGGTACTCTCCTTAGACTCAGCACTGGGATCAACAACCACATTAAACTGTTTCTCATCTGCCTTTTTGAACTTTATTTTTAGCCTTTTTAGTTAGAGAGGAAACTTGGAAGGAGAGGGTAGAGATTAACTCATTGACTTGTAATCTCAGGACAGAAAGAAAACGTCAATCTAATAGCCCAAATGTGAGTTGATGTCACATCTTGAGGCCCAAATATTTTTGCAAGTGCCTTGGCCAGGCAGCACTGCTTACCTTGTGGAGGATATTCGGAGGGCAGAGCTCCCCAGGTGAGCTGGTACAGCTTCAGTTTCCAGTACATGAGTTTAATTTTTTAATGGAATCCCAAAACGCTTGTTAGCACAGATGCGATTTCTCTGTTCCATCCACCCACACCGAATATGCAGCAACTGCCAAGGCTACACAGTACTTCTGTTTTTAAAAAAATTCTCCAGCTAAAAATAAGTCACAAAACTGTCAACCTCATTTGTCAGCAACCAATATGCTGTTCAAACCATCGTCCACAGCCATTTTCTTCTCTTGAACAAAGAAGGGGGTTCCTTTTTAGAACATTTACTTCATTTGACTAAAATACCCTTCTGATCTTGCCTCCTTTGTAATACATTTGTCTTAGAAAACAAACAAGCGTTTCCTTTCCTCCAAGAAAAGCCGAGCTTTAGCGTGAATACTTGCCCAAAAATTGCATGCCGTGTTGTGAACTTCAGAACCAGGGAAAACTCCTAACGTGGAAAGCCCCTGACATCCAGCTGAGCTAGGTTTAGTTGTCCTGCTCCTTCTCAGTCCTCTGGGCTGATTTCCTTTGTGGGGAAGCACAGCAATGTGAAGTCAGAGGAACAAATCCATGGCACTAAACTTAACTGTGTCTCCGGAGCCGCCTCCTGTTGGCGAAAGGCAGACACTTGTCATTGGCTCCACCGAGCAGACAAGGGGCTCCATTCACCAGCAGCTGCTCAGTGACCAGCGTAACACGAGCCCCAGCCTCTCCAGAGGGAGAATTCCAAGCCCAGCCTCTCCAGAGGGAGAATTCCGAGCTCAGTGCTGCCGACAGCTTTGCAGTTTCGGGCTGTGTCACCACTTTTGCTTTTCCAAATCCAACTGCAGTGTTTGGCCCTCACGTATCTGAATTCAGTAATTAAGTCAAGAATGTTGTCACTGAAATAATGTATTTGGGAAATCCCTTCTGGGTTATGGCAGAATTAATACAGCTCTGAAGGAAAAGAAGCCACTGTAAGACTGAGCAGGTTCAGTGCTCCTAAAAGTATTTAAAGCTACAAAAAGGTCACTTTGACTTGCTGATGTAGAAATAAAATCAGTTTTATTACAAAGAAAGATAACAGCAAGTGAATAGACAAAATTGTGAATAAGTTAAGTGGGGCTGGGTTGAAAATGTTTATATAATTTAGTATGGTATTCAGTAGATCAGATATATTAAGACAGAATAATAGAAGAAACATTTTTTTTTAAATTACTTTAAAAGAGAGGTAATACTAGCCAATGTATTAAACTTGATGGAATTTTACGCAGCTAAGATACACTTTTTATCTGTCTGCTACTAAAGATGCTTTACATCTACAGCAAAGTTGTGGATTACCTTTTAGGGAGTACAGCACTTTTTGACTGTTAACATCAAAACTATTGAACACTTAAAGGAAGTATGATAGGAAAAACAAGTCCCGCCCCTCAGATTTAGCAGAACACTTAAGAATGTCAAAAGCAAGTCAGCCAGCTGACAAGTGGGTACACAACCACCACTGTCCTGAGTGACTTACAGCCCAGCATCCTGCCTGGGAAAAGGGCAATCACATTATTCCAGAATACTTTCCAAGCCTCCAACATGTTGTAGCTTGAGGTGTTTCTGAGCCAGAGCTTGTGTTGTTGCAGTTAAACTTCCTCACAGGACTTATTTTGTCCAGTTGCTGCCTGAAGTATTGCAAACTAACCTCACACACAAACAAAATCCTGCTGCTGCAGTAGCAGGAGCTCTCAGCACCCTATAGAACAAATAACGGGCTCTGACTGGTCCTGGACAGGACATCTCCTAATTTCATTTGGTGATCCTGTCTCTACAAGGCAAATCCGAAATGATCAGTACTTGTAGGTGCTTTCTCTGCTACTTGTGATTTTTATAAGCCCTTATCTCATGCTACCTCAGCCACCTCTCCTTCAGGCTGAAGAGTTTCTCTCAGGTCTGATGTTATTGCCTTTGGACACTTTTAAAGATTCCTCCTTTGGGTTTTTCTAGCTCTACCACACACCTCTCCAGACAACCAGATCAGAATTATGTGCAGGATTCAAACCATAGCTTAGTACAGCAGGAGAACTACATGTTTTTCTATTCCTAATGCTCTGCTTTTTGGACTATAATTCTAAATGCTGTCATGATATGTCTTATTACAGCTCAGAGATTGATTCCTGTTGTGCTCAGACCTTAATACCTCACATGCAAAGGCAGAACCATTTTCTCTGTGTCCCACCTTCTACATGATCACACTGAATCCTGTTCTGCTTCTTCAACCTGCACCCTCCTGCAAGCAAGTTTACCACTTGCCATTTGCTTTCTTCTTCACATCATTTGTCAAAGCCGCTTTTAATTAAAAAAAACCAAACAAAACAGTTGAATTTAAGTAAAAGACTTTGTTCCTGCTTGAGAGTTGCTTCATTTCTAGACACTATTCACTAAAAAAAATTGAGGTCTTCTAACAAGTTATATACTACAAGCAGTGGTTAGTAGTGTATGGTCTGGTTAAGTCAGCAGGTACTGCTATCCTAAGGTGAGGAGCATTAAAAAAAAAAAAAAAAGATAAAAATGGCCTTGCAAAGGAAACTAGAAGACTGCTGAACTAGAAGACTGGTTAAAGAAAGTATCATTTGCTCTATGGAGAAATAACCTAGGAGGAGGAAAACTTGACTGTGCCTGGATGCCAACAGAGCAAAAACATCCTGCAGATGATGTTTTTTCTACTAATTTGTTTTCAGAGCAGTAAAGAAAAGCAAACAAAGTACAACAGTGTGGAAATGAGTGACTTAATTCCCCAGACACATTAGGCCACATCTTTTGCTAGGTTCATGACTGCCATTTCAAAAAGCAGAAATTACATGGGAAATGTTTAGACTAACCTTCAATTTGGCTAGCAAGGACAGAATCTGGTCTACACTAAAGACAAATATCATAAGGGAGGTAAGCGACAATTTCAGATTTATCGAACAATTTGTCAAGAGGCAAATCCTTAAAAGAGCTGAGATCTGTTGCCTATTTACAATGCTAACCTGAATACTAATGGTTTGTTTCTCTATACCACTGCCACCCTCCCCTCTTTGTGCTGGGGAAATATGAAAGGAGAAAACAGTAGTTTGGATTTATCTAAGATCTAGGATCATAATGGGCTGTGAGACAATACTAACTAAATGAAATCCTATTTTATTGATTTGGCACCACAACATCTGCTATTCACCTGGAATAAGAAGAGGCAGACAGTCTAAGGTATATTAAGAGTAATGCTTTTCAAGACTGGGTTATGAACTGTAATTTAACCACATGCAAAGATTAAAAATTATGGGGAAGGGATCAATGCTGCCTTATTCCCTCAAAATGCAGGTACTCCAAACCCAAAACCTAGACAACTCCTATTCTTTTGAAGTAGTCAGTGATGAGGTTCAATAGAATGCTACTCCCCTGATTTTAGCCAAATCTATTCCTCTTTTGTTCTGTTTTTCTTCCACTGCTTGGAGATTTTTGAATAGAAATGCAAAATGACAAGGAAAGTATCTGCTGTGGGCTAAAACAGACCCAGCAACTAGAAAAAGCAAAAACCATTATTTCCTTTCTGTCACTTGCTTGCCACACAATTACTTGACTAATTTTTCCTGTTCAGAGAACAAAACAACAATTCAGTGTTGACACACTCAGGGAATAGGACCCACTGGTGGTTATTTAAGGAGCTTTCCTCCCACTCAGTACTGGCATAGCTGTCTGAGACATCTCCCCTGCTGCCAGTACGGGTGGTATGACTGGGATGCTCAGAGGATTGGTCAGGGTATTGTCAGCTGCTTTGAACTGGGGCCACTCAGCCTCTGCTCGAGCTCCTGCCTTTGGGTGCCACCTCCCCCAGTGCTTAATTTAGTGTATTTACTATATATATTCTGAGGGAGGAAGGAAGAAGGAAAGGGCTGGAAATTCCCAGTGGGAGGTGTAACATTGCGGCTCACTCAGCACTTTGTTTCCTCTCGCTCTGGAAAGCACTGGTTAGTTCCTAAATTGCATCTATCCACAACATCAGTTTGTGTGGATTTCGCTGGGCATAGTAAGATGCTTTCCCCCAGAGACAATAAAAGGCTCTGACAAAAGGACATTGCTACATTCGGTTTCATGGCAAGACTTTTGCAAGTTGTGCCATACAGCTGACTTCAGGGAGCTATGCCAGACTGCTTCGTTCAGGAGTGTTGTTTTATGAAATGTCAATTTTGAACTGAAGTTGAGACCAAAGTCTGGCTGTGCCAACTTGCAGCATCCCCACACCTTCTGGTTTGAAAGGCCAAGAAAGGTCCCTTTCTCTTGTTCAATTAAGATATTTTCTTTTTTCTAATTCGATAGAGTTCCACCTCATTCCTTTTTCCTCCCACTCCACAGAAAAACATTCCCAGTTGTTGCTGGCCTGTATTGGCTGTCAGACAGCTGACTGCTTGGATTACACAGGGCTGTATTGTATCCCTGCAGGAACCAGCCACACAAAGTGCTTCCTTGGGGATCAGGGCTCACTACTGGGCTGTACCAGCACACCAGGTGCTGTCTTGAAGTTGGAAATCCCAAGACAACAGGCAGTCCTTCACGTGCTCCTCTCAAAACATTCTCTCTTGAGCCTCTCAAAGTAAAAACCTGCTCCAAATCAGCTACCCAAGCAACCAAAACTCATGGTGAACTTGTACTCACTCTGACTCAGCCTCTTACAGGAAAGGGATCCTGTCTTCTGTCTTTTGTCCAGGTACTGGAAATTAAAGCCATTCCAAAGCTTTTGGCAGCTTGGGAGATCTTTCAGTTTCATTTCTACTATTATTATGGCAATCCTGTATTTTAAAGACATTTAAATGACCATAGCTCTCCTCAGTACGGTAGTTAGAAAGCAGAACATTTACCATCCCATGCAGATCCTGTTTCCAGCCAAGGGCTTCTCTCTCCCATCCTTATGGACACCCCTTATTTACTACAAGACAGTCAGTCAGTGCCAGCCTCTGGAGATGCCACTAAACCTGTCTTTCAGGGAATTTCTCTTTTGGAATTCCAACCTGTTGTGATGTGTTACTTAACTTCTAAATTTCTTTGGAAAAAGCACCCTTGAGGCAAACTACAAGACATGCCTCAGCTCAGCAGCTGCTCCTTGGCAAGCCAAGGAGCATCCAGAGGCCGATCCCATTAACTCCTGACAGAAAGTTGCTGTGCTTGAGGTTTAGAATGGGTTTTCAGCTTAGAAGGACTTCACAGAATCAGGAGCTAATTAATATTTGAAAGTTATTTGAAGGGTCTTTAGAATTAATGACATGTTTTCCTGCTCATCTACATCGCTGCCAGAAACTGTTTTCTCACAGCTTTCAAGCTACTTTAAGCACTTAATGGTCAATATAACAGAGCTGCTGCTCAGGAGTAACCTGGATAGGTTATAGAGCTAAGCAAGTGCCAAAACTGTCAAAAAAAAACAAGGAAAGGAAATATGGACTTCTTATTGCTTTGAGATCCAAGTCTCTTTAAGTCTAAAATAAACCACACGTGCATACCCACTGTTAATTTCTTTAAAAGCCTGTATGGTCAGTCCATACAGCTTTTATATATATATATTTATATATATATATANTGAAATCTGCTAGCCTGGAAGCACCCAGCACACTAAGTTCTTCCAGCAAGGATGCTGAAGTTCCAGCACGATGCATCAGCAGAGGCTGAGGGACCAACACCCCCCCTAAGGTCATCCTTTCATCATGAATAATGCCCCAAAAAGGGAAAGCCTCTGAACAGCACCCTTATCAATGACTGATAGACAAAAAATGAGTGCCTGGAGAACATCCAGCAGGAACCTGCATAGAGCAAGATTTAATTTTTTATTTTTTTTTTCCTCTAAAAAGATCGGTAAATTAAACATACAGGGTCACACCTTGGGTTCTGACGCCAGACACTGAGTAATGGCAAACATCAAATAGTTGTCATCAAATACAGCAAGTGGAATCAGCTCTCAGAAGGACTGACTAATCTGGGATGGTGTGTCCCCTTCCCAGCAACGTCAAACGTGACTGTTCAGTAAAACTTCCACATCTGAATTGGGTCTAATGAAAATGCAGTGAAAGATTACCAGGGTAAGAACTTCACTCCTAATTACCACAGAATTAGACTAATAGATACATTGACAGAACTAGCTCTTTGGGGAGAAATATTGGTCTCTTTTGACAAGCTTCTATCCATTCAGCCTTATCACATTGCCATAGATGACCAGGATACAAGTAGACTATATCCTGTAAAAATTTACTTCAAGATCAGGTACTTCCTACATCAACTTATAACTCCTCCCCATCATAGGGGGAAAAAAAAAAAAAACAACCCACACACTCCTCTTATTTTGAAAACTGCTGGTGAATCTTTTGGAAATTATGTCTTGTGAATATTGCAGGCAGACTATAACAGACTTCATACTACTGGTATTGCAACTGTTGGCCTCGTTAAGGGGAAATCACCTTAGTTACAAGAGTTATGTGCTGCAGAAGCAGGGTTGAAACTATGTGACTCAAAATATATGAAATTACTCAAAATATATATTAATAAACTAATGATTCTGTTTCTAATGCAAGGGTAGGGAGTCCTACACAACGACAGATAAAACAGAGTAACAGGGAAACTCACAGTCATGGCTTTCTTTTTAGTGCATGAGGGTGGCTGCTGTAATCTAAGACAAATATATAAAATACAGGTTGTTCCTTTAAACTAGTGAAGAAAAATAACCAGGTCTGGGTGTGGAGGTCTCAAACCAGTTTTAGTGGGACCTCTGCCAATGTCATAAGAGCTGCAAGGGTGGTACCCTCCTCTCAAAGAAAAAATACAACTGGAAAAATCAGCCTGTGCAAAAACATGTGTAACCTGGGCAGGGGAAAAGAGGAAGGAGAACTAAGAGCACCTGGGTAGGCACAGAAAAACACTATGGTCCATATAAGCATTCTTTATTTTTAGAGGGTGTGGGATGTGGCACTCACACAGGCTCAGGTCACCAGAACTCCTCCCCTATAAAGACATTAGCATCACCCTGACAACCTGAACTGGGAGATGTAGCCCTTACACCATCACTGGAAATTATGAAAAGAAACACCTCCAACAATTCCTAACCTAAGAATCATAAACTGAACCTTCTGCAGCTGTTGAGATTCATCTCCTGTTTTTGTCTGGAGCTTTGGGGTGGGGGTCATTGTGCAGACACATGTGCTAACTGTGCAGCTGTCTCTGGAAGCATGCTCCAAGGAAAGGGCATTTCTCCTCCGAATGAGGTGTGCAGGCACATTTTTTTCAGATTTAAAGTTGCATGAGGGCTACCATACAAAGCCGAGAGGGCTCACCTGCCACCTGCTGATGTGCGTGTTGTTTTAGTCAAGAGGCAGTCAGGAAACAGCAGCATGAGTATTTAATCCCAAACTGTGAGGCTTTTCTAAACCTGGATCATTGCTTTCTAGATTTGTGACAAGTGCAATGATGTTTTTCCATTGAGAATATGAACTCTAGTAAGATTTATTTCTAAACCCTCTAGTAGGTAACCATGTCCCCTGTCGGGTAACTAAACAGTAAGAGCCACAATTTTTGCTGAAACATTTTATTAGCAATTAAAGGATGGACGAGCAAGAGGATGTATTAAATCCCAGACTTCTGGTGAGGCTGTACCTGCTTTGTGGGTGCCTCCTCTCACTGCTGCTAACCATGCTCTACCCAGCAGTAAATGCCTATTCTCAGACACATTAAATTCACAGCCTACACAACATTCTCAGTCAGGGCATGCTAATATTATGACTTGATACTACACAGGATATTTTTGTAGCACATGATATATCGAGTGTCTTGCAGTTTTGGTATTTGATTCTTTTGACAGCCCTACAGAGTAGTAGGATAAATTTGTGCTGTGAAGAAGGTCTAAAGCAAAGCTAAAGTCATTTCCTTAATGTCTGGAAGCTACGGGAGAGCAAGACCTAAGCTGGTGTTGATCAGTGATCCTTCCTAAAGTGCAATACTCAGAGCTTTCATTACAAAACCCTCACTCTATCTATCTAATAAATAACACTTTCAAAGTCATAAAGACTCTGAAAACAGCTACTGTCCCAACTAGTGATGTTGTCTAAACAAAAACTCCTATTCTTACTTACACTATTGAAGTAGGATTGAATTAAATAGCTTTGAGTTCAAGCATCAAAAAAGATAAAAAAAAAACTGTCATAGGGCAAAGCATAATAGAAAGTCTATCTTCTACAGTCTCTACAGTCAAACTTGAAAAAAAGAGCATGGGCCTGTGGAAAGGGTGTTGCATCCATAGTCCTGCTAGAGATGTGCTGCATAAACCATTTTGTCTGCTCATGCCTCACTTACCTGTGTGACAAAACAGTGTTTCTTTTATAAACTTATTACTCTGCCAGTGCAGAAAAAAAAATTAAATAGCTGAATACTAAGGAAAATAGTTTTCCTAACTGCAGGGATTTTTACTCATGCCACTATCTTTACATATGTATGTATGTATGTATGTATGTATAAAGATGGTACCTTCACAGGGAGAAACTGTTTTCTCCAGTTCCTGCACATCTGTATTCCTGGTTCTAGAGCTGGCATCTTGCCAGCAAAGGCAAAGAATTTGAGAACAAAGTAGGAGCACACAGTCAGAAAGACATTGTGCATCACCTGTCTCATCTTCAGAATAGATATGGCTCCAAATAAGACACCAGCTGATTAATAATGCTAAATACTCTAAGGAAAGAGAATTTTTCTTCCCACTTAGTCACCTGGACATTCAATTCTGTTAAACCTCAGACACCCTCATTTCACACAGTTTTGTCCATGCAATGACACTTGTTCCCAACACAAGGCCACTATCTAATTTCTAAAAGCACAAGAGCAATCCTTGGAGTTGCAATCTTCACTTTGGTGTACGAGAACAGTTAATTCTATGTACTAAAGCCTACTTCTCTACTAACAAACAGAAATGTTGTCAGTGTAATACCTTTTATAAGTTTCAAAAATTACAAGCTCACCTCCCTGCAGCTCAGGGGGTAACTGTGTGATGAAGAGTATTTTTCTGTTAGAGGAAGAGCAGATGGGAGGATGCAACAAACCAGATGCCAAGGCCTGAAAAGCACCTAAGAACTCAACTTTGTACCAAGTTAGGAGAGTTTGTGGGAGAATAAAAGGGCATCTACACCATACCAGATGCCATGCCTTTGCTTTAGCATGACAGTATGCAAGACAGGAAGTCTGCCTTGGCTGTATTTTAAACAGGTTTCCATATCTCCTTTCTAGGAGTCTGTTTTAGGACTGATTAATGTGTTTCTTTCAACATGGCTTTTCACTGGCTTCTATTAAAGGGAATGATAAGTGACTTTTAGAAAAACACAAATGCATCCAAATTTAGTGTAACAACTACCCCCCAGCTCAGCAGTCAATGGCTAACACCTCTGTGGCGTCAGGTGATCTCATTTTTTGGTAATTACATGCCCTTAACACCAGGTTTGGGATCTCTTTGCAGAGATCCTGTTTCCCAGCCGCCAGCCCAAGTCCATGAATGCTTACTGCAATTCCCTTTGTATTGCTCTACTGCTAAACAAAGACTCTACAATTACTCTACATTCTCTCTCTGTTGTTAATTCACTGTAGCTTCAGTCTCTTCATGGATTTTTGAGAGATAACACTGAGCAAAGCTAGTGCTTTGAGCTTCCTTTTCAAGCCCAACAATTAACACAAACATTACCCTTCCCTTGGACCTATTACCACACCAGAAATGTTTTGAAATACAGGCTAGAGCCACAACAAACACATTTCTCCAAAGCCTACAGGATGAGACAAGAGTGTATGACTGAACATTTAATTTAGCCTGCAGACAGTTTTCCTGTGTTTGTTTATGCCAAAATTAAGTCTAAATAACCCCATAAAACAAGCAAGCATTTTGCAGTTTTACAGATGAGAAGTGCACAGAAGCAATGAGAAGTGACTCTTAATTTGAGTGCTCAGATTATGTAGCAAAAGTATCAGATTTAATGTCCTTCCATGCACAAAAGCTGTCTGCATACTTGCACATAAACAAGTTGGGAAACCTCCCCTGCTGGCAGATGAAGTTAACTTAGGATAAAGCACAACAGAAACAAAACAACTAAAAGGGAAGCAGCTCAGCTCTTAATGACAAAAGCAAAATAAACATGTATTGTTACATCTTAATACAGCCACATCTGCCTTTTGCTATGTGGATCCTGTCTGCTTTCATAACCCAACACTTACTTAAAACATTGCACTGTAAAACAGTAATGTTAAATAACACACTCCACTTTTTTTTAGTGGAAAAAAAAACTTTTAGCAATGGATAAATGAAGGCATCGGAGCACCCTCTCGTGGCAGGCTGCAAATAGTATTCGGCACGAGCAGCTGCGGTCGATCCTTTTACCTTGTTAGCTGGAAATTCAGAAGTTTAAACTCAATCTTCAGCTGGGCAGGGCAGGTACTGGGAGTCCAGCTGAGCATTATTCCAGAGCCTGGCTGCACCTAGGAGCAGTTCCAGGCTTTGTCACCGACCACAAAATGAGAAAAAAGGTGTTTTATTTAGCTGAAATGCTTACATGGCACACAGAAAAAGTCCCTGTGCTTCTGCTGTCACGGTGCAAGCTTGTGTGGGGATGGAAAGACACGTGCCAAGTGTCTCGTTCAAATTTAGCTCAGCCTTTTGACAACAAAGTAGATGGGAGCCATACAGGCATATTCAAAATAAGAATTCGAATTTCTGCACAAGACTACAGGCAACCTCAGCTTTGATAGACATAAGCCCTGTGGCCCATTTCAACTTTTTAAAGCACATCTGTATTTCTAAGTGCAAGAATTACCACACAAACAATGAACCTGGTTTAGAGGACAATGCCTTCTTTATGTACATTTTACCCCTAAAGAATTCAAATATATTTATTTATGATGACCTGAAAGTGAAAACATTTTCTAACAAAGCAGATATAACAAGGGTTCAGCCTGCTGGACCTCTGTCTCACAGGATAGCTACAGCAGGCCAGGCCACTCCAATCATCATCTGAGCACCTACTGAGTTTGCAAATCAATCCTAAAGCATCTAATGCACTTCTGGAAGAAAAAAAAAAAAATAAATGGGCTTGTTGTTATTTTGTAGTTCCTATCAGACTCAAATTTATTCGAAAAAAATCTGGTTTCTTCTAACATGAAAAATCAGCTCCTTCCCCACATCTATGTTGCAAACCTTATATCCACACAGTTAAGATCCTGAATTTAAAAGAAAAAGACTAAATATAACTTGAAACACTAGCACCACAAAACACCATTTTCCTATTTATTCTAAGGATCTTCTGTAGATAATGCCTTTTTAATCTCATAAAGTACCTCAGCTTTCTCTGTTTATTCCAGCATAAATCAAAATTATGTAAACCCAACAAACATAACCCCAAACCATGAGCATACAATTGATGACTGGTGAAAAAGTATTTTGCTGCGCTTCACTGAGTAATTAGGTCAGAGAACAGGTTTCCCAGTGGTATTGATCACACAAGCTCTGTTCAGCCCTCCCCAAGCTTAGACATCTCCCTGCCTCAGAAAGAGATGCCAAAACCTCCCCAAACCCTAGTCATCTTCTGAGGCAGGAGAGCACAGGAATCCTCTGGGGCCTGCAGAGAGGAGGCTCTCATTATTTTATTTTTTTGTTTATATTTAATGCCACAAATTATAAAGCTCATCAGGCTTACTCGATGGCCATCCAGGTCAGTGAAAAGCAGGTTTGAAAACAAACCAGAATTGAGTGATATCTACAAAAAATGATCAAAGAAACCACTTTCAGAGCACCTGTTCAAGGTCTCACCTCTGCCCCAGCCTTTATGCCTTGACCAAGCTGCCACTGAGAGATCAGCTTTGTCAAGACTCTGCTTATTAAAATCAACAATATTCCAAAGAGCACACAAGGGACACTCAGCAATTTACAGTTCAAGTTTTAAAAACTTGCTATTTTAACTTAACTATCTAGGAGCCGACCCTGAGAGCTGCCACCTATTAGACTGAATTTTTATGTGTCACTTTATAGGTGAAAAAACTTAATTTACAAGAGAAAAGGGACCACAAATCAGCTCTCAGACAATGGATGCTGTTTCTTTTTCACTTGTACTGAAGGGAATAGTGAACACAGAAAAAGCCTTATAATTCAAACTTGTCTTTTTAGAAAAAAAACCTGCATTAAACACAAGCATTAAGTCCATGTTTATGCAAACCAGCTCAGGCCTGTATAACCTTGAGTTCTGCTGCACCCAGTGACCTAATGGAGGAACGAAGCTATGTCACTATTCAAAACATCTTCAAGGTTATTCAGATTTCTTAGAGCGCATTTCCTTCTTCCTAGATGACCCAATTTGTATCAATTTTTAGAAGATTTGCATAAACAAGCTTTTTTACCGCTAAACAGTCACTACACTTTAATTAATTGGCCAGTTTTGACAGATTGCTGGGCGGGAAATAACACTTTAAAATTCCTTTTTTTGAAAACCCTCCAAGGCTAATCTAAAGAATCTTTCCCGTTTCCTTCTATTATTAAGCAATTTTCAGAAATACCATTATAGCTGCACCTTCCCTCCACTTCTGCTCTTGGCTTTCCTAAGCAGCAACAGAAAATTGATATTCTCATCAGTCGTGCAGCCTCCCACGGGTTTTTGAATAGCAACAGTAAAACTGAACAGTCTTGTTAACTCTGTGACACTGCTGGTTAGCAAAACCAACCCCAAGCAGCAAAGGCTTGGAAATAATCTTGAGAAACTGAGCTGACCTTGCAAGCTAAGGAAGGCCTCATTATATTAATTTACACTCCAGCTTGGGTTTGAAGGGCTATGAAATAAAAATGTACAAATATTTTGGGGTTTTGTCTAGAAAACAGATCTGTGCTCTACAAACACCTTTTAGATCTCTGATATTTAGGGGTAAAGTAGGAGCTAATACAAATCTACTTGGATATGACAATATTTAAACAAGCTCCTACCCCAGGCCATGTTGGAGTGTACAGATTTGTGATGAGGAAATGTCCCTTCTCTTTGCAATTCCTGCAGGTTTTGGTGTGTTTACTGAGGCACAGTACTCTCTGCAGCTAACTTTTTGAAAAAATATGAGTCTAACTGAAAACATAATCTGAAAAACAGGAGCACTTCATGATCTATGCTACATGCTCCAAAATGTACAATACTCATCTAATTTAGCCAATATTCACACAATTTCTTTCAACCAGAAGCAAGCCTGAAACTTGTTTCAAAATTAGCCACGGTGCTGATCTTAGCTGAGATGACAACAAATAGGAATAGCCAAAACATACTTGATGCTTTGTTGTTGGGATTACCCTTAGAGAAACAAAGGAGAAATGGACACGGAGGTGCACAGGGTCACAAATCCAGAATGTTCTCATCTTCTTATCCTATAATTCAGTTGCTAACTTGACCTAAAACCAGCAGGAGATGGTTCCTATGCCTTTGCCATATACAGCTGATAACAAGAAGAAGCTACTTCCTTTTCACTTCAATAGTAAATAATAAAACCAAGAAAACACCAAACAAATGAGGAAAGAGACCAAAATCCAAGCCAGTAACATGATAAAGGATGAGGCATGCTGTCCTGTAGAAAAATGAGTGTTCCTTCATTTAAGAGCTACTTTCCTTACATAATTGTAGTCCCAATTCTTGTATCACTATTGTCACAGGAAACTTTCAAATTAATGTAAGTGAAGCTCCAAGTTTATTAATACATGTAGTTATTTTTAATTTAAGTATCTTAATAATATTAATATTCTAAGGACAATGTTTGGCTAGGAAGTGTAGAAAAAGAAGGAAAGAAGTATGTTTAACTGACCTCTAAAAAGCACCAGAAGGTTGAAATAAAACTAATTTAATTTTTAGTGAAGTTTCTGTACATCTTTGTCTCCTCCTCAAAAAAGGCAAAGTTACTTTAGGGCTGTTGTTTTGGTTTCTTTTTTTTTTTTTAATTCCTCTCCTGAATTAGCTGGTACTGAAAGCCACCTATTAAAAAGTTAATTTACACTCAGCTGCAGACAAGCAATCATACTGGGAGATGCACATGTCTCTATAGAGAGAGCCCACAAAGCAGAGGCAACTTCCTAAGCAGATATGGGTATTAGAACTAAGCCTTGTTTTTGTGGTTTGCAGCGTTACCAACAGGAAGCCTCAATGGTTTTGTAAGTGTCACTTATTCCAGAGAGAATAATCTCTATGGGTAATACCAAGATCAGCCTTTAAAATAAAGTATTTCACAACCACAAAGCCAGAGAAACGTGAAGGATGATGCAGTAACGGTGAGAAAACTGTGACCTCAGACCCAGCAAGTCAATGCTGTTACCCCTCAGCACAAGCTTTTCTTTCCTGCTGTGTGGAGGCAAAGGGGCTCCTAGTGGCCTAAACAACTACGAGAAGTATTTCTTCACCAGTAAATACTGTTCTGAAGGCTGTTAAGAAGGAAACTCTACGCCTACATTGCAGATTCACCTGCAAAAGCCAGTCCTGGGGCCATGTGCACTGCAAGCCTTGTGTCACTGGTAATTACACACTGTTGAAAGCACTGCTACCGGTTTGGGGATTTGGGAGAGCAGGTTGGAAACAGGATGTATGTGAGGCTTTGGTCTGTGGTCATCCATCCATCCCTGGATTTCTGAAATACAACCAGGTGAAAAAGAGCTCTGCAAGTCACCGCACAAAACCCAACTGTATTACTTTTAATAACTTCCACACGCATCCGTACTGGAGTAAGTACAAACTGCTGTTTCTTGGTTCATATTCGTTGGATTTTTATAGTTTCTTATGACAGTAAATTAGTCAGCTGTCAGCAGTACTAAGAAGGCAGTTTATGGATAGTAAGTATCCTGGAAACATTAAGTTGTGACAACCAAGAGAAATGAGCTAGAATAAATCATGCTAACGATCGTCTGGCTTTAGCTATAAAACAAAGATCTACAAAGTACAGCTTGACTTCAGCAAGGACTGGCCTGCTTCAGGAACAAACAAACATGATATATGCTGAAGTGGGTCACAGAGCAGGTCACTCCTCCTGAACACCAGAGAAAACATGATTTCAGGTTTACTGTCCCAGAATCTGTAATCAGTACCAGCCAGAATATATTCCTGAAGCCAACCCTGCTAGAGCATCTTCAGGAGATATTCCAACTCTCCCCACTCTAATTATGTGAGCTGGCGACCCCACTAGATTAAGAAAGGACTGTTTAAGTCACTTGTAACAATTTGCCTGTGTGTCCATGTTCATTTCCCACCAATTTGTTCACTTGGCCATGTCCTTAATTCCAAAAAAAATCCCACAATTTTTTTTTTGCAAAACATTGCGCTTGCAAGCAATAGCAAGTTTGTGAAATATTGCTAGAACAACTTGTACCACACCATCTGCTACATGGGGAGAACTGAGAAGTTGGAGATATGTCTGGGCTTTGAAATTTGATTTTTAAGTTGGTTCTGAGTAAAACCTTTTGAAGTAACTTAATTTCAGTCTTACCGTCTCCAGGCTGTGTTCCCTGTCTATGTGAAAAGAATTAGATCAGTAGTCAGTATTATATTGTCCCTTCCATTGAGTTGGTAGTCTCCTCCCATTTGTAAAATCCATTATGCAAAAGTCCCAGCTTAACACAAGGTATAAAAATCAATATTTAATGCAATGGATCTGCAGGAATAATTTTTAGATATCATGAAGAAGGATGCAATAGAGAACACGCCTATAAATTCATGTTCTACAAGGGATGTTCCTCTAGACACTCAGCTGAACTATCCTTTATTCCCCAAATAATTAGTTAAGAGTTATTTATATATTGTGATCCCACAAGATTTCTGATTTACAGTAAAAAAAGCCAGGCACTGAATACAGTGATTATATTCCATCTGCACGGGGCATTTACTGACAGGAAAGTCTGTGGGCAAGTTGCTCTGGCCCGAGCTTGCTGCATTTCACTGGGATGAAAATAAAGAACATTTTAGACAGCCCACAAAGTGCAGTTGTTAAACTGACCCTATTTTCTCTCCTTCTTTCCATTTTCCTGCACCCAGCCCTTCAGTTTCACTGAATTTCAAAGGGACAGCGTTATTTATGCTTCTTCCTATTTTAGAATGTTTTTATCATGTGTCATAGCACTCTGACTGCCTTAGGGGAGCTTTAATGATAATTTTATTTTTAAAAGTATAGGCTTATCTAGCTTGACCTTGATGCACGTAGTAAAAGGTTGCTAAACTCCTCCTCTAGAAAACTAAACAGTGAACAAATGTCCTGCGCCTGCTGGATCAAAAGCACAAGTGTGGCAGAGCCTTCCACTACCCCAAAATATATCACCAAGGCAACTGTAGCAGTATTGCAAACAGGTATTGCAAAGGCTTCCCAGCCAGGATTTAAATAATCTGATTTTCCTGCGGTATGTGCTCTACAACACTCAGCAAGTCTTTTCGGAGATGAAAAGCATGCTAACACCATTCCAAAGAGTATCTTGGTACAGTAGGCTGTTATCAGTACTCTTCTGAAAGAAAATTACGAGTGTCACCGTTCAAAGGTCACACGAGGAGCTGAGTAGAGTCGGCGCAGCTTGGAAGTTGTTGGTTGCTGTTGCTTGGGCCTCTTTCCTCAAACAAAATTCTGAAAGGAGAAGGAGATAACAGACTTCCCTCTTCTCTCCCCTGTTCCTTCTCTGGAAGGGAAAGCTCATCCTGTAATGGCACCAAGTACTTCTTGTTTTTTCTGGTTGCACTGATCTGTAAGAATTTGATTTTAACTACTGTTCACTGCAGCTCTTCCCTCTCGAGTTGCCCCTGTGGTACTTGTGAATTCCGATGGAGCGCACGTTGGAACACCAGTGTTTGAACAATCCTTGTGTTTACACCCATCCTTTCTACTACACTAACAGCAGCCAACATGCTTACAATCCATAGCCTGTTTTTATAAGGCACTGACAACATGCCAGGAATGGCTCACAAGGGGGTGTTTTGAAAGGCTAATTGCAGAAGACTGCAAATTCCATTATTATCTTCTTGCATCCTGAAGAACTCCTCACCATCACTAATGGAATCACACCAGTGTATCAGCTGGCTTAGGACTTTTCTGCTCAATGTCACACACAGAACTCAATACCACAGTGAGCTGAAAGCACCAGCAGTCTAGGTGTCTGATCTCGTGATGGAATAGTGGGGTGCCACAATACAGATCCCCTTGCTCTTTCCATAAAACAGAAAATGTCTTCAAATTCTTTTTTTGTTCCAAAAGTACTTCCTGAAGTAGGCCTGTAGTGCCTCTCCTGTAGAGCTGCTGTCATACAAACTCCAACTCAGCAAATAATCATGGGACAAACTGGCTCTACTCAATCCCTTGATTTTCAAGGACATCTGTGGTTCAAGTTAGCTGGGTGAAAATGTCTCAGATTTCTGGTAGCTTATTGAAAAGGGGTTTACACTTCATCTATTTGACTCAAACTGTTCTTCAAAATCCTGTAGCAAAATGGGTCTGAGGCTGAAAACACTGTTTATTTTCATCCTTTTCATAACCAATCCAGAAGAAGCAACCCCTCAAAATGAACCTTGGCAGGAGTACTCAGCAAGGTTTGCTGCTGGCACAATGTGGTAGGAAAGCTGCCAACATGAGGTAAGGATTTATACCTGCAACAGGTTTTCTTCTTCACATCCATCAAGGAAAGCCAAGAAAGGGAGATAATCCAGCCCCATCCTGTGACTGACTGGTTTAGCCACTGGTCCGAGAGAGCTAACCCACAATCCTGTGCTTTTCCCATCACTTTTCATACACTGTGAACACATCCCAGAAACAGGATGGAAGGTCAAGTTCAGAAAGAAATCACTAGAAAAGAGGCATCTGGATCAAGTAATACCACCAGCAACCAGAGCATCTAAGCAGCAGAAGCATATGACTCACTTAAAGAAAACCTGGCTTTCTGCTGGCTAAGTAAAACAGGAGCAATGTCATTAAATGAAAAATAAGAATAGAAGTTGATGGTAAAAAATCCCCTTGGACAAGGAGAGTCAGGATCACAGGAAACAGTTTCTCTGATAAAGGAAGGGAACCCCAGATTCAGGAATACTACATACATTTTAGCTTCTGCCCAACACAAGTATTTAAAAAGGTACCCAACTTTTACTAGCATTTGCTACAGATTATTAATACTAACTTGTTCTATCATTCCTAGTAAAATGTGAATGGAACCAGGGAACAATTTAACACAGAGGCATTCACCAAGATGGAAGAGGAGTTTGAAGCCTGCTCTGAAACTCTCAAAACCTGGGTTGCCAAAAAGTCCCACCCCTTCTACATAATCTAACAGAAAAAAAAAACTGTATCTTGTTTTTAAGACACACCTTCCTTTACAGTCTGCAAAGAAAATAACAGAAACAATCCTAAGACCCTAAGTAAAGCTACATCCCTTACCTTACCACTGAAGCAGATAACCTAAGTAATATAAATAGAAGAGAAATTATTTTGAAAGATACCACCACTCTTGTCCCAGAGCAATGTTCTTTTTATGTGGCACTGAACAGTTTTATTCAGTGCATTGGCCTTCCAGGCTCATTCTTGTTTCTCGTTCTATGGACGACAGAGCAGAAGAGCTGGCAGGGCACATAGTTTGTCTTCTTGGTGTGCATGCATGCTTCAGAAAGCTTTTCCTCTCCATTTCCTGGCCACTACATGTAAATAATTCTCCCTACCTTCTATCTTTTAAATTTAGTAGGGTGTGGGGAGGAGCTAGAAGGATTCGTTCAGGATGCTAAGTAAATTACTACCAAAACATGTAGCAATAACAAAAAGAAGCTCTTAAGTCAGTGTCAGCTGTGTTACTGGGAAGTCACTACACATCCCCACATGCTGTATTGCCCTTCCCACAAACATCCTTTCTGTCCTTGCCTTGTAAGAGCAGGAACCAAAGAGTCATCTTGGTACCAAAGCATGAAAAGACAGTTTGACATTAGCAGGAGTGTACACAGCAGTCTCTACAGCATTCTTGCTCTACTGCTAAAGACTTAGATACATCCCACTGAAAGAAATGGGTTATGTGCATAACTTCTGAGATGTCCTCAACACTGTGAGTGCGCAGTCTATGAGAGGAATGTTTCAGCCAAAGTGCCTTTTAAGGTACAAAAATACCAAGAGTAAAATGTGAAGTTGCAATAAAATAACAACTCTTAGTTTAACTGTGGGTCAGGCACTCAGCAAGCAAGTTCTGTTTTGGTTTTAAAGCTGATACTGCTCCCTGAACTCAAAAGCTGTGATAACACTGAGATTTTTAAGAACCGGATTTAGTGCTGTGCTCTTGTTTTGATAGATACTTACATGTCAGCAGTCACTGAAGATGGTATTTACTTTCAGACTGCTGGTTGCACGTTCCTTAATCTTTTTGCCTGAGCTCATTCTATTGAGCAAAAGAAAATGTGTATTGTCAGAAGCAGCCTTGCTTTATAAACACTGACAACTCTCTCTCCACTTAAAGCCAAGCCAGCCAAGCTCTCCAGAGCTGATTCAGGTCTTTAGGATTTGAGACGCGTCCGCACATCTACTCTCTGAACATGCTTGTCAAGGCAGACAGGTTTCAGTTGATCTTACCATCCAAAACTTGGCAACATTTTAACATAATGCACAAATAGACATATTAAAAAAGAAACATGGTTGCAAAGGGAGACTTGAAGTTGTGGGGGTCCTTCCAAGAGAGGTTACAGAAACGTGCACATGAAACATTTCCAGTCTTGGTTTACAGCAGTAAGAATAGAAGTGGACAGGCAAAAACTTCAACCAAGAATCAGATGGCAGCTATAATACCCCAGTCAAAATGGAATTGTTTGCTCTGTCAGGAGCTATACAGTCTCACAGATCTAGAACGGCAAGTCACAAACGCCTCGGCAAACAGTCGGACAAGGCACATGTTACCTTTACCTTTGTAAACAAAACCAGAACTCGGAACCGCCGCGGTGACAGCGACCGAACCCCCCAAGTCCCGATCCCCGGCGGTGCCACCTCGCTCCCGCTGTGGCTGGCGGGCAGTCCCGATCCCCAACTCCAGCGGGTGGGGGGAGAAAGCTCCTCCGAAGGCGGGCATCCCCCGGGACGTGGTGGCCGGGGCGAGCATCCCCCGGGACGTGGCTGCCCCGCTCCCCCCGCCTACCTCTCCCCTCCCCCATTAAACCCACCACAACAAAAGAAGGAGGGGAGGGAGGCCGATCGCGCCCCTTTCCCCCTCGCCCCGGCCGCTCACCGTGCTGGGTGAAGACATTGAATCCTCCCTCTGCGGAGCGCCCGGCCGCCTCCCGCCGGCGGCCCGCC
>VXBN01010348.1:1291223-1307543 GCA_013397395.1 Sinosuthora webbiana
CTGCCGCCGTTCCGGGCCCGGCAGGCGCGTCCCGGTCCTCCCGCGGCCGGTGCCGGCGGTTCCCGCGGAGCTCCGGGCTCACGGGCTCGCCCCCGCAGCCCCCGCCGCCATCTTAAACCACAGAGCGCCGGCGGAGCGGGGACGGAGCGGCTCCCGCAGCCGCCTCCGGTCCGCCCAGGGAGGGGAGGGAGCGAGGGAGGGAGGAAGGGAAGCTGGGAGAGAGAGAGGGAGGGCGGCCGCCCCCCCCAGCCCAGACCGCCCCGCCGCGGCACGCAGAATCGCAGAACTGTTTGGCTTGGAAGGGATCTCTGCAGGTCACCCAGACCCAAGGCAGGATCACCTGGAGCAGGTGACAGGAAGGTGTCCAGGCGGGTTTGAATGTCTCCAGAGAGGGATACTCCACGCCCTCGCTGGGTAGCCTGTTTTAGTGCTCTGCCACCAGCGACTTAAAGAAGTTCTTACTCATGCTGAGGTGGAATTTCTTGGGCTTTAGTTTATGGCCATTACTCCTCCTGGGTAGCCTGTTTTAGTGCTCTGCCACCCTCAATGTAAAGAAGTTCTTACTCATGCTGAGGTGGAATTTCTTGGGTTTTAGTTTATGGCCGTTGCTCCTCTTCCTGTTTCTGAGCACCACTGAAGGGCACCATCCTCTTGGCACTGCCACAGGCAGGCACATCAGTGGGGACGGGCAACGAGGAAATGCACAGGGACATGGGCTGAGGGGCGAGAGCCCACCCGGATGACTCGCCAGACCACACCCTGGGAGAGGCCTCCCATCTTGGCCATGAGCGAGAATCACAGAATCTCCTGAGCTGGAGGGGACCCATCAAGTCAATCTCTCAGCCCTGCACAGGACAACCCCAAGAACCCCACGCCTGAGACTGTCATCCAAATACTTCTTGAACTGTGTCAAGCGATGGCCATGGCCTCAAGGCTGCCCTAGCCCAAGCAACATTTTCCCTCTAGGCTACAGCCAGGCTGGTTTGCCTTCAAACCTGAACAGGCATGAGGCTAAAGCCAGGCCTGTGTGCCCAGCTGCGGAAGGGGGCGGCACTGGGCTTGTCCTAAGTTCTGCACAAGGAGGCTGCTGTAGCCAGGTGAGGGTCGGCTTCTTCTTCCCAGCAGCTAGGGACAGAACAAGAAGACGCAGTGCCAGGGGAAGGTCAGGCTGGACATTAGGATGAATTTCTTCGCAGAAAGGATGATTAGACATTGGAATGGACTGCCCAGAGAGGTGGTGGAGTCACCATCTGGAGGTGTTTATGGAAAGACTGGATGTGGCTCTCCCCACTCACTGGTTGACATGGTGGTGGTCATGTCATAGGTTGAAATTTATGATCTCAGGGTCTTTTCCCACCTAATTGATTCTGTGATCTCTGTGGATTACCAGGCTCCAGGTTGATTCCTTGGGCTCCCACCAGGACCTGTTGTCTTGGCCCAGGGTATGGAGGAGGAGGAAAGCACCGCTGTGTGAATAACACCAGGAGTGGTTGGCAGCACCGTCTTGTTGTTGGGTGGTTGAACATACATACACTCAGTTCTGTAACTAATTAGTAAACCAACTTCTTTCACCTTCTGTAATATTAGCATAAGGCGCTCCAATCAAAGCAGAAGGCAGGAAGTTTCATCCTGAAAGATAATGGTGCTTGTCACAGTTTAGAGGACCTGGGCAGTTAGAAGTATTTCTCTCTCCATGCTAGCAACTGTTTCAGCAGTGTCTTGGTAATGTTGCTTCATCCTGGATGAGCCACAGTGCAGCTCCCCTTAGATGCCTGTTCCACTGAGAACTGATGTGACAGTGACAAATTGGCTTGGTAACACTCAGGCCCAACCAGCTTCCAATCTCTGTGTTGCTGTCCTATAATTCTGCTGCGATAATAATTCTGCCTAGAATAGGGGTGGCTCATCCCACTGGGCTGATGTGTAGTGTGATACAGCCTGGATGGAGTAAATGGGAATGAAGAGCACGTGGAGCCAGAAATGCCTTAACTCACTAACTTAATGGACTAAGAACATTTGGGAGATCAGGAATTACAAACAGACCTGCTAATGACACACAACAAAACAGTTCTTAAAATAGTGCTGGGAATGTCCAGGGTAGAGCATGGGGTACGTGGTGCCAAGCCTGGGACCTTGTATGGATGTGGATATGAGCAGAGGGTGTTCCTGCAGAATGGACAGTCTCAGGCAGAACCAGCCCATGGTAGACTCTGCAGTGGAGCTATTTCCTGGTCTCGTTCCAGCTAGAATTTGCAGGATTTGGCATTTATAAATGGTTTGCCTTGTAAACAAAATATATGTTCTCTGGAGACTGTAGAGACAACAAACACAGAACTCCCTCGTGCCATTTGCAGTTGCCACGTAGCATAGAGCCACTCTTTAAAAAGCAACAGAAATACTGTTTTTCTTTCCTAATTCTTTTTACTTGCTGATCATGAAGAATATCCAGAGGAAGGCTATTAGTATTTTAAAAGAAGATACAAGTGTCAAGAGACTCTTATATGCAAGTGCACCAAGGAGAATTGGATTTAAACACTGTTCTTATTCCTCAGATCCTATGAAATCTCTCATTTTCTCTCCCAGCACCTTCTGCACTTAGAACAGCTCACTGTGGGTTACATTAATGTCCAACTGCAGGAAACTTGTCTGGCACACAAAACCATTTTCCTGGGGATGGGGTCAGGCGGGGGATTTCTAAGAAGGCCTGTTGCAAGGAGAAGAGGGCAGCAGCATGGGGTTTTGCTGCTGTATAATAGTTTTTAAAGATCGTGCTGTACCGTGTAAAAAAAGCAAACCCAGAGTCCCAGCCATTGCTTGATGTGTGCTAAACAAACCAGACCCTCAGACTGTGCCCCACATGATCCCCTCAGCAAAATCATTTTTATGGTGTCAGATAAACAAGGGATGCCCCAGCTGGTGACAGCTCTTCTAGCCCCTGCTAGAACAGCAATGGGGATATAAATAAGAAACTCCACAAACTGAAAAGAGCTCTGTGCTGCTGAGTTATCAATGACACTGAGCCACACCGTTCCCTGTTGTTAAAATGGAGGCCAATAAGTATTTACTTGACACAGTGTCATGGTTATTAACCATGCAAGGCCAAGAGGTAAAACCTGCACCAATGCTATCTATTTTTATCAGCTGTGATGTTATCAGCCTCTTGTGAAGAGGTCTGGCACCATGCGTTAATGAGGCATCAGTAACAGTTACTGTCCTGGCAGTTTTGGGTTTCCAGTCAATCTGCCATTCATGAGCTGTTCAAGTAAGGGATAAAAAGGACCAAGGCAGCACTGAGGTTACAGTCATGTGCCTGACAAGAAATGTGGTTATTTCTAGAAACACTTCTGAACTTTAAATATTAATGGTATATCCATTTCTTGAAGGTTCTAATAAGCACTGACAATGAATTTGCTCCCTATCCACAGTGTGCTCCAAAAATCATACGCTCAAAAAATTGCTGGCTGAGCAGCCTTACGTCATACTGTGCATGACAGTCTTACTGTCATCTGCCTGAAGTATGGGTTCTGTGCCAGAAGGAGCCTGTGGACAAATTGGAGGCTCCTGAGCCTGAGAGTTGAGTTAACTGGGCAGTTTCTATTTGTAACTTAGGAAAAATTAGCTAGCAGGATGCTGGTGGCAGCTTAAAAATTAATTCTAGCAGTAATCTTTGCTCTTCTTCCAGATCATATACCTTCTGTATATCAAAGCTGTACAGAGAAACAGATGTGTGTGAAATATTTGACTGCTATTTAGGATGCAGATGCATTAGTTAAGGTATTTGCTAAGTGTGTGGAACAGCAGAGGCCTGTTTGATTGGCCTGTGTACAGCATGTCAGTATTTCTGTGCCTTTATTGCAATGCCAGAACAAGTTGTGGAGCTCAGGACAGCTGCAGCTCCCCTGGGATGTCTGCAAGGCAACGCTACTGCCCACTGCAGGGCAGTGCTGCTCTGTGTCCCTCTGCCACTCCAGGCTGTACCCACCTGATACCAGGCAGCCACCTGGCTCCTGGGGTTCAGCCACCCAGGGGTTCTGGGGAAAGGCTTTAAAACAAAAAAGAAAGATTTAAGAATCTGAAAAAGGCTCTGTGACATAAGGTTAGTTACTCTGCAGTAAATGTTGAAAGCTTGTAAGTGCTGAGCCATATCAAAGGAGGATGTTGTTTCCTGGTGTAACGTTCAAATGCTCACCCTTTCATCTCTGACTGACAGCTCTCAAAATGTCTGCACTGATCTGTGGTGGCACAACAGGTGGGCTTTCAGTGTTGTCCTAAAAGTTATTTTGAATCATTACTATGATTTAAATTACAATTTATGTACACTGCATGCAGGATAGCTTGGGGTACTCTCATGCCTGTTCAGTGAGAGTCTATGAAGATAAAAGCTTTCTAGGGAAGTAACAGGTTTTGCCTAACAGCTCAGATGGGTTCACATGCAGCCCTCGGCAGATGAAATGTCCTCTGTCAATAACTCTTCTTTCTTCCACCATCGATAAAAAGAAAACTACACATACACACTCTGACAAATGTCACATCCCACCACCCAAATCATTCTCCTCTGTTGTGGTGCGTATCTCTCTGGTCAGCCCGCTGTTCGGCTGGACCCCCCAGTCAGCTCCGATACACCTTAACAGAACCGATGTGTGGGTTCTTGGCTCTGCAGCACCCTGACCTTCGCTGCCACAGCCGTGGTATGAATGAAAGAGGGGACTCTCGGAGGTACGGGGAACAAAGGTTTATTGGGAAGCACAGGGGAACCCCTCACCTCAGGCCTGACGCCTCAGGAGAGACCCCGCACCTGGGCTGCGGGGGGGTTTATCCAGGACAAACGAAAGGGGTGGATACAAACTCTAAACCAATAAAACAAAGCAACACAATAAATGCCAACTGGGTTACATAACTCATAACAAATCAAAGGTAAATTGGGGAGGGGTCCCTGGGGCATCTGCCAACCACTGGCCAGATCCCCTCGAAGTTTCTGGGCCTTAGAGATAAGGATTCCAGTGACGGACAGAGAGAAAAAGGATACATTGGGAAGGATGGGCAGGGAATATCAAGGGGAAAGGACCAATGGGGAACAGTCTCTGGGCAAAGAATCAGAGACGGCACAGAAACCTTTATCAACTTATGATAAGAAAGAATTCCAAGACAGGGAGGCCCATCTTGGGTATCTAAAACTTATACTAGACTTACAATAAAACCTTTAAACAAAATCCTGCAACCCCACACTCCTCCTCTGTGCTAGCAGCCTTTTGTTCTGTCTTTTCTGCTGCTTCAGCATTGTCCTCATTCAAACCACTCTTCCAACACTGCCACAAGTCCAAACATTGATGCCAGCCTGGAGAGCCAGCAAAGGAAGGGCTCCATGCCTGGGGAGAAAGGGACTGGGCACATGGTGGTGTAGTGGAAAAGGTGAGTGTGTAGAGACAGCCAGCTCACCACAGCATCTCAGGCATCCCCATTCTTCTTTTATTTGGCCCTCTCTTTTGGGGTTAGCTATGCTGGCTAACTAGGCACCCTCATGGATCAGACCTGTGTAGCTTATGCATGTATCTGTCAACAGCAGCACATTAACTGTGCTGAGGTTTTGCAGGAGCTGTACCCATCAGGGTATAACACATACATAACCTCACACAGCCTCCAGCAGAGTGAAGCCAGAGGTGGGGAGAGATGGAATTAAGGAGATTATAGGACTTCTTCGGGAATTTCTTTCCTGTCCAATATATTTTTCTAAGTCCTACAGCTGCACCACCCTTCCCAAGCATCTGTTCCAGCCACCAAAGGCTGTAGAAGGGTATGCTAATAAGAACGTTAAGAATGTTGTTTGTTTGCCTTTTTATGTGGAAAATGTTGCCTCTACCAAACAAAAATGATGACAAGTCTCTGCATCTGCTGGGAATTGCAAATTAGTACTAAGCTTGCACAATGATCACTGATAAAGTACATTTGCTGAGGTAATGTGAGGTCCCTCAACAGCGCTGGTGATGATTCAGGCTTTTAGGCATTCAGCTGCAGGTGGGTCAATAGAAATGTTTTGCCACCAGAGTTCCAGGGTTGCCTTAATTTATGTTTAGGAGCCTAATTTTTATTTTTCCTAATTTAAAATCTTAGTAGCTCATTGGACAGTGAGGGGGTTCTCTTGATTTGCAGATGGAAGCTTTTCTTCATGTGTTTTCTGTTTCCTCTTGCTGAGAGGTTTGTATCCAGAGAGCTGTCATTCAGTTAAGTGATAGCAAATGCTTCAGAGCACAATGCTGTACTGCAGTTCCTCCACCAGTGCCTCAGAGAGCAGCCTCATCCCAGCATAGATTCCTCTGATGACTGCTGTGCTGTGTTTGGATTTGCATAACCTCTGTGATAGTCCAAAACAAAATAAAGATACATTTAAAACAAGATGTGAAACTAAAATAAAATGGAATTAAGATTATAGAGCCATTTAGGCTGGAAAAGATCATTAAACTCTGGAATCAGCAGTGTTTCCTCTCCATGTTCTTTGCTTCTTGTTTCTTCCCTAACATCTCCTTTCCCCTCCATCTTCCCCAGCACCTTCACTTCCCTTTTCTAAGTCACACTGAAAACCACGTCTTCAGAAGATGCCTTTGTTACAATAATGAATCCAACAGTGACTGCACTCCTAGTATTGTTTTCAGTTGTACACACTTCTGAATATAACCTTTGATCTCTTAAGGAAGCCTGAGGATACAGCTTCCTGCAGGATTGCTGCTCTGTATTACATGTTTGGGATGGTAGGGATCCAGCCTTGCTCTGGAGCACTTGTGCCCTGGCCATGGATGGTGTCATGCTCTATGCAATGTTCCTAAACAGTTAAATCACTTTGAAAGTCAGAGTTGGTTCTGAAATGTTGTTATTGTTTCATTCCACAAAGTCTGGAGAGATTCTTCCTTGACAGGCTTTTTTATTTGATTGTGCAAGAATTGTAAGTGTTACTTTATCTTTCAAATGACACTGTGTTCTTTCCTCAAACAGTTATTAAATAGCCATGCTTTGCAGTTTCCAACTTCAATGTTAATCCTGTAAAAAATGCTTACTAGTGTGAAACTCTAAAAAAAAATGTAATAATAATGACTGAAGCAGGAGCAAGCACCAGAGGTTTGTAAGATGTTTCTGTGAATGCATTTGTGTGTGTGTGTGTACAGAATAGACTGGTACTCAAGGTAGCAGCATTTACCCTCAAATCTCGCTTAAATCTAAAACTTGTTCCTTCTGTTAAACATGCAAATATTTCCATTCTCTTTGCAAATTCTGCCTCTCTGATCATTACCAAACCTTTCAGAAAAGACATAATCCCAAATCTTCCTCTGATCAGGCTCTTAATGTGTTCTGTGTGGTCTTTATTTAGACTGTAAACTTGCTGAAATGGGAAATGTCGTATAAAAAAACCCAACTACACTGTCTCATTTCACATCCAAATTCTTCTCCCATACCAGCTGTGTGTGTTTGCCTAGCAGCAAGTCTCCTGTTAATGAATGACTTGTTCTCATTAGCTTGTCAGGCTGGATGTGTAGCTTGTAGTTCCCACTCACACAGAGCAGCAGTCCTTCCCTTGTAGCTTCTGGGTAATCAAACAATGGGATGGACACACAAAGCCTTGTGTCTCTGACTCTGACCTTTGTACTTGGAATCATTAACTACCACAGAATGCCAAAATAAAGTAACTAGCTGCTGGTTAAATAGATTTAACATAAGCAGGGCCTTATGGGCTTGCCTGGTGTGGGGATTGTCACAGGCTTTACCATGGGCTGCCACTTCTATATGTCCTTTAAAAGAGGGGGAAATGAATTCTCTGATTGGCAGAGCCAAAGGTGTTGCACTCAGTATATTTGTTTTGTGAAGCTGAAGTCCAGAGTAGATTCCTGACACCTCAGAGGTTTTCAAAGTGAGGTCCTGAGCAGCCTCATCTGACTTTGAAGCTGGCTGTGCTTTCAGCAGGAGACTGGACTAGCAATCACTGCCAATTTAAATTCTTATTCCAGAAAAAGTTGCCTCCATTCAGGGCATTAATTAAGACTGTGTCCTCTAACTAGGCTGAAATTTTTACAAAAGCTATTGGAACAGAATATTTCTTGAACCTTTGTCTCTCCATCCAATTTGCATAAAACTGGCCAAGAAGTTCAAAAGTTACTGGGAGAAAAGACAGCTGGGGCAGAAGACAGACACACCCTTCCTGATACACATAGAACAGTTGTATAAGCCTTGTTTTGTTAAGAAAACCTTTCTTCCCTTTATGTTAGTGCAGAAAACCTGTCAAGTGTGCATCTAATGAGGCCTGAAGTCATGCTACATACTCCCAGCTGCAGCCAACCTGAAATAATGCCTCCCCAGAGCCAACAGCACATCTCATGCAGCCGAGGCATTTACTGTGCAATCCGAACTATGCAGAGAAGTTGAGACATTCAGGAGCATCCCTGAAACCCCGGCATCATCTTTCTGATGGCAGAGATTGCATGGTTGTGCTCACAGGAACGAGTGTTTCAGCCTGCCTGGGGCCTCGCCCATCTCTGCCAGCAGACACGGGAGTGTGTCTGGTACCTCTCTGCCGTCCTCAACTTTCCCATAGCCAAGAGCGACAGAAAAGGGAATTTGATCTCAGCGTGCTAGAGACCGCCTGGCTGTCTGCCTTTCCCTTTTTGTCTGCTCTTTCTGAGGATGCAGTCACATTACCAAATTACCTTGAGTCATCTGTCCTGGAAGTTTTTCCCATGGGTTGCCTGTGATAAAGTGTGAATGCTAGGAGCATTTTAATCTGTGCTGCGAGGGGAGGCACTGGTGTGGTGTGAATCCACCGTGGACCCTACCTGCATCTGACATATCCATCTACCTGAGCCAATGTCACATGCTTCCCCAAAATCTTTTCTGCAAGGGACCAGTTCCATAGCTTTGGTCCACACAGCTTGCTGATCAGCCAAGACCCTCCTTTAGCAGCCATAGCAGCAGATTATTCTGTTTCTCTTTCTCCCAGATTGCAGAGAGCACACCTATCTTCCTCTGCTTTTGATGGCTTTGAAAACGTTACTTCTGTGTTCCTGGGAAAGAGCTTCAGAGCACTTCTATTTTCTGCCTCACGGGGAAGCAGAAACTGTGAAATTGTCAGCATCCTCTGGTTGTACGTTCCCTGGAGCTGTTATACTGTGCAGTCTGAAATAGGCATCCGGCCCCAGGGAATTGCTAATGATGCATTCAGTCTCAGCATGGCACATGCTCATTCCTGCGGAGTTACTGAGTTAGCATTTATAGTCCTACTCTTTTCTTCTGAGTAGATGAAACCCTCTGATTTTCCCTAAGCACTGAGGTCTTGGGTGTTGGATTCTCTTCTCATGACAGCTTACTTGGAATGTCACCAGAAAGCTTTCAGCCTGGATTCTTCCTCTGAAAATCATAGACTACAGTAGCATCATGCCAGAGATTCTTCCATAACTTGGTGTCTGATCAGCAGGCAACAGGAAACTGAGGTCTTGCTAGACACAGTTGCAGAATAATAAACCGAAGAGTTGTGCACTAAAGGTGGGTGATTGGTTCTGGGGGCACTAGAAGCCTTTTGCACCTGGGGGAATAAGCTCAAAAATAGAAATAGAGTCACCAGCCACTAAAGAAAGCACAAGTGGAAAAACTGTGGGGAGTGAGCACGGCTGGATGTTTTGGTGGTGGTCCTTAGTGTGGGTCCCCACTGTAGAGAAACAGCAGTGGTAAAGGATGAAGTGAATTCACTCAAGGTTTATCTTGTTCTCTGATTGCTTTGTCAATTTATTCTCCAGCCACTTTTTGCAATGAGGGATTTTTTTGTGTGGGCAAGGGTTGAACTAACAGGAACACTTTTACTATATTTCACATTAACTTGCTGGTGAAGACAAGACCTCTCTTGCATGACCTACATGCCTGAACTCAGAATCCCTCTCCTGGGCCTGCCATCTTCAGATTTAAATCCTTTAAACAAGCTCAAGTTTTCATCTCCTCATCCATATTTCCAAAGCATGTAAGCCTCAAGGCACCAGGCCAACAACGGAATAGTGCTGAGCACAAAGACGTTTTTGTAACCACATCAACTCAGCCCAAGGCAGATGAACTGCAGCAAACCCTGCAGATTGCTTCACCTCCCGGTGTAGTTCCATTAGAACCTCCCATTTCTGCCAGTCCTCAGCTGATAGCAAAAATGCCTCTTTCAGCTTTGTAACTTCTATTTTCTCCACTTTCAGCGAAATGCTGTTGAGAGCTGCCAGAGACTCAGCTGTGACACAGATTTATCTGAATTCAGAGGTTTGGAAGTGTTCCTTCACGCTTGTCATCTCCTTCAATAAGTACTGCATTGTACCAAGTCTGTACATTCTTTACTGCTCTATTTGTTGCTATGGCCAGTGGTGCCAAGTTTCAGTGCGATTCTTTTGGGAGACTAGACAGAATTCTGGATTTTCCTTCCTTCTGCTTTGTTTATGCTCCTGGCCCCTGCAGTGTTCTCCCTTACCATGATCCAAAACTTCTTCCAAAACAGGAAAGCACTGCCCTCTCCAGTCCCTCCACTTGTACACCCAGCAGTACTCCCTCCTTGGCCTGAACCATTGCAGCAGAGAAGCAATGGATGGATTCCACCTCTAGCCAGGTGTTTCTAAAATCAGGGAGAAGCAGGGTAACAGATGGGACTGGCCTTGAGCACAGAAGAGGGAGGTTTTTGGCAGGGGAGCTACAAAGGCACGGCGTTGTCAGTCCATGTCAAACTTGGGAAAGGCGCTCACAGAAGGGAGAGCAGCAGGATGCGCTGCCTCATTTCCATGGAGACAGCCAAAGAGCTGGCTGGGCAGATTTAGAAATGTCTCCTGCCTGGGACGACTTTTGGTACATGTCATCTAATTTTGCAGGGATTAAAACAAGGTGGAAAAGAGGAAATGTCTGACACTGAGAGTAAAAACCTGTTTTCTTTCTTAGTTTACAGCAGAGTCAATCTTTTGTGGCTTAATGGAGATATTTGCTCTCCTCTGAGGGTCATATACTGGTTTTGATGGGGGTTATTTTTTCCCCTTGTCCTCACACTTTTTGGGGTCTTTCATCAATCACTTTTGGCAGTATGATTCTAGCTGCCATTTCAATGCTCTTGGACTTTTCCATGGTGTTCCCCATGTGACTTTCTCTACATGACATTTGATGACCCCATCCTTGATGACCCCAAGGATCTCATACTCCCCCAAAGAGGCTGATCTGATCTCACCACAGCACCTCAGTGGTTTTTGTCTCACATCTTTCCCACTTGATTACTGCAAACAGAAAGTTATTAGTCCCCAGAATCTGCACTTTGCAAAGTACAGAACAGATAGAACTGCATGATTACCTGCAAACAGCTGTCTTGGGAATCATCCTGGATCTGTCCTTCCATAAGCACTGATTCTCTTCCATGTCCATCAGCAGTCAGCACATTTGTACTGTAGCAAATAAACGGGAGACAAGGAACTGATACAAAATACTGGCATACACTCTTCTCCACCTCAGCAGCTGCAGGGAGACCAACAGCAAACTGGTTTGAATTTATTTAGGAAAAAGAGAAAGGATGCACACACTTATGAAAAATGGAGAGGGAGAGATTAGCACAAGAGTAGTAAGCCATCATTAAACTAGGTATAAAATGTCTGCCCTTCCACCTGCTGTCTGACCTTCACAAGGAAGGGTCCCAGGTGTGTAGCACAGCTGGCAGTCTGTGGAGTCACAAGGAACATATACAGTTGCTACTGTAGGAGTGGGAAGGAGATGCTGGCCAAGTTCAGTGCTCTGTTTCCACAAAAATATTTAGAAATATTATATGCAGGAGAGTCAATACTGGTGACTAGTTCTGTTTGTTCTGGAATGCATCTCTCTGAAGTCACGCTTCCAGGGTTGACTACACATTTAATTCCATGTATTCCTGCTGAAACAACTTCAGACACCCTCTCATTGAGGCAGTTCAATATTTTCATGCATTTTTAATAAGCAAGAGAGTATGCTGCAGAATAAATCTTAGGTTGGGTTGAGCTGGTGTCACAAGGAGAGCAATGATATTATATAATGTGGTTGGGAGCCAGGTGAAGTTGTTTCTGAGCCCAACAGAAAGAGAAAGCTGATGTGTCAGAGAGGGTAAAGAACAGCTTCAGAAAACACAGTTCAGCTTAGTAGGGTGAGACAGTATTTATACAGGGTCAATACCTCTCATGGTTTGATGTTTAGCCAGACTAGAAGGATCTCCTCCTTTTTAAACATACTGAAGAATTACCTCCTCAACTTAAACAAATAAAACCCCAACTATTACACCATCCCAGCTGGAAAGATTCATTCTATTACCTAAAATGGTAGGGAAAGGCAAAATTAATTACTCCTCAAAAAAAAAAAAACCAAAAAAAAACAAAAACAAAAACAAAAACAAAAACAAAAACAAAAAAAACACCACAACAACAAAAGGACAGCAGGTTTCCCTTTCAGCAATGGAATCACAGCAATTAAATTGGCTGTTGCACCTCCTGCTTGGTCACGGCAAGTTCATCACTTGAATTTTCTGAGCTGGGAGAGGAAGCCAGGAACTCACTGGTTTGCAGTAGGGCTTCCCCCTTTTTTTTTTTTTTTTTTTTTTTTTTTTTTTTTTTTTTTTTTTTTTTTTTTTTCCCCAAGGATGATTTCAGTTCAGTAGCAAAAAGCAATGTGATTCTGAGTAAGGTTACCACTGCCCTCTGCCGAGAGGGATGGGGGCATGTCTTTCTCACTCATCTGCCAGCAAAACCAGCGGCTTCATGGCTTGGAAAGTGAATGTAACTGCTGCTGCTGCTTCTGCCTTTTCACCAAAGTTTGCTGATCTGAATCTCTCACACCAAATATTTTGAAAACTCTATGCCTCACACAGAGTAAAAAGGAGCAAGGGTATTTATGCACAAAATCTTGACATGATGCTAGCAGAAACTGTGAAAGCTTGAGCCGGAGTTTTTAAAAAGCAAACTTTATGATTTATAAACACTTCAGGCATCCTTAACAATGTGATATCTGCTGGAGCTAGTTTTTGGCTTTCCTGCCAAAATTCAGTCATGCATTATCAGATCAGGCTTAAGTTCTCCACAGCTTCTTAAATTATTTCCTTTTGAACTGTAGCACTTGCCTGACTGAGTTCTGGCTCAGTCTTACATGCACACCATTATTTCTGGTTAATTAAAAACGGAAGCTCATTAAATGCTGCATTTATAACTGGCTTTACATTCCAAATTTCACGTTGCTGTCCTTTTCTTAACGTTTTTAAAAGAAAAACATTTAAGTGGAATAGGTAACAATGTTTTTCACCACTTGAGGGAGCTCCTTCATTTATCCATCAGGATGTTCCCATTGCGCCTGCACATCGGGAAATCGTAAACCACATTTTTAAACAGTTAATTGTAGGATCTGCTGACATATGTGAAAGCCATTGAGGCTCTCAAGTGGCTGAGTTTAAAGCTAAGATAGAAGTTTTAAAGGAATTAATCATCCTGGTCAATAAATGTGGGCATCAGAAAGAGCCACAACTACTCACTCCCTAGGCTGACTGATACCAAAATTCTTAAAATAGAAAATAAATTAGAGTGACACAGAATTAAAAGTAGGAAGCATTAATCACATCTATTTTACAGCAGCGCCAAAAATGACAGGAGGGAGCAGGACCCAGGACAGAAAAAAAAAAAAGAAGGAAAGAAGAAAACAAAATGTCCTCAGTTAGAAAGGATCCTCAAGCAACATCATCAAGTTCAGCTCCTGGCCCTGCAGAGGACACCCCAAAAATCACACCTTGTGCCTGAGAGCATTGTCCAAAGAAAGAAAGAAGGAAAGAGAAAGGAGGGAAGCAAGCAGGGCTGCTAAAGTCAAGGTGTTGCCCAGTGCTGGGAAGGTGAAAGCCAGTGGACCTGAGGGAAGAAATTGGGGGATCAGGGCCAAGGTTCCCACGTCAACAATGGGAACGACCACGCGGTGATTCAGCCAGGAGTGCTCAGGAACAGCTGTGGTTGGGCAATCATTGAGCAATGCAACTGGAGGATTAATGTACAACACTCCAGAAAATCAGGATTACAAGCGCCGTGGTGACAAGCGGGGTAAATGATGCCGCTGATGAAACAATGCAGCAATTCGGAGTAGGAAAGACAATAGCAGATGATGGGCGTGAGTGGCAGGAAGCAGAGGTGGCAGTGCCTTCTCCCACTTGCTTGTAAATAATGGGAAGGAAGGTAACCAGAGCGAAAAACGTTGTTTTTCTTCGGTGAGCTGCAGGTAAACAGGCCCTAAAGAGAAGGGAAGGGAAGGAAAGCTGTGAAAGAGCTCGGCCAGGGAAAAACCCAGAGATCGGGAGGGAGCTCAGTGCTTGTGACACTGTGCTGCTTTGGCCTGAGAGAATAAATCTGGTGGCACCTCTGTACAGCCTCTTTAGGGGAAAACAAGCAAAGCAAACTTGTTCTGAAGGTTAGCTGCACTTTTTCTTTCTATGAAAGGAATCTTGTTTTCCTACCACCCAGAGTCAGGCTTTTACTAATTGGATGAAACAGTTTCAACCAGAAGTTGTTGAACTTTAGGATATTTTTGTACATTGTGCATTGAGTATTTTGTTGGGTTTTGATTTTTATTTTGTTTACACTTGTTCGCCCAGCCAATGCTGGCCCCACAACTTCATTGTAAATAGCTGGCACAGCCTTTTTGGCATGAGGGCGCCACAGATCAAATAAAGCCTGACCTGAAAGTATCTCTGAGTAGCACTGTGTTAAAGTCAACTTCTTAAGAACAGGGATGAGTTTATGTGAAAATTTCTGCTGCTCTCACCCATTGCATTTCAGCGATGATAAGGCTTTTAGTTTTTTCTTTTCGTTGTTACAAGTTTTCTTATTAAGCAGCATGAACAATGAGTGATGGGATAATAGCGTGAACACACATCACAACATAAATCAGTTTCAGAATTTTTACACTCAGTGGCTCTGCTGAAGAGTCTCCAAAGATATTTAAAACAACTCCTGAAAGTTTCAGCAGCTACAAATTAAATGTGTGTCTGGGGTGTGTGTTGGCCAAAATAAATTTTAGTAACAGGTCTGATAGGTGAAAAGAGACAGAAATGTTTTATTACCCCATTGTAACTTTGTACCTTGTTTTGGGGTGACCTTTCAAGGTGCACCTGGGGACATATCGTGCATAGCCCTGATGTCATGAGGAGGAGAGATGTGTACTTGCCAGTAAGAGATTAGTGGATAAGTTCTCCTGGCTTTGGGAAAACTCTCCCATTTGCAGTGTGTAATTCAGCTCACAGGAGGTTACTAGAGTTTGTTTGCTGGTGACGTGTTCTGTGACTCACCCTCTCACGAGCCTGTGTGTGTCTGAGAGAGAGAGAAAGCAAGGTACAAACCCCAGCCTTTGTCCCATTTTCAGCCCTCTAGAGCAGCCTTTGTCCCAGTTTTTGTCCCTGTGGAGTAGAGCTGGGACTAAAAGGAAAGGTGTCCAGCCAGGATCATCCTCAGTTCCCCAAACTGGTGAGCTGAGCTCCCACTCCCCACGGGTAATATTTGTGAGGGAGACAAAAAACACCACTTCTTGGGGGACAACTCAAATTGGGGAACACTCCATTTTTACTTCTCTGTAAAAATAGCTACCCTGGGTACGATTTGGAAGAACCTCAGGGGGTAGGACACACATTTGTGCTGAGCCTGGGTGCTGGGGGAAGCACTTGTTGAGCAACCCACGTGTTCCCACTGAAGGACGAAGACAGATAATGCCACTGGGCCCTCCTGGCCTTGACTTCGGTGTTCTCTCAGTTCCTTTAAATAAGTTTTCCTTGTGCCTGGGGTGTGGGGGGGTGGAGGGGGGGCCCTCAGGGCGAGGACAGGCCTTGCCTCTGGGGGTGACTGGACCCTGGACTGGGTGGCCACAGCTGGGATCGACATCCTGGAACCAAGACTGACATTCCTGCAGCTGGATTGAGGCTGGAACCAGAACCGCTGATCTCTTTCTCTCTCTTCTTTCCTCTCTTTCTTTCTGTTTCTCTCTTCCTCTCTCTCTCTTTAATTAATCTTTCTCTCTCTCTTCTCTTTTCCCCTATCCCTTTATCCAAAACTCACTGTCTACTCCTTTATCCAGAACCCAGTTATTACAGTAGGTCAGGGACCAGCACACCAATTCCCACGCCAAGTGTGTAGCTTACTGATAAAACTTTGATTGCTCGTGGCCCCTCTGACTTCCGAGCATCTACCAACCTTGGGTGTTCTCTCACCCTCTAACTGAGGGTCACCACATTTTTGGTGCCTCTCTTCCCTCACTTCAGTTTCCGAGCGCCGGGAGAAGGAGGCGATGCCTGAGGAGGGGGGG
>VXBN01010348.1:1307917-1418178 GCA_013397395.1 Sinosuthora webbiana
CGGGGCTGGGGCTCGGCGGGGGTGTGCGGGGAGATAGCGGGGCAGGGGCTGGCTCGGAGCCTCGGCGGCGCTTTGGGCAGCTCCCTGCGATATCCTCAGGCTTCAGATAAAAAACCCTTTCCTGCCGTGTGTCGGGCGAGTTGCGGATGAGCTGTGGAATGACCTTATCTTTGGTTTGTGGAGTGACCTTAACTTTGTTTTGGTCCCTGTCTGGTTCGCTCTGCAGGTACCGAGGGTCCGGGTCTGCCGGTTGGTGCTGTGCCTGAGGGCCAAGAGTCGAAGGAAAACTTTAGAGAGCTGAAAGTCTTTGGGATAAGTTTGTTATCTAATGTGATTGATACTGGAGGCAGAGGATTGAATTAGGTGATCTTTAAGGTCCCTTCCAGCCTGAACCATTCCATGGTTCTTAGCTGTTCCTCAGCGAGCCTTTTGAAATGCAAAGATGAGCTTCCTGTAAAGTGCTGCTTTTCTCCCAGGGCATCTTGTAATTAATTACCAGTTTGTCGAAAGGGAAGACGAAGAAGCTCAAGGTCTCTGGGCCCTTTACGAGTACCTGAATCAGGTACCTGTGAAATCAGGGAGTTTCCGCTAGGAAATCTGTTAATGGGTTTGTAGCTCTACAGACTTCATCTGCCGCTGTGGATGTCCTCAGAGCGGGGTGAAAGGAGTGACTGTTTACTATTTGTGAGGAGAGATTTCCTCTTGTGGGGCGGGTGGCGAACATCTTGGAATTACCCTGACATCATGTCATGAATGTTTCGGTTCTAGCAGAGGTGGGAGGGAAGGTCTGATGCCTTCTTTAGGCTCTGATGTGCTAATAATTGCTTAGGCACTGTAATGCTGCATCTCTGTTCGTATGGGACCTAGACTAGGAAAATATTTGTTTTCATAGATTTCCCCTAGCAGACTTCGCGTTTCTGTGTGAAGAAGGCTGTGTTGGCATAACTTGGCCTATCTGAATTATTAACTCTTTAGGTTATTTGTTTTAATTTTCGTTTCAAGCCACACATGACTTTCCTTCCTCCCACCCCAAGACTGGTTATTTTTAACTCCTTTCTGTTAACCTTTCAGTAAGAAACTGTAACCACTCTGCACCCCTGAGGAAGGAGTGCCTTCCCAACCGCTCAAAGGAGGTGAAAAGTATCCTGAGACGGGAATTAAACTTTGGTCCTCTGTTTGACCTGGGAAACTCACGCAGTTATTGAGTTGTTGTTTGGTGGTGGCTGGTGTTTCTCCCGTGTATGCTGTGTCACCTGAAAGGAGACTAGGAGACTCTCCTACTAAAGGGACAAGCACAGGAAGTTGAGTTCTGAAGTCCTCTGGTCATAGTTTTATTTCCCTTTTGCATATTTGCCAGCCTCCTTATTCTGAGGAAATCCATCCTTAATTAGTTTTTTCACCAGTTCCTGAGTTTTCCTGGCCTGGCTGTAACAGCTCATCTGTGCTGGTGCACGTATGCTGTTCACTAGCAGCTAAACACATCTGCTCTGGAGTTTGTGCCAAGATGAAAAAATACACCAAGCTTGAAAATGTGGTTATATACATGCCTGTGAGGTTTTCTGGAAAAAATCTGCAAATTGTCCCTGGTTGTAGCTACATCTCCAGAGATTCTTGAGTTGAGTTTTGTGGAGAGTATTCTGGGATAGCACTTTGTGGTCAAGTTAGAGGCTCCCTGTCCACTTGCCATTAGCTGAGAATTTTGTTTTCATCCAGCATGTGGTGCTCCAGGTGCTCCCTGCTGGCAACTCTGTCCCCAGCAGTGACCTTTGTCGTTGACACTGGTGTAGTTCAAACCCGATTCTCTTCCTGTTTTCCCTTGGTTTGCAACGCAACCATTGTCTGACCAAGCAGAACGCAAGGATCCATTGAGGAAGCTGCTGCTGCAGCAACAGCTGAGAACTTGACAAGGAAGGGGCTGGGCTCAAATATTGCTGGTGATTCCACAAAGTAAACCTGCCACATCTCACGGGAGACAAGTCTTGATGTCCACCTGGCTGTCAGAAAGAATTGCAAGGACTTTTCGTAATTTTAAAGATTTTGCAAAAGCTTAAGTTATTTTAAGTAGTAATAAAGTCTGTAGGAAAAAGAAGGTGGTGTGGGGAGATGTTTTGGTTGTGGTAGGGGAACTTCCTTGGTTACTTTGTTCCTGTACTGCTTGTAGTAAGGGAAAGGAAGTGTGATCAACAGTAAATGACTAATTCAAGTGTGTGCTTAATTTCCTCTATCCTTGCTCTGAATTCATAATGAAGGGAAGAAAGACTAATTTCAATATAAAAAAGGCTATGAAACTATATTATTGAACAGTAAATGAGATTTTTGTCATTAATTATTTCTCTCCTTTTCTGATCTAGCTAGGTAACCATGGCAGGTGACGACTGTGTAAGGAAACGCCAGTCTGGCTCCACTGCAACCTGCACGACCCCTGAGAATGAAGAAACAGAGAGGAGACTTGAGAATGAGAGGTCCTTTCAAAACTCAAGCAATGGTGAGACTCAATGGCTCAGCACTGGTTGCATCTCTGGCATTTGATCTCCTTTAAGGTGCCCTTTCTACTCATGGCTCTGCCTCTTTGCTCTTTCATTTCTGTTTTTCTGTCTCTGGGAGGGCTGATGGTGGAGCTCTCTCTGTCCTAGCTGCACCCCTTCAGCAGCTGTGGGTTGTTTGGGTTGCTGTCCTGCAGAGATTTCTCTCAGGAGCTGTGCAATGCAGTGCTTGCAGGGATCTACAGCAGTGATTAATTGTCACGGGAGGAAGAGATTCATTAATGCTGTAAATGGTGCAAATGCCTCCTGGCAACACTTTTGATTAATCCTAGGAAATGCTTTTTCTGGGACTTCATCTCACTTCCTTTACAAGCTTTAAGTATGTGACATCTCAAGAGGGAAGGAAATGGTCTTTAACACACCAGCTAAGGTGGTGTGTCCACCTGGCAGACAGGGAGAGGTAGGATGCAACAGGGAATGATTCTCTGCTGCTCCGGGCTTCTGTTCATGTCAGGACAGCTCCCTTTTATTCAGGCTCAATCTTGGCCACCAGAAAACTGAGCAATAAAGAGTTGTGTCTGTGCTCATTTGTTTTGTGGTCACCTTAAAAGTTATGTTGGCTTTGTGGAAGGATCACTGCTGCCATGCCCTGTCCCTTGGGTTGCAGGGACAGTTGTGTGGCATCAGCACAGTTGTGTGAGTGGTTGTTGCCTGTGGACTCTGTGACCCTCTGTAATTCCTGGTTTATGCTGTACCACATTGCAGCCCGGTGGTAAGGAGGTTAGAGATGAAACTGCAGCTTGTTTCCTTTCACTTTCTGGGATAGATTAAGCAAAAAGCTGAAGTAGTTTATCATAATGTGAGTAAAAGATCCAAAACCCTGGTGCCAGTGACTCAAGGAGGTAATTCTCACTGATATGCTTCTGGATATCATCACTATTTCAATACTACTTCTTTCAACTGATATGGAAGTTGGAGCAAGCTTAAGTTTAGGACAAGTCAGGTTTCTTATTGAAAATAAAATGCAGTGGAGAGAAAGCCATCCCACAAACTGCTTGGAGAACTGGGATTTTAAGATGTTGGTGGCCCAGTAATTTTAATTGGAACAAATGGGACTGTATTAGAAAATTGCAGGGAGTTGGTGTCTACTGGAATCCAGTGATACTGGGCTTGGGAGTAGAGTTCTACCACTTTAACCTTTTCGTGTGTGGAAACTCCTTAACTGTAATGAGTGGAGGGTAAGTAATTAATAGAGCAGTGATAATTAGGGCTTGATGGATGGGTGTGCCCTTCTTTGCAGGCCGTTCATTTTAACACCTCTGAGATGGGGCAAAACCTCACTGCAGGTGAGATACTGTGAGTGTGTAGCAAACAAACATCTTGGGGTAGATCTCTTGGAGGTGTCCATGTGCCTGGTGGGTTGCCTTGGAACAGTACAGTGTGGCTTTAATCCAATACAAACTGCAGTGAAGGACAGCACGGAGGAATTCTGGTTAGTCAAGACTTGAGTGCATCTGATCTGCCAAGGCAGCTGCCAGTTGAGCAGAGGTGTCACAAAGTGTTGCTTTGCTCAGCTCAGTGTTGGTGACAACAGGAATAACACAGGGAGGTAGGAGACGTGAATCTGATCATGCCCTGAGGCATGGGGGAGAGATGCATCCCTCTGGCCAGGAATTCCTCTGTACAGGAGAGTTAAATCAGCAGCTCTGTGACCCAAAGGTTGAAAATTTAGGAAGCTGAAGTGTTCATGAGTTGCAGACAGTGGCCTCTTCATGTAGTCCAGGGTGCCTTTGTAGGTAGGACTTTCATGGCTGAGGTGGGAGAATTTCTCAGAAGCAGCAGGCATAAATGTTTTTTCTTTCTTTTGTCCTGGCCATTCTCCCCTGAATAGCTGTTTCTAAGGCATTAGTGCTGATGTGCACAAAGGCAGTGTGAGGCTAATGATCTGCTCTCTGGCAACAGCTTTTTTGTATTGTAACAGCTTAATACTGGGTGTTACTAAGAATTTTAGACAAAATGCGTCTTTGTGGCAGTCAAGGGATTCTAGCCAGGCCAAGAATGTACGGATGTAAATACTGTAGCATGTTTGTGGCAGTTATTGCCTTAGAAAAACTGAACCATTAACGTGATTACCCACCCTTGATCCTCTCTGATTATACCAAGCACAATCTGCTTTCTACGGTAAGAGTTGAGGTTTCAAGGGCCAACTGACTTGTTTCCAGAAGTGTGTGAACTTTCTGCAAAAGCTTCTGGGGCCTTAATCCTTTCTTCATTAAAACTCAAATCCATTGGCTGATCTGAAATTACTTAGAGGAATAATTTTAATACATGTATTGGCTTTAGAGACACAGTGGGTCTGACTCTTCCATTTGTACAGTTGAGGTTTGGTTTTTTTTTTTCCTTGACTCTTCAGTGCTTCTGAAAACTATCTCACTGTTTGGGTTCTAAGATCAAATAGTTTTTACTCAGTTTTTACACCCAATTTTACAGAAGTGTGGAAATACTCATAACTTGGAGATTGCCAGAAGATTTCTTCTATGCCTTGATTTGTTTCTATCTTGTAATTATGCAGCCTGCAATTTCACTTTGACAGAGTAGCTGAACTTCAGTCTTATACGTCATTTCTCTTCCTTGAATTAGCTCCAGTGTTGTAATTAAACAACTAATTTGGTCCTGGCTTGGAGTCAGCAGATGATCTAGGTGGCAATAATCCCCTGTCAAAAGCCAGGCTTCCTTAACAAGATTAGTCCTATATGTTTTCAGCAGGAGATACGTGGAGAAATATAAAACTGTTCTGCCTAATGGGATGTTGCTATCCCACTGTACCAGTCCCCTGGAATGAGCATAACAAACTGCATGGACAGATCTTAAAAGGCTAGAGAGGACATGGATCATAAGTGTGCACATGAATGCCTCTGAAATGCTCAGAGAGTCTGTTCAGAGCAGTAAAATGGTGGGTTTGGAGTCTGTTCTTGTTTGCCCAGAAATCAGGGAAAGACTGTGTCTCTGGAGGCTGGTCTGCAAACAAGCTGTGTTATATCTGTTTGGTGTGAGTAAGCCTGATTGGTAACGCTGATCTTAGAAAGGAGCTGTTATCTTCCAGTAGAGAGGTTACTATCGATCATCCCTGGTGATGCACAAAAGTTCATGGTGATGCACAAATTGTGTGTGCCTACAGAGAGATGGAGGAGGAGAGAGCTCTCCAACAGGGAGCAATTTGGAAGGATTTAGCCTTTGCTGTATGACTCACAGCAATGAGTGTTCAGTGTTTCAACAGGCTTCTTGTGGATTAATCTGCTTGAACTGAGTATCTGGGATGTGTTTCTGAGAGATAGATCAAAAAGCTGTTTTGTCTAGGTGGATTCTGGTAATTCTAGGGGCTGTCATGTTCTGCAGCCTGTGGGTTGGATGAAGGCTCGGCAGTTTCTTGTGAAGAGCCTGTGGACATGGTAGCATAATGTAGAGAATGCTGGTGTATCTGCTAGTGGAGAGGCTGTTTGAGTTCCCTGTCCCTGCAGAACTGACTGTTTAAGCTAAATACTTGCCCAGCTGCAGTGCAGTGACCTGTGGCCTGTGGATTCTATAAACAGATCAGCTGAGTCTAGTCATAACTTGCCTCTGCTTGCTGAGTGGCCAAATAAATTACCATAAGTAAGAATAAGGGTTCATTAGCATCAAATGATTAATATGTGTTGTATTGTAGCAATATGGAACTCCTCCCCTCTTTACAGTAGCCCTGCACTAGATTGGCTTTAATATTGCTTTGCTTCTGATAACATCTTCAGTGGTTTTGGAGAGGGAGCCTTTAAATCCAGGTGACTGACAGTAGTGAAGTCCTTCTGCCTGTGTTGCTTTAACCTCTTGAATGGGAAGTTGTCTTACCAAGTAATAACAAAGCTGGTTTTTTTTGGATCCCAAGCTGCAGCCCCAACATCATATGAGTGATTCTCTGCTCTACACATTTCAAATGTCACTTATCTGTAACATGTGCAAGAGTGGGTTGAAAAAGGGACAACAAGATCCTTTAGAAGAGGTACTTTGTCAATCTTGTGAAACTTTAGTTGCTCAACTTCTCAACAATTAAGATGCTTTCTCAATCTTCAGGTGATTTTTTTTATTGGCTTGTTTTTCAGAGGGAAACAAAGCTTGCAATTAAATTGTTCGATAATTCTTTTCTTCTGACATTTGAACCTGCTTGTAATTCAGTCTCTACAGAGGAGTCACATTCTAAAAGGATCAAGCCCGAGACCAGTGGTCCTCTAAAGATCTTGTTAATGTCCTTGCTGATGGATGGGAACCCAATGCCATGAAATAAAAACTTCTCCCTGTGAACAAAGCTCTTCCAAAAGCAAGCCCTGCTTAAGGCTCCTCTGAAATTGGCCACTATTTCATACTAGTCTTCAAGACAACTTTCTCATGACTTTGAATGTATTTTCTGTCTCCTTTAGGTGTATCTCAACTTCTTTTAAATGCAAAGATGTGCCTCCTTGTATAGTGCAGCCTTGAGTCCATTTTTCTATAATGCTGTTGCAATCCCAAAGTGATACAGAGGGATCCAGGCTTCATTTGCAGGGTCAAAGGAAAGTGAAGATTTGGACTTCTCAGCAGTGCACATTTCCTTGTAGACTCAAAATTATGTGATGAATATCTTCTCCAGTGACCTGACAGAACATAAGTGGTGTCTTGTGCAAGGGAAGATGAGTGATTAAAGATAATGTGCTTTTTCTCTGGTATCTGCCTTGTGACACAGCTGGGTTTATGGGGTGATGCAATACAGCAGAATTGGGTTGGTTTGGGATGAGTTTTCTTCTACAGAAGATTTTGTGTTGAGAAAGACAAGCTCACAGGTGAGTTTACTTTGTCATATGAGTTGCTTAGACTGAAGCCATGGAGATCTTGATTTTAAAACCTGTTAAAAGATGCTGTGTTTCAAATCATTTCTGTGCATGCACACTAGTACGAGAGCAACTAAAGTGACAGGAGGACACTTTAAAGTCCAATTTAGCAATTAGGGCATCAGCAGGTCGGAGACTGTCCTCATTTCTTGTACAACTCTCAAAGCTGGACATTTGGTATATGTAAAGCTATACCAAATTTTAAGGCCTTCTAGTCTAAAAGAGTGCTTTATTTCCAAAGTGGAACGTGCCTGGGTAGTTTTTAATGTAAGTTTTTTATGACTGAGGCTTCAAAGGCAAGATCTGACAGGAAATGTATGGTCAAAGAACTGGTTATTTTATTTTTAGCTTATCTTAAAAAGGAGATAATGCAATTCCTTAATTCCCATGTGTCCTGTTCTCTTTGGCTGTTGTTGAGTGGCTTCAAGCAAACTTGATATTGTCTTGAAGACTGGCAGCTGGGTAAGGGACACAAATTCTTAGTTTTTTGAGGGGGAAGGTTAGTTGTTCTTTGAGCTCAGCAGCTCTGTTCTGCTTTCTAGCAGGTCAGCACAAGGTGGTTCTTCCCACAGTAGTAATGGAGGAGTGGGCCAGGAATGCAATTGTGGAGTGGCACAGTGAGGGAGTAGAACCACTGAGAATATCTGAAGGGGAAATACAGTTCTGCTGCTTGTGGAACAACTTAATTTTTTTTTTTTTTTAATGTGCTGGGAGAGAATCTGTTTGAGACCAGCAAAGTGCATGAGCTCAGTGGGCCAACGGTATCTTACATTCTTCTCAAATTGTTTTCCAAACTGCTGTGGTTCTGCAAGTGGAACAGCACAATGAGCTTAAATGCTGAGGTGTTTGCGTTTTTGTTTTTGTTTTTTTTTTTTGTCATGGAGGTGAGATGCTTAGCAACCACAAGTTCTATTTTTGTAAAAATGGATCTTGGATGCAGCCAAAATCAATGGTGTTAAGCATTTTCCTTGTTTGTTGTTACATTAGAAGTCTGCTAAGTAATAGGCAGTTGTTGCTGGTCTGCCCTTAGTCTGTAGCTTGTATAGAAGATAGAAAAAAACCAAAATTCCTGCCTGATTGGTGGGAAGGGGAATTAATGCTAACAACTGAGCATAGCTGTACTGAAGACAAAGTTTCTTGTGTTGTTGTACTCTTTTCCAGTACTGGAATTGGAGTCACTTCTGAAGCAGATCTGCCTAAAATACTTGAAACCAGTTGCTCTAACAGGTTGACTGAGACTCCTGAGCATCACAGAAACACTTCCTGCTCTGAAAACAAACCTGCATTTTGTGTCGAGGCTGTGCTCATACAAGGAGGCCACATTATGCACCATGATAGTGCTATCAGTCTGTTTTCCTGTCTCACAGCAGCACAACTTTGGCACCTCTACAGCAAATCTGTTAGCTCATGTTGCCCTGGAATCTTATTAGGGGATCACTTCAGTACCTTCTTTTTCTAAAAGTGGGAATGTTGTCTTAGAAACCAAACATGCAAGTTGTAATGCTGGCTGTGTGTTGGTGTGTAAGGTGGTTATGTAGCTACAAATGCTAAAGGGTATGAACAAGGCAATGTTTGCTGCAGTCTCTTCACTCTGACTGGTATTTTAGGGGGATGGATGCTGCTGCTTCAATCTTGATTTTCCTTCATGTGCAAGACTCTCTGCTTTAAGTAACTTACTCTTCTGTGTTGTTGTTATTGGAGAAGTGAAACACCAGCTGGTGCTTGTCCTAAAACACAACTAGTCCGAAATGTCTGACCTGTGGGTGTTGTTCCTCTCGATGTCACAGAAATGACATCTCAAATGTGGTTTTTAATGCAAATGAAAGGTGGCATTTGAGGCTTTACCTGTTGGCCAATGGTGTTAGTAATGACAAAAGTCATATTATATTGCTGGCAAGGTAGACCTGACTGTTTACTTAAACAGTGAACTATATTGAGGAATACAGTCACACTGATATCTTCTCCTGGGAGATAAAAGGAGTGGGAATAGCCAGTTTTGAAGACAGAATAACTGTCCAACTTGCCATTCAGCCTGTCTTAGAGCTGATCATGGTATTTTACTAATAGCTGTGACTGACTGCCTTGTCTGTTGGCAATGTAGACGCCTCCAGAGAAACTAACTTTATGTCTGGTTAAGATAAAACCCTGATAAAAAATCAGCACACTTGGAAATGACCTTCTAAGGGTCATTCTGATTGCTGCTTCAAGGCTGAATAGGGACCTTGGAAAGATTTGCAAGTTGCTGATGAAAAATAAAATCCAGCATGCTCTCAGCTGTTGACTGCCTCAGTGCTGTGATCCTAAAATACGTGGTCATAGTTTATGAACTTCCTGCAGCTTTGATTTGAGACCCTATTAGAAGTCAGAAATGCTATTGAAATGATGGTGTCTGACCTACTGTATGCTGTGCTTTTTGTGTTTTCAGACATGCAACTAAAAATATTCAATATCTGCTTTCCTTCCTTAGGCTGGGTTGATGTCGACCACGTGGTAACAAGGAAAATGCAGCTCATAGCAGAAGCTGAGGTAAACACAATACTTGCCTGTGGTGGGGAGCAGGACAATTGACCCTGAAAGTGTTTTGGAGAGTCATTAGCCCTGGAACACAAATAGCCCTGTTTAGAGTCCTAGTTTGAGTGCAGTGACTTTTCCACAGCCCTCTTTCTCTCTCCCAGTTTGCACAAGAGGGGTAACATTACCTAATGAGGTTCTGTCTTACTTGACCCCAATAGATTGAAGTCCAAAGATAAGAATGAACTTTGAGACCTGTAAATAAAATGGAAATGTCCTTACCACTAACTTTTGGCAGTGTGATGATTAGCCAGCCTGCTTGCATATATTGAGCCTTTAATGCTCTGTGTCCTGCTTTCCATTAAATAAAAGGCAGCATGGAGCCTGCATCCCACAGCTTCTGCTGCCCTGGCTGTGGAGATGACCTTCTTGAACTTTGGTCTTATTCTTTTTGTCAGTGAACAATATCCTCAAAGAAAATAGCACCGGGTGTTTCTGGCACCATCTGCATCTGTGTGGGCTGCCTTTGTCTTAGATTATATTAAGGTGATTTATGCCCAAATTAAATGAAATTGGCTAAGGATGAACTGCACCCTCCTTGTTAACCACTGTTTTGTGGCACCCGTGTCCTTCAGGGCGAATTGCCCTGCACTCTTGCATAATTTTATTGCTGAAAATTCCGTGGTAAATCTGAAGTAATCTACTTGTGCCAGCTTGACATGAATAGTAGGGAGTGGAGACTTTGAAGACAGAGAAAAATACCTTGCGCCTTTGAGATATTTTCCTGTTTCACTTTTTTTTTCATCCCTACCTCTGTAGGTGGTGTGTCATTTATAACAGACTATTTTTTTTTCTGAACCTCGCAAAATTCAGCCCTTTAGAGGGGTGGTCAGCTCAGAATTTTATTTTGGATGTTGTCTTATCCTGTTTATCCGTACTGAGAACAGGAGATCAAGCCTGGTAACTTCTCTGCAGACAAAACAGTCGTTGTTAATCACTGTTGGCCGTGGGTGTTTGCAGGAGAAGGCTTTCACTGTAAAGTACAAGTACCTTTGGAAGTTCCAGGGAGCACTGGCTGGTTGCAAGGGGACAACTTGACCTTGGATTTCTTTCTTCAGGAGTGTCTCTCTTTCCTGTTTTGTTTTTTTGGTCACCAGCTTTGAGACACAGTTCACAGAAAAAGTGATTTCTTACCCACAAAGATAATCCTAGAAAACCAGTGGTGTTTTAATTGCTGAAGTTTCTCCTAAAACACAGGAGTTCAGATTTTAAGCTTCGAGTTATGCAGCTTGCAGATTTGTTTCAGGTGCCTCAGGGCTGAGGGGGGAAAAAAAACCCCACCCTACTGCAAAATACCTGAGAATTCCGGGAGTGCTGGGCCCTTTTGTTGTGGGAGCCACTGAACAAAGGCTTGGATTGCAGTTTACCTTTTCTGTGATAGGTATCGAAATTCTGGGCAGATGCTTGACTTGTGAAATGTTGGTCAAGGTCTAAATGGGATTTGTAGGAGCTGGGTGTTAGTCACGCATAGGAGTTCTTCAAGCATCTGCACTTAAAAGTCCAGTCCTTTATTCATTCTACACGGAGTTGAGAATGGTGTGTTCTGTCACTAGGTCAGGGCTGGGTGTTGTCACGTGTCAGTGACAAAAATGACTAAATCTGTTAGAATGAGTAAAGTTCTGGGGAACTGTTGCAACTTTTTAAGTAAGGGTTACTTCCCTTAACTTTCTCTGACTTGTCATCAATTTTTTATTATTGGCCAGCTTCTGCTTTTGATGGCATAGCATTCTTTTAAGGGTTCTTGGTGTGTAATTACAGTTAGTTACAATTACTGTGGGGTCTGTACTCTGACTTGTATTTTATTTAATCTCTTAAGAACTCATGCCCTGCTCTCACAATCCAAACATGTGCATGTGTTGGTGTCAGCCCTGGAGGGCTGTGTTAGGAGGAGGCAATCTCAGCAGACTGCCAGCTAGCTGGGAGAGGTATATAAGGAAATATCACCTGCTAAATATCTCCTCCCTCACTTGAGGAGATGTTAGGCTAAGAAAGGGAAGACACTATAAAAAAAAAAAAAAAAAAAAAAAAGGTGTTTTGATGGGAATGAGTAGTGCTTTGTTTAGCATGGAAATTTGAGCACTCCAACAGAAGTAGGAACTTCTATTTGACTTTTTCGTAGGGATATGTGCATGTATGCTATAAAATTAGGCTGTACCAGAGAGCACCAGTGTCTTCTGTTACAGGGTATATTCACAAATACTCGATATTTGTTGTTAATTTTTTTTCCTCCTGTTTTTAAAGGAACAAGTTCATACCTCTTGCAGAGACAATTCCCTGCCTCCCAGGAAAGCAATATCTAAAAGTAACCAGATCCTAAGAATTTTGTTAAGCACTGGTAAAGCTTATTTAGTCTATTCTGGAAGCTGCCAAATAGGAGAAAAATGTTTTTTAAAGTTAAATATTAATTTGCTTCATCTCCTACTGCAGCTTTTGTTTCAAGAGATTTCTCTGGATCTGACCACTGTAAAATGGGAGGAGTGTAGAGTTGTGATCCATTGTGACTTCAGGGTCTTCTGCTTGTATGTGGTCTCACTTCAGATTGTCTTGTATTTTCTGCCAGAGAGTTAAAATTATTTGGCTGTTGTCACATTAAATAGGAATATTTTGTAAGAATACATAATCTGTTCATGTATTTTATAGGACCATGGAATAGTTTGGGTTGGAAAGGACCTTAAAGATCATCCAGTTCCACCCACTGCCATGGGCAGGGACACCTTCCACTGTCCCAGGTTGCTCAGAGCCCCATCCAGCCTGGCCCTGAACATTTCTGAACAGGGATCCAGGGGCAGCCACAGCTTCTCTGGGCAACCTGTGCCAGGGTTTCCCCACCTTCAAAGGGAAGATTTTTTTCCTAACATCTGATTTAAACCTACCCTCCACCAGTTTGAAGCCATTGCCCCTTGTGCTGTCACTACAGTTCCTCATGGAAAGTCCCTCTCTGACTTCCCTGTAGGTCCCCTTCAGACCCTGGCAGGTGCTGTGAGGTCTCCACACAGCCCTCTCTTCTCCAGAAACCTCCTTGAAAACAGTTTTGTTTTTTCCTTTTCGACCTTCAAGATGAGAAAGTAGATAGGAGTTGGGAATTCTGATCTGGGAAACATATGTGTTTCTTGAGCAGCTGATCAGTAGGAAGAGCAGATGAAATGATGGTATGTAATTATCATGTAGGAAGACTTGCACCTTGAATCTGGAGGCAAACTGGAAAAATCCCACACAAAGGATGATCAGACAAACATGGCTAGTAAACACTTGCATTAAGAAAACAAAACAAAATGTGCAATTCGATTTTAAATAATTTCCTGAAACTTGCCTTTTGCCTGTGCTGAAGGTGATGGCTGTCTGGCAGAGTGTTCAGGAGCTCAGGGTTTGGCTCTCAGCTGTGCTTCATCCCTAGGCTCATCACATTTAGTGCTGGAGGACTAAACGTTAAGGAACTAAATTCTCAGAACTCTGATAAGTCTTCTAAAAGGCCAGAGCAATTCTAGGTTGAATCTGATGGAGAAGGTAAATGTTATTCAAGGTCCTCTGGCCTGAGGTGTATGAACAGGCCAGGATAAGCCCTGGTCTTATCCAAGTAGTCTCCAACTGGTGGCTCATGGTACAGAAATGTTTTCTTGATGCCTTGCTCTGTCCTGCTCCAGGATAAAAAGGAATAGAAATAATTTATGAAAATATATCCAGCAAGTTAAACAGTTTACTGCTGTGGTTTTACTCTGTCAGCAACTGAAGCCAGCTTTCATGAAGGAGGTGGACAGTCACTTCACAGAGTTTGTGAACAGTTTGGTGGCAAAATCAGCACTCCTGGATTCCTCATCTCCAGCCTCCCTTTTCCCAGCTTCCTGTGCAGAGAAGGAACTGCACAAAGCCAAGTAAGTCCCTTTCAAGCTGTTGCTAAAACAAGGTTATGTTTCCTGGAAGCTTTATTTCCTTTTTTTTTCTCAAATGTTCTCTTCTTTCATTGCAGGAATTCGAGGGCCCCTCCAGAACACGGGAAAATCTTTACTGCCAGGAGATCCCTCTTGGAGTGAGTAACTTAACTTCATCAAAGTAATTTCATCAAATTCACTGAAAATACCCTTGATAGCAAACTAATGAGCCTTTGCTTTGAGGTACTTTCCCTGCCACCACCCACAAGTCTTATGTTCAAATCCATGGGGATTAATCTGTTCAAGCTTCTCTCTTTCTAAAATATCTGTACTACATCTTGCAGATATAAACCTTAATTACAGCCCTCTCAGTACCACTGGGATCATGGCTAATTATCCTTTGTCTGAGGATAAGTTGAGGAAGTGTCTGTCTGTGGCACCCCAGTTGTACCTTAACTCTGGTCTCTCCCTTAGTGAGCTGTTTGAAGTGAGTCACATCAGGACGATCTACCACATGTTCATCGCTCTTCTCATTGTCTTCATCCTCAGTACACTTCTAGTGGACTTCATTGATGAAGGAAGGTGAGAATGCCTTGGAAAGACAGGGAGAAATGCTGGGGATAGCTCTTGCAGAGTGCCAGATGCACATGAAACTGCAGGATGGGGCAGAAAGAAGGGGGAATCCTTCTTGGGGTGTTGTTGGAAGTGTGGGTTTCAACTTGGCATACTTAAAATATGCAGAATTCCTGTTGAGAGGGTGTGACCATTTCAAATTGGAAAGCTGGACATTAGGAAAACACTGCTAACTGATGTGTTACCTGAGAATTGTGGCCACACAGTTCAGCCTAATGTGCTTAGTTCCTCAGGAGGCTGGCAAAAGGGAATGTGGAATACTTTAGTCAAGTGTCTTTAAGGAGACAGCAGCTTTCAGCTGCATGTGTTGCTTGAAGAAGGACTCTGCTTAGAAAAACTTTAAATACTTCAGCAGTCCTTCCTCTGTTTAAAAATGACAGTTCTGGAACACTGTACTTGTACTTAAATAAAAATAGAACTTTGTTTTTCCTGGGGAAAAATCTCAAGGATGTTGGCAGCGCCTCTGCTAAGATAATGCTTTGCAGGTAGCCAGTTGTGAACCAGATTGTGAAAGACTGCTTTCCTCACACTTACTTGTTGCTTAAATAGTATTTTGGCAAGCTGTAGCTCATGTACACGAGTAGGATTGCATGTTTATCTTGCTGATTATCTGCTCTTCAGTGTACAAAACCAGAGCTGTATCTTGATTATAATCATTTAGTCTGGGTATAGAACAGGCTCATGTGCTATTGAATGTTGTTTAGCTGATCCTAACTCACTTGTGTATGGACACTGGGGGAGAATGGGTATTTACCTTAAAATCAACTAGGGCTTCATACCCTTATTACTTTAAAAATAATATCTGTGGTTTTAGCTAGATCTGATCATTTGGATCCAGTTTGCAATTGAGTCTCTATCTGAGGAATAACTACTTTTGCTGGTATATTCTGTATTGTCATCTTCTCTGGTCTTAGTTTAGAAGAGCAGCTTATTGTAGGAATAAGCTCTGATGAGTGTGAGAGGCAGTAAAGTTGATCAGCTTTTTGTTTGTCCTTATGTTTTAAGCTTGATTAATGGAGTAAAGCACCTGGTGCACACCAGTTGGCCATATTTGGACTGACCTTCTAATGACCCTGAGCCTTTTGAGTAACTGCTAAATGGAATCCACGTGGAATGCCCACAAAAAAAGGATTAAACTAGGTTTTGAGTACTGGTTGTTAAAATACCCCATGCTGATAAAGGCAGGGGAAAAGCCTCTTTAAGCTGAAACCCCTGGGAAGAACTGAGTCTCAATGCAGTAGTGATGATGTCCTGGGAGTGTTCCACAAAAGCTGTCATGGACCCTGGTTCAGCAGTGGATTGTTCAGTCACGTGCTTGTTCTCAGGAGGGTTGAGCTTGAGCCTACTCTTAAAGCACATGCTGATCTTAGAGATGTGCTTAAGCCCTGTGGGATTTGAAGATAAGCTGTGCCTGACAGCCCTGATGGCATCAGTCCTTCTCTTATTTTCTGGAATACTTGAGGGTGGCCACTTGAAGCTGCCAAAGACTGAGCTGAAATTGCCACGGTCACTCCTATCCAGACTGTCAAAGAGTTATGATCTGGAGGCTTTGTGTTTTGTAGGCACTTAGTGGAGCAGAAATATTTCTAATCAAAGAATGGACACTCAAAAATTGTCTCTTTCCTTGTGCTTTCTAGGCTGGTCCTTGGATTTGATCTCCTGGTCTTTGTTTTTGGAAAGTTCCCAGTTGTCTTCTGTACTTGGCTGTGCATGTTCAGTGCCACAGTAGTTGTTCCATACAACCTTTTTGTCTGGTGGGCCCAAGGCTATTCCAGTTCCTCCCATCGTGCAATCCATTCTTTCTTCTATGGGATGCTGTTCACACTCTTCCAAATAGCTGGGCTTGGGTTTGGACCAACCTATGTTGCTGTGTCCTATGCCCTGCCTCCAGCTTCCCGCTTCATTGTAATACTGGAACAGGTAAGTCCCTACCCAGTATCCTCTCTATCCTAGGATACACTGAATTTTATTTTCAAAATGGAAAGGGTGACTTTGAAAGTGACTCCTTTCCTAAAGGAGTCAAATGTTGCTTTTTTGCATTAAATGAAGCCAAGGCCGTGGATGCAGTATCTCTGAGACTTGAGGACAGTTGCATGCAGCAAATCTAGTAAGAGAGTAGAGAATAAACTTCATTTTGACTTGGAAACCACCTGTGGGTTTTTACCCAGTATTTAAGGTTTTACTGTGTGTTTTACTGAAATTCCATTTATTTCTGGTTCTCTTGTGGATGCTAAGTGCTTAAAACTAATTTTAAGAACATGTTGTGCCATAGTGCACAAGGAAGCTGTACCGTTCCTCTTTAATTTTAAAAACAAAACCCCGAAAAAGCAAGTACATGGTCAAGAAGTGGTTCCTGTTGGCATTTCTGTTCTCAAGAAGCGTCTTGGCTCTGTAACCAGAACTTGTTTGGAAGTGGAATTTCTTTTGTGGCAGGGAGCAGGGGAAGTGTATAAGAGTGGAGGTCTGGTCAGACCATCAGGTTAAAACAAGGATGGTCAGGGATGAGTTTTAAAAATTAACTTTGGACTGGCCCTACTTTTGGTTCTTCAGTATTAAAAACAAACTTGAAAGGAAAACCTGCTTGACTGCTGTAGACTATTACCTTATGCCCAGCTAGTGATAATTTCTGTTCAACACATGTAACTTCAAGGACTAGACTTTGAAGCATCTTGGCCTGCTGAAGTGGAGAAGTGTTTCCCTTCAATTTTAAGTTAAAGCTGATTAGTGACTTGGTGGTGTTATTCAGAGTCCTTGTGTATGTGTGGTCCTGCAAGTGTAGATGAGATGTGTTTTGACTTTCCTAAGCCATGGTTGCTGCTGCATGTTTCCCCTTGCAGAGTTTGGAATTCATGTCAGTTAAACATTCTTGTGGGCAGAGGAAGCAGCCCTTTCCTTGTAAAAGGGCTAAATAGGAAAGAAACCAAGATGCTGAAGGTGTTGCTGTAAAATGCTTGATCCAGTCTTCACTGGAAAGTTGCAAGAATGAGAGCACTAAGCTGCTCTTCTCTTGGCCTTCCAGGTTCGTCTAGTTATGAAAGCTCATTCCTTCATCCGGGAGAACGTACCCAGAGTCCTGTCCTCAGTGAAGGACAAGTCTGGTGAGTAACTTGCCCTGCTTCATTTCACATAGCCAGCTCTAGCTTTCCTTCCATTGCTTTGAGCTGCCCTCATGAGGGGGAGAGGTGGGATTTGAATGGGTGACTTTGGATGGGGAAGTCGAAGGTTTTGCATCATAATTTCAGCCTGAGCCTTTTAATTTCTCTTCAGTTGTCTTAGACAACAAGCTAGACTGTTGTTCAGGTCTAAGTCCTCTCTGGATCTTAAGTCTTTGTTCTCCAGGATTCCCTGTTTCTGCTTTTAGGAGTAAAAGGTGTCTAGATGTTGCCTGCAGATCTCCAGCTCAGTGCTCTAGCTGAAGCGACAGCAATCATAGAACAAAAGGCCTTTTAAGGAAGGCATGCTAGAGCTGACTGGACTGAGCCCACATGTTCATAAGAAAGGAAATATGATACCAAGGTGTTAGCAGATAGTTGGTTACCCTCATCTGTTAGCTGTCCTTCATGCACACCATCTGAAAGGTCAAGTTTGTTTTATTCTCTGCAAATTCCATACCTTTAGTTCCACACTGAGGTTTCTGAGGTGAGAAGGGTTCTGTTTTGTGAAAGGGTACTGCAGAAACTGAACTGTCAGTAAAAAGATTGCAGAGTGTTCTTTTGTTTTTTATTTCCCCCTCTTCCCAGGCACAGTACATATTCCCAGAATTTCTCAGTACCTGTACTTCCTCTTTGCTCCTACCCTCATCTACAGAGACAACTATCCCAGGTAATGTGAGTAACAACAGAACACTAAAGTAGTCTGAAAACTGAAGCCAACATTAAGTACCCCAGGGTGTGATCAGTTTATAAGTTAGAGCTTTTATAAAGAGGTGGTTAAGCTGGCATGGGCAAGACTTGCTCATGAAGTTCTGCTTTTGTTTCTTTGGGAAACTCACTTGACGTTAAACTAATTACGAACTTGCTACATACAGATTGTGTAGTGATAGACACTTCCTGCAATAGGAACCTGTGTGTTTTATGTGGTGCTAATAAGCAGCCCTGTCTCTGAGTTTGAGGCTGAAGCCTTTAAAAGTGGGAACTCCCAAACTCTTCTTTACATTGCTGGGTTGCACTTTGGCAGTGTGAAGTCAGCAGTCCTTCACACAGCTGTGGGCAGATCCCCACCTCCTACGGAACTGGACAGTGCTGCCCTCCAGATACCTTCCCATTTATGGAAATGCTGAAGTTCTGCTGTAGTTGAAAGTGAGGAACCAGAAATTTGGGCAGACATCCCTTGGATGTCAGGAGATTGAGAATTCTGGAATTCAAAAGCCATTTTTTTTTTCAGAGAATAAGTCAGTAAAATTGTACAATCCTTCAAGTAATTGAAGGGAGGTGTTTGCTGCTTTGAGGTCCTGTTTAGCTGTGATATCCTGTTCTTTTTCCTAGGAATCCCACAATAAGATGGGGCTATGTAGCTACCAAGTTTGCACAGGTGAGTGGTGCAGCTTTCTGCAAGATGCACTCTTGGAGATCATCTAAGATGTGTTGCTCAACAGCTCTATCTTTGGCATTAAATCACTCTACTTGGCATGGGCCTACCAATAAAGAATACTTTTCAGTGACTAACAAATAAACTATGATTTTGCTGCACTAGTTGTTGTACCAGAGAGAAAAAAAAAAAATTTGCTTAAACAAGCCTCCAGATAAAAAAAACCTGTGTGTGTGTGTAGAGCAACACCCATGCCCTCTTTCTTCATCCTGATTGTAGTGCAGTGGCACAGCTTCCTCTCTGCAGATATTCAGAGCAAATTTGAAATAACAAGACCTGGAGTCCAAATCCTCAGTGCTTATTTGAGTTCAGGGTTGATTGGTTGGTTCTTCACATTTGTGGCTGTGAACTGCAATACCTTCTTGTGGATGTGTTTCCAAGTAATGACTTTGTGTGACTGAAACCTTTGCTGTCACACAATGCATTTATGGTTTAAAGAGCAAAACAATTAAAAAAAAAAAAAAAAAGGCAGCATGAGCAGGTTTTTGGCTGCTTGCTGGTGGACAAAGAGGATGTCAGAGCACACACCTGCCTTACATCAGAGTATTTCAACAGTGACTGGCATTTTGACCTCAACATCCACAACATCAGTTCATGAGCCAGAGAAAGCCTGAGGTGCTTTGGCCTGTAAATGTCTCCTTTGGAATAAAACAAAAATAAGCTTTAATATTAGATTTAACTACAGTAAGTACTTTTCAATTATTTTTGCCCTTATCTTGGATGTAGATCAAGGGTACTTTTCACACTTTGGCAGCGGCATGGATTTTTGGTGTCAAAACGTGTGAGTTGATAGGACTGGGAAAAACTGACAGCTGCTGTAGTAGAAAAGAGAGGCTGATTTTGCTGCTGGCTGTCAGCATGCTCCAGGGATTGCTGTGGCTTTCTTTCTGCCTGGATCCTTAGGGAGGTTTATTGGCAGCAATGTAAAATAAATTATTTTGGCTTGTGTTGGCAGCTGCTGTTCTCTCCTAGAGCTGGCAAGTGGTGATGTGTTAATTGTGCGCTCCTGTTATGAACTCAGGTTTTGGGGTATTTTTGTTCCAGGTGCTTGGTTCACTTTTCTATGCCTACTACATCTTTGTGAGACTCTGCATTCCTCAGTTTCGCAACAGTAGCCAGGAAACCTTCAACCTTCGAGGGCTGGTCCTCTGTATCTTCAACTCCATCCTGCCAGGTAAGGCCCAGATCCAGGAGTGACTCTTACCTTTGTGGAAGGGAGAAGTGCTTTGTTTGAGATGCATTCATGACAGGCAGAGATCAACAAAGGAGATTTTGTGGGCAGACTGTGGCATTAAGGGGTAACACTTCCGAATCAGCAATACAGAATAAAAGCTGGGTTTGAATTTAACTGCCTCCAAATCAAGTTGCAGGCTCTGTGGCAGCCCTGCTGTTGCCCTCTGGGGCGAGCAGGGCCTGGTGTGGTGAGAAACTGAAATAATGTTGTGCTGCCTGTACAAAACAGTAGAGCTCATCTATGTCAGAGCCTATAAGACCAGTTTTTGACTGTGTTAGGTGCTCTTGCTTGAGGATGAGAGAAAGCACTGTAGAACTGGTGTGGATGTCCCTTGTTTCCAGGTGTGCTGATTCTCTTCCTGGTGTTCTTTGCGTTCCTTCACTGTTGGCTCAATGCGTTTGCCGAGATGCTGCGCTTTGCAGACAGGATGTTCTACAAGGTGAGAAGCAGGAGATGTAGTAAAGCTTCTGAAAGTCATTGGCATAATGGAAAAAAAAAAAAAAAGAGGAAACTTAAGTGTTTTACCAAACAAAGCAGCCATGGGATTTTGCTTGGTTTATGCTGTTAAGGCTTAAGTTTGTTGCTGTGCTGTAGAACAGATTTGATTTCTGCTTGTCAGTCTGAGTTGCTTTAAGGTGAAAACACCCTGTGCACAAACAGAAGCAGCCACCAGACCTACCCTACCCTATTAGCTCTATTAGCCCTCTTTTTGTTCTTTTATCACGTTAGCCACTGCAGTTTGGGACTCCAAGCAGAATGTTGAAAGTGCAATGGAAAGCTTGGTCAAAGTGTTATATTGGTTTGGTATTTTGTTCAATATTTTTCAATCTGATATCCTAGAAAAGCCCTCTAGGATGTTTTATAGTTAATTATATTCATAGTCTTTCAATTGTGCTTTCAGGACTGGTGGAATTCCACATCCTATGCAAACTACTACAGAACTTGGAACGTGGTAGTACATGACTGGCTCTATTACTATGCCTACAGGGACTTCCTTTGGGTGAGTAACAAGATGATGTATTTGACTGTTAATTAAACATTCAACTTCTAGGCAAAATGGTACATTAGTCAAGATGCAGCATCCCTGACTGTTTAGAAGCAAAAAAAATGTTTCATGTCAGCTGTTGTGGGGAGCCACTGTGCTTTTAGAGAGATCCATTGCTCATTTCCCAAGCGCTTAATGTGTGCAAAAGGTGGGGCTGAGATGTAGGAATGCAGGGACTGCCTCAGCAGTCTGAACTGATGTTACACTGTTTCCATGAGCTGTGGTAGGTATTTAATGAGTGGGCTCAGCACAAGTACTAATGCAGGGAACCACAAATGTACCTGAAGAGAAACACCTAAACCCTGAGGTGCTCTGTAAGGCACTTAGCAATTCACATGTGCCTCTTGGCTGGAGGAGAACCTTCTTAGCTCAGGGAAGAAAATCCAGTGTGTTGCAACAACCAAACAAAAACCACAGCAGAGTAGCTCCTAATACTTGGCATTCTTCTCTCCCAGTTTTTTGGTAAGAAGTTCAGAGCAGCAGCCATGCTGTCTGTCTTCACCGTGTCAGCTGCTGTGCACGAGTATGTCCTCAGCATCTGCTTTGGCTTCTTCTATCCAGTTCTCTTCTGCCTGTTTTCATGCTTTGGAGGTAAGTTCCAAGGAAGAGAGTGTGGGAGTGGCTGTGGGGTCTGTGGCTTTTTCTAAAGAAGCATGCTTTGTGCTTTGGATAATGATGCCAGCTGTTCCTTCAGCACTAACACACAGTGTTGTTGCAATTGTGAGTCCAAGCTTTGTGAATGGATTTTTCTTCAGTAGATACACACCTATATACAGAGAGTTTGGAAGCTTGGGGCTTAGATGATCAAGGTCTTGGTAGTGAGGAAGAGAGATCTACGTGATATACTGCTGCTGTTCTTGTGACACTGCACAGAGTTTAACAGCACTGCTTCCTCCTTGCCAAGCTGAGTTCAATTGCTGTGTGTCAGCAGCTTGTCGGTCTTCCTCTATAAAGTCATAGTATAAGGCAACTATTACTTCACTACTGCAGTGAGGAAGAGTCCATTTAGAAGTCACAGCTCTTGCATTTCTTTTTGTGTTTTGAGTTAGAGGGCTCTCATAAACTCTAGGCCACCCCTGCCATGCCTTGGTGACCAGTGTAGCACAAAGAATGTTGATCCCCAGAGGCACACAGCTGGGCCAGCTTGTTGGCAAACTTACTGGGAGTAAATGTCAGAATCAGCTCAGAGCATTTGCTCTGTTATTCCAAGAATAATCAGGTTTTCATGCAGTAGTCTTGTTGCTCCAGAGATGAAGTGAAAGGAGGGGAAGATCCAGTAGAATCAGTTGATTTTTGATTCTTGAATCTTAAGTTCAAGATCAAGAATAATAATGCTGCTCATTTCTCCCTTTTTCAGTGGTCTTCAACTTCACCCTGAACGACCGTCGGAAAGGGCCCTTCTGGAATGTGATCATGTGGACTTCCCTCTTCCTGGGCCAAGGTGTCATCATCTGCCTCTACAGCCAGGAGTGGTATGCCCGCCAGTACTGCCCCACGGAAAATGTGAGTGCCTGGCTCTTCCCAGGGGTAACCAGCTCTGGGAGTGGCTGTCCTGTCTTGCTGTGCAGGAAGAGTGGAAGTTAAATGGCATGAGCCTTTCTGCCAGTGTGCTACATCCATTCCTTAGGAGTTATTTAGCCTAGAGGCTGCCTAACAGAAGTGTTTTCAGTAGTGCTCCTTCTGTGCTGGTGGTGTTTCACTACTGAGGGTGGTGTTACCTAATTTCTGAGGATATGCTAGACCTCATTTAGGCTGTGGCAATGGAACTGCAACACTTGGCCAGTGAATTAGGAGAAACTTTTGTAGAAGGCCCACAAAAACCCCACCTGTTGTGCCTCTCCCAGGCTAGAGTGGGTGGTGGTGTGAGAAGTGGTTACCTGTAGATAGCTTAGGGTTTTGGTGATGTTTTCTCTAACTCATTTTCTTGGTACCAGATTCTGTTCTAGAGAGCTTCCTGCTGTCCTAGCTGATTTCAGTTTTAACCAAAAGGTATCCTTTGCCAGCCTCTATTTTAAGTATGATTCTCCTCAGTTAAGACTTTGCCATCATAAATTACTTGGCCTTTTGATACAATAGGCTACCAGGCACAGTGTTTACCTGATGTAACAGAATTTGTGGCTGTACTTACACTTCCAGGTACTGCTTAGTGAGGGCAAGAACAGGGTTGTAGGGTGCAGACATGTGGTTTAATCTTTCCTGTTAGAGAAGTTTGACTTCAGCAGCTCCTACCACAGCTAGTGCTGTTGGCCTGTGACTAATTTACTGCCTCTCCATGTTTTGCAGCCCACATTCCTGGACTATTTAAAGCCACGCTCGTGGTCGTGTCACACGAAGATGTGAAAATAGGATGCTCTGGCCATGTCATCACAGAAAAAGAGGTGTCCTCCAAGTATTTGGACCAATGCTCTAACTTACTACAGACTTTTTCTAAGGGAAGTTTTGCCTCCTGATTATTGGGGAAAAACTGTATTTTTTTTAAACATTGCTGGAGCAAACCAGTTGACCTGGATTGCAACAGACTTCAAAAGGCAGCATCTATTACATGCTGTCCCACTTTGAGCCATTTCCATGCCAGTAAAACATTGAGTTGAAGGTGGAGTCTACTGGAATCCTACTCATCCAGGGATCCCCCAAGTTGCTGCTTTTTTGGACAAGAGGCAAGCTAGTCAAATTTGCTGGTAGCTCATTGTTGGTATCCGTCCATCTTTCTTAGCCATACCTTTGCATTTTTTTTTCTCCTTTTTGGTAATGGGATGTCTACAAAACTTCTGTTCTTCATGATCCTTCCTGTCACTGTGACATGGACAAGTGGCAGAGCCACAGGGTGTTTGCCTCCTTGCTCTGAAGATGGCCAAAGTTTTCCTGGCTGGCTTCAAACTGCATCCTGTGTATGTTGGCTGCCAACAGATATAAAATCACCAGAGCAAGAGGGATTGTCACTGTACTGAGTCAGGTTCAGAAGCAGGGTATGGTGTGTGCTATCTTTATACGACTTTTTACACCAAAAATTTGTTTTCTCTGTATTCATTTAGTTCCCAACTGCCTTACAGCATTTTTGTTCTCTGAAGGCCCTTGTGACTTGAGGAGTACTTTTTCTTCTTGCTCTTCCTTTCTCCTGCTCTAGGTAATCAGTTCTTTTAACAAAATTAACTTGTAAAAGAGCTTTTGTTTAATTTGGAAGGTGCTTTAAGGTATACAGGTTGTTAAGGGTTTCTTTACTAAGAAAAACTTGAAATATTATTACCCAACTGTAAGAAAATGGGATCAACTTTACAGGTACAGAGCATGATCTTGTTTGAAATGGCCACATGCAGTTCAATGTGCCAGCACACCTTGCCTGTGTGTATTGGAGAAGTTTCTAATCCTGCTGGGGAATGAGGCTTGGCCCAGAGTGCTTTGTCACCTGCCTGTTGTCTGCCCTGACATCAGAGAGGGCTTCAGGTGGAGATCAGCTCCCTGTGTCCTGCCCTCTTGGTGAAGAGGTAGGGCACCCTCCCACACACACCAACAAAGGCAGGGCCCTCTGTGAGTTTGGTGTTTCCAGAGCAGTTAATTAGAGTTCCTTCAACTCCCTTGTTCTGTCAGGTGCTAAACAGAACAGGGAGCTTCCAGAGTGTCTGGGTACAGATCACTCCAGTTTTATTGGAACTGTAGCTCCCCTTATTGGAGACAGGGCCACCTGATGAAGATATCTTAACTTTGGTGAAAAGGGCCACCTGATAGAGATACCAGAACTTTGGTGACAAATATTTTAGAATTACTCAAATGTTATCAGAAACTGCCAATGGAGAACAGCATTTCCTTACCCTACAACCCTGAGTATTTCATACCAGCGGTATTGGGACCACCGATGGATTTGTCTCCCAAGCCACTTCAGACTCTCCTTTGGGTTTCTGCTTTCGCTAACCTCAGTCAGAAGTAATTTCATGAAAGCTAGGGAATACTTCAACTCTTCCCAGTCTTCAGTAAGAAGGAATCATGCTCTTGAGAAAGGACATTGTACCAGGTCAAATTTGCCAAATAGCCTTTCTGTGTGATGTTCTCCTCTGAAATCACCTCCTGCTAAAAATTGTTTGATGAAACCATTGAAGCAATCTCAGAGGAACTATATGCTCAGAATTGGCAGTATTCATATATAAAATCCTGAGAATTAAATGGATTGCTTTGTCATCATTCAGCTTGAGTAATGTGAAATCTTTCACCATACCTTTTGTGGGAGGAAAGAACAGAAGTTCTGGAACAACTAAGATTCCTTATTGAAAAAAACAGCCAAAAATACAAAAGAACACCCTTTGGCCAAACAGCTTTGCCATCTCCTTGGTATAGGATGAGATTCAGTCCAGTTTTTTTTTGTTTGGGGCTCAAAACACTCAGAGAGGTAACTGCACTCAAAGAGGGTGGGATGGATTAGGGACTTGGTTTGCCATCTTGATACAGGTGGCAGGCTTTGATACAGTTTAAGTGTTTTCAAAAAGAGACCAAAGGATGGCACTTTGTGCCCTGTTGTGGTGTTTCCCTCACACCTGGCTCTGTCATATGCCCAGAAGGAATATCAGCATTTACTGTGTCAGCATCATCACTGTTTGAAGCCTGAGGGCTTGAGCATCTGGCAAGCAAAAGGCAACCAGAAGGGGATGCTCAGCTGTTGGAACTAGTCTTAGTTTTTGACAAGTTGAGGTTTTCAGCCTTGTAGATCAAGGCATCTGGCAACCGTGCTGTCAAGGCATTAACAATTTGGATTACTTTCAATTTTGTGGGTTTTTTTAATTGCTTTTGAATGTGGGCTTATTTCAATTTTTCTCAAGAGTGCCGGAGGGGAAATACTAAGTCTTTTGCACGTTGCTTATTTAATTAAAAGTCAATTATACCACATTTGAGTTTTTTTAGACTGCAAGTGCCAGAGCACTTTACCAGAGCAGTGCGATGTTCTGGTCAGTGGTGAGGATGTGAAGGTTCCCAACCTGCCCATTATGAGCTCTTAATATAATGTAATATAATATATACTGTTTTCTGTGGTTCTTTCCAACACAAGAACTGTGCAGCTTGCTTCCATGGTAACTCCCTCAGTTGTGAGGTGGGAATCCTCCAGCTTTGGAATGGCAGCCAGTACAGCTGGAGCTCCTTGCTCAATAACCTCACGAAAATCAGTGTTACTCTGTCAAAATGCATCCTGGTTTTCATGCAGAAAGCTGTTTGTTCCTGAGAAGACCAAAGCTCCATGGAGTCCTCATGCCTAATCCGTCCTTTCTGTTGGGGTGTGTGGCTGCCAGCCTGGGTCTGAGCTGTGAGCTCTGTGCTCTCCTGTGACAGCTGTCCAAGGACAGTGTGTGCTGTGGTGGGAGCTGGGGGAATTCCTGCTGGATTTATTCCATATGATATTGCATGGATTGCACCTGGCCTGCCTGCTGAAGGCAAACTGAACTGGTTGAGCTCCCACTTTTGAATGCAGATGTGCCAGAGGGACAGCAGAGTCCAAGAGTTCATGTGCTCTGCAGCATCAGAACCTCGGAGCCAGCCTCAGCTCGTCCTCTCTCCTGCTGTCCCCAGCCGTGGTGGCCCTTTCCGGGCTGTGGCGGGGACACCCCAGCATTGGCCCTGGCGCTGGCACCAGCCGTTCCATGATGCAACCTGTATGTGTTCTGTCAAGTACAAGAGCTGTTTATAATCTACTGTATTACAGCAGTTAAAATATATTTTGCTATTAGGGGAGGAAAAGAAATTGCCTTGGCCTGTTTTTTCTCTCTGAGGCTCCTGGTTTTGGGGGGAGTTGCAAGAGGCCACAGAGGATGGGGTTGGTAGCAGAGTAAGATATGTTGGGTTTCTCTCCTGGGAAAGGTGGCTGCTGTGGGGAGATGTTGGGAAGAGCCTTGTGAAGGAAGGGAAGCCTGGAGCTGCCTGTGTCCACAGCTGTGTCCTGGGTGGGGCTGCATCTTCCTATTTCCAAGGACAGGTAGGGGAGAGGGATGGAGACATTCATGCCATAGCAGACCCAGGCTTAGAGGCAGGGTCACGGGATGGTAGAGGAGAGATCTTGGCTGGGTGTGAGGGGAGAAACTTTTACACAAGCCATTCTTGAAGTCCTGGGAACAAGCATGAAATGTCCAAGGTAAAATACCAGGTGAGAGGGGAAGTTGGGGTTTTCTAAACTTTTTAACAGCCATTGCTTTGCTGAGAGGGGAAAGGACATCCTTGAGCTGCAGGACAGGAGCACAGGGAAGGAATCAATAGCTCCAGGGACAGACCGGAGTTTCTCACCTTTCCTGAGTTAATACACATCAAATTGGAGCAGCTGACAAATGTGTATCATGTTGGTGACTTCTGCCTTTACTTTGGGCCTGAAAAGGGTTTGTGAGCCAGCAAGTTCATGTGATATTTTTCCAGCTGTGTACCACATGCTCCAAAGTCCTGTCTGTGTCCTTAAGCCGTAACAGCTACAGAACAAAGCCATTAATCTTCCCATTCTTTCTGGTGGGAATATCAAGTACTGCCAAAGAGGCGTGAGATGGAAAACAAAACTTCTATCAAGATCTTTTTGCAATTTTTTTGTATTTTCTTTCCAAGAAACCACTTGCACAGCAAGACAAGGAACTACCTGTAAGGGTTACTCCTAGATTATACCTACACCCACAGACATGTATCTGAAGGCAAACAAATGTAATTAACGTAATTAAAACCAGCAGTACAGGGATAGAGCTGATAAGGAGGTCAAAGAGTCTTCGTAGCAGAAGCATTTATAAAAACAAACACATTTGGCGAGGTTGGTGGGGGGGAAAGGCTGCATAAGAGAACTCATGGGGATTATGAGACTAATGGAAATACATTTTTTTTCATTAGTAAGATACCACTTTGTCTTCTTGGAGGTGTGAGATTTAATAACTGGTGACAAATACCATTAAATCTATTGAATCTCTGGCCCAGTAAGATCTGTGAAAGAAGTAGTTGTGCTTTAGGCAGTTTGTAGGTGGAAACCAAGTGCCCCTTTGGAGGATTCAGCAAAACACTGGGGGCTCCTGAACAGATGCATGGTGTGTCAGGTGTAAGGGGTGTTTCCACAATAAATAATAGCAAAAAAAACCCACCCTAACCCTATGAAGTACAAATGTGGCTTTAATTTGACTACTGGACCATTCATTCCTGCAAATTTTCTTGGCTAAGCATTAAAAAATCTCCACTCACAATGGCTACAAGTGGAAGCTTTATCTCTTGCAGATAACTTGCCCTAGGCTTCACAACCACTAAACATGGGATTAGCTGACTCTGGTTTAGATCCTGCTTTGGGGTAAGCAACCAGGAATTTTGCACAGATTTTCTCAGCCCTCTATTTTAACATCATTTTGCTTTCTCTTCCACCAGCAGAGTAAGTGCTATTGAAGTGGTTCTCATGTGTTATTCTCCAGAGATCCCCTGGCCGGGGGATACCTCCAGCGTGCTTGACCACATCAGGCCTTTTACCAGGCCTTTTCATTCTCCCTGGAGAGTAGTTTTGTTCCAGAGGACGTTTCCAAAGCCTGACCTGTGTCAGTGCTTCTCTCCACAGGGGTACTTGAAGTCCCCACAAATCACCAGAGCCCCAGGAGGTTTTGAGGTCAATGTTTCCATCTCCTGTCTTCTTCTGGGTAGAATAGTCTTTCTAGGGCATGTGTTTGTTCCCTGAGCAAAAAGTTTGCTGACCTCCTAGGATAAATTTATCCTACATTGCATCACTTTGCTGACCACACCATTTGACTCAGATTTGAAGTGCTACCTTCCTGTCCTTGCAAACCTGCTCAGAAACACCCTGTGCTGGTGTCAGTCCCTTGCTGAGGCTGTTTTGTCCACACTGGTTTCTTTAGCCTCAAGAAATAACAAAACAGAGCTTGTTTAGATGGTCACCCTGACCTCTCCCACTCTGACACGTTTCTTGCTCAATAGTGACAGCCACGTGTGCCTTGTCTGCAGAGCTGCCTGCAAATGTGAGATCAGCTTTGGCATTATCCTAATCGCTGGAGCAAATTCAGACACCTGCCACACCACCCTGTCAGTTTGATGGGTGCTGGAAGGTAGGCAAAGAAGGGATAAGGAGCCCAGGGCAATGGAAAGACAGAGCTGGTAACACACAGCAAGGTCTCTCCCTTGGTCTGTTCTGATAAGTGGCTGTGCTGCCTGATGTGGCTGGATGAGCTGTCCTCTCAGAGTGTGGGCCAAGAGATCTGAGGGAAAGATGTTTTGGGATTAATAAATAAAAGAGTTGCTAAGTGAGAACGTCTTAGAGCCATCCTTCCAAAGGATGCCAGGCTGGCAGGGATGATCTGTGATCCATGATTAAGAAAAGAAGCTCTCCTGGCTTTAATTGACTTAGCAGGGAATAGCTTTACACTTCTTTGTACATAAGCAACGCTTAACAGTGCTAGGAAGGGAGGAATGTTTTGGTTTGTAGGCAATAGGGCATTGGCAGCAGACTGAAAAATGGTCTTTGGCCAACCACATGTAATGCAAGCCTAATCTGCCTAAAAAACATCATCTCATCCATCTTTCTTGTCCCAAGGGAGGGAGCCTTGGCTGTAAGGCTCAGGCTGAGCAGGACAGACTGGTATGTGGTTTAGGCTGCAGTAAGGGAGTGATGGGCTGCTGTGGGGTGGGTTAGAGAACAAGCTCTTGCCCTCCATTTCAGGGTGTCTCTTATCTGTGTGACACTGCAGCTTGTAAAGGATCTAAGGAAGCAATGACTGGCAGAAGCTCTTTTTCTGGGTATCATCAGGACCACGGTAGAGTCACACTCCCATCAGTGCTGTCATTCAGCTGTTTCTCTGGGTGTATCACTAGCTGGGAGAAAGGTTCATCCTCATGCATGTGTCCCGGTGTTACACTGACCCTAAAACTCATCACCTTCCCTGGCACAGTTCAGGGTTGTCCATTTCCATCTGCTTTCAGATGTAGATTGTTTCTGTCGGGTTCTGAATCATGTAGTGGGAAAAATAAAAGCAGTGTGAAAAGCCACTATATGAGCTTCCCTCTCCCAGCTGCCAAACCTGTGTCCTCTCTGGGAGGGAACCAGGAGTATGTGCACATCTGTCATGGTTGTACAAGGGCATGTCGTGACAGGACAAGGGGAATGGCTTCAAACTGAAAGAGTTGGTTCAGGCTAGATATCAGAAAGAAATTCTTCCCTGTGAGGGGGTGAGGCACTGGCACAGGTTGCCTAGAGAAGCTGTGGCTGCCCAATCCTTGGGAGAGTCTTTGACTACTGACAGTTTTTCCTCATCTTTCAACCCTTCTATCCCTCTGCTTTAGCTACTCTCTGATGATGAAAAGGCACTGGATGAAATCCTACAAGACATCAAGGAGTTGATAAATGCAGGATTTGGGGAGTTGAACATATTATCTAGCAGTGTTTGTTAATCAAATGACCGTGTGTTAGCTGAGCCCCAGTGAACATCCAAGTCCATCACAAGTGTGAACAAAACCACTTCAGCTCAAACCTTTTGTGCTGAAGCTCAAGTCTCGCCATGAGAAGTTATGATTGACCAATGCCATAGTTCAGGCAGTGCATTAAACTCAGTCCCATTTAAGCCCTATCTGATCAACAGCTCTGGTGACTGATAAATGACATTAATCTGTAGAAATGCTCAGAACTGTCACCAGCAGATTTTCAATTTATTGTGCTACCTACTCACTGTGGCATTTTTATGCTCATGGATTCCTCATACTGCTCCTACCTGATTTCCATCACCTTCCTGTCACAGCCAAAGGCTGGTCCAACTTTTGGGGGCACAGCAGGTTTATGCTCCTCTTTCAGATGCTCAAAGCAGACCTAGAGTTGTAGGAAGGCATCATCTCCATGGCAGCCTGCCCTGGAAGAAATAAATCAAAGGGCATGTAAACTACTGGGATTTCAACAGAAGGAAAAGTGGGGGGAGTAGTAAGACATAATCACTTTTGCAGTTCAGTCTTTACTTGGGGATGTCAGGAAAGTAGCAGGTAATAAAGGACCAGTTGGCATAATGTGTACTGGCCTTTTCCAAAGTTAAAGTATGACCCCCAGATAAGTGCTGGGAATCAAGAGCATTCAAGGGATAAACTCCAAGAAACGCGATTCGCAGTCACAGGTGAAAAGAATTTCTGTGATTTTAAATGTGATACCGTGAAAAGAACATGCAGTGCAGATATGACACAGGGAAGTCATATGTTCAGTGGGAGAGTGGGTGGCTTGTGATTATGTGGATGACTTATGGAAAATAAAAGGAAACGAAGGATATTTAAAATGGAGAGTAAAATGTCACTTTGAAGATCATTAACCAGACAGCACTCTCTGAGGGTAATACTTTTTTTTACCTTATCAGTAATGCAAAGTTATCTTCATCTAGATACTGAATTATCCTGATAATAAAGTCTGTAAATAAATGTTTTCTTTGTTGATATAAATTTATCATCTCCTGTGTAAGATAACGAACAATTGTTGAGTAATTTGCAACTAACCTTCTCAACCTTTGCCTCTGCAAGACCTTGACTCGTTCCTGATTTCCAAAATGTTTCATCTCGGCTGTTTTTTCAGTCATCTTGTTTCCTTTATTCAGACTAAACTGCACAAGTGTTACTCAGGTTTGCTGAGCTGCTTCTCATATTGCCATCTTATTTTTTCACTCAGGGTTATCCTGTCCTTTTCCCTGTGTTAGCTTATGCTAGGTGCCATATTTCAGCCTACAAAAGGAGCTGAGACAGCTAAAGGAATGAAATAAGTAGTCATCCTAAGAAAGGGAGAGAAAGATGAAGGAATGGGGCCAGAATTGGCCAGAAACCAGCATGGCAAAAGGTTAATAGCAGACTGTCATGGTTAGCCATGGTCTGAGCACAGGCACAGCACGGATTTCTGATCCAAAATTGCTTCAGCCAGTAGAGCCCAGAAAAAGAAATCTTAGCTCATTTTCACAAAGACTTTGGGAACTGGGCCACAGGAAAACTGTTCTCTTGATCCATAGAAGACAACGAGTTTTGAACAGCTTGGATTCATTTTTGCACTGTAATGTAATAAATGGCCTTTCAGCAGAAAACACAAGGTATCCTTTCTCTTTACACTGGTTTTTTGGTTAGAAACAGTGAAAATGAGACAGATTATAAAGAATGGCCAAGAGACAATACTGAGAACATGGTAATTTTGTCCTGTAAGGCAAGGATACTCAGTTTCCTGAAGTATTCCTTATCTTCTATGATCCAATTACCTAGTCTCAAGCAGCATGTGACAGAAATACAAATGTTTTGATGACAAGGATGAGAGAGGGAGAGACAACAATGACAGATGAGATTGTTTTAGAAAGGACATGTAAGAAAGCATTTTCAGGAAATTTATAAGATTTGGCTTGAGGTCTTAGCTTTTATTCAGTCTTCTTTGATCACTTCTTAAAGCCTTCACAAAGTACCTTCATTGTGAGAACAAGGTGTGCTTTTACTCTGAAATTTGCACTTGGGACTAGAGTGACCTCTCCAGTGAGCATCATCTGGGTCTCTCTTTTGTTGGGCTTTAGTTAAGTGTTAGGATCAATGCAATGACACAGACAGCCTTCCCAAAGCAAGCTGCTATTTAGTAAGAATAACAAAATACTTGTAAGGGCTAATATGGCCAAACCCCATGGAAGGGTTCCCAAGTGACTGTTCTCCCTCCTCCCGTGCCCTTATGGGACCTACCTTTTCTTTCCCTTCAAGCTGATGCTGCACAGCTGGAAAAGTTACTCAATAAACATTCCTACTGCTCCTCTTTGGCCTCCTGATAATTCAAAACTAACACCTGGTTGTGGAGCTCCCATTGTGCATTCTAAAAAGTTCCATCCTACAGAGGGTAAATAACTCCATTTCTTACCAGTCTGGACATACCAAGTCTGCTTCATTGCACTTCTCCCAAACCAGAGATGTTAACCAGCCCTACTCCACAGCTGTGCAATGGGGAAACCAAGCCATGCATCAAAATCATTGAAATATAAAAGGATTGTCATTGCCACATTGTGCTTAACATGCCAACTTTGCTACAAGATGTCTTGGAGACCAGGACCTCCCCAGGATTTTAACTAAGGTTAAACATTAGCTATCAAGAGCAGGCATTGTTACATTCCAAGCATATTCCCCAAGAAACAGGGAATATCCATCAGCATGTGCCAGATAAGTGAATGAACAAGTAATTTACTGCCTTGTCCAGGCATTTTGCACATCTGCATTACCTGCATCTTTGAAGAATGATTGCAACTGCAAAGCCCTTTTTAAAATAATTATATTAAGCCTTTATGCAGTGAGGGAGCCAAATCTGCCAAGACAAGAAGTCAGGGCTTTACATCAAGCCTATTTTCTTTCAGCTTGCTTTGTATTCAGTGTTTATTAAACAGCTTATTCTTAATCCTGAGTGTAGCCAGTTCTCCCATAGGCTGTTCATCCCTCTTGGCATTCCTCACAGAATCCAATTTTATTTTTGTTGGCTGAAGGAATTATAATTAAAGGTTGCATTTTCTTCCCCTGCAGGCACAGCTAGGTTTTTGACAGCACTGGGGAGAAGTATTCAAGGTGTGAAAGTTGCAGTAAGGTCCTGGCATGCACAAAGCCAAGCTCCCGGCATTTTATCACAAGATTCCTGCCTGACTGGCCCAGGTGGATGCAGTGAGGAGCTGTACAGGCTCCAGCCCATTGCATGGAGCTGAGAGTGATGATAAACCACATTTCCTGAAAGACAGAGGTGTTAATTGGATCTGGGCTGGCCTTGTACAGAAAACTACACTTGAAAAATGTCCTTTTGTGGGGCCCCTGGTGAAGTGGGATAAAGATGATCAGCTAAAGTGTTAAAATGGCTGGTGGCTGCCTTTCTCTTGCTTTGGTTTGGCAACACCTGCGGAAACAGTTGGAGATTTCAATATCCTCCCTGGAACACCCCCATCTCCCTCAGAATTGCCACCTGCTTTGGAAATCTTGACATTTGAATAAAAACCCACCAAAATGAGTGATTCATATAGAGTTAGATATGTGGGGGCATATTCTTCTCCACAGTGCTCCACTGTCTTTAGTAAATATCCTCAGGAAATAAATAATTTGCAGAACACATCTATAATGTGTAATGCCAGGTTTGCCCACAACTAGAGCATTAACAAAAAGGCCTGTGTCAGGTTTCCAGCATATGGTATACCTAAATATTCTGGGAGGTTTTGAGCTGGGAAGCAAAAGAAATCATTGAAGACAGGAGATCCTTAGGGTCTGATGCTCTAGAGGTCACTTTGCTTCTGGATTTGGGGTTTTCTTCAATGGTACCTAGGGATTTTTTTTCAGAAGATTCAGCAGTGGGTTGCATCCTTGAATTAATGATGTTCTTATTGAAAAAGGAAGCACAAGACTCCAGTTGCAAGGGATAAGAGCATTCCATCCAGTATCCAGTCTTTCCTTTCATGTCGCTCTGGCCAGAGCACAGTTGTGAAGAACACTTGTTTCTCTTTCGACACTTTCTTTCCTGTTTGAGTTGTGGTTTTTGTTTGCCAGCCAAAGGAGCAGAGAACTCCTCTAAAAATAGCTGCAAGGTCTCCTCTACAGTGCACAAGCACAAATTTGTTGTTTCACCCTTCGTAAGCATTCCCTCGGGAATAACACTGATGTTTCCCGTTCAGAGAGCAGCTGTGCCTGCTGGCTCTCTGTGGTTTTACTTCCTTCTCCTAGGGATGTAGATTCCTAGGGAGTCTTTCTCCTAGGGTTGCAGTGTAGTGTGTGATTTTTGGTGTGCTGCTGAGTTCTGGATGTGACAAGACACGACATGGTTAATAAGCAGCATATGATCCTAAACAAGAACTGGGAGAAGGATAGATCCACAGCAGGAAAAGATGTGTTTGTAATGAATATGGAAGAAAAGAAATGGTAAAAATAAATGTTTCTGTCATTAGATCAGAAATACACCGACTTCAGGTTACTTGGCAAGACCAGTTGTTCATCAGTGGTTTAGGTCTGCTCTGATGCCTTGTGCAGGTGACTGAACTGCACAGAAAACTGGTCCTGTGGCTGGTGGATTTGCTGTGATGTGACAGCAGACTGCTTGTCCTGTGACTGCCTCAGTTTTACCCCCCTGGTAGGTCAGTTCCCCATGGTACATGATGGCTTTTGCTTCACTCACTGAGGTGGACTTTTGCTGCAGAAGTGGTGGTTGCCTTGCCCAGGAGACCAGGTTGAGCTTTTCATTTAATTCCTTATGTGGAAGGATGTTTGAGACTGCCTGTGAAAATGAGCTGCATTGTATACATGGCTGGCCTGGCATTAGTCTGTTTTAATGAAAAAGCAAGTTACATTCAGATGTCAAGGAAAGGGATTTAGGACAATTTGTTGAACAATTTGTTCCCATTGGTTCTAAACTCAATTCCAAGGCAGAGTGATGTTGTTCCTGACTCCAGGGTACAGCCAGTGCTGCAGCTCTCATGCTGCCTCTCTTTTCTTGCTGCTGATGTAATGTTAAGTAATTAGCATATTCATTTGTGTTTAGAAATATCTATGCCCAGGACTCCCTAGGTGGCTGGAGTTTAAGTCTAGGTAGGTGCAAGAGAAAGTCAGAGACCAGCTGACTTTGCCTCGGTTATTTGGATGGACAAATGGAGCACATTACTAACCTGATCCTGACAGTACCTTACAGGAATTGCAACTAAAGCTGAAGTTTAGGGACTTTAAGGACTATAATTTCTTCAGCTCAGGAAGAGTTTGAAGGTGAAGATGCCAACACCAACAGGAAATCTGTAACAGAGAAAGAAAGATTAGAAGTAAAAGAGGATGTTGTTATTATGCAGATGACTGTAGTTGCAATGTGCTACTTTCCAACAGGACTTTTTTATTTATTACTCACAGTGTGTGATGTGACATGTGGCCCTACAACTGCCCTGAATGCCACCAGGCCAATGGTATCTCCGACTTCTTTTCTTTTTTTCTTTTCTCCTATTTCCTTTTCTCTCTCAGCAGCAGCCAGGTGCTGGTATGAATTGCCTGGCAGAGGGCAGCAGTTCTGCATGCCAGTGGAAGATGCAGGACCATTTCTTTACGGACTTTGATTTGTTTCACAGAAATAAGTTCCTGGAATTTACAATTACCTTCCAAGGCTTAGAGCAGAAACCTCTCAACAGTTACTTTTACTGAAAAATCATGGTTGAAAGATGACTTATGCATGTTGGACCCTGTAAGGAGCTGCTTCTTTCTGTTGTCCAAACATTTCGGTGTGTGCCTTGGTGTTTCTTTTGCTCCTGGTCAAGCTACAGCCATCTCCAACCTCTGTAACCCAGGGATTGCACCAGCAATCCAAGACTGTGAGCCAGTGAGAGTTTCATATCTGCATCAGAAAAGGATTTTAGTCTGTTTCTAATGCCAAGATGCATTCAGTGCCTGAACTGGCCTCTGGTTTTACATGTTTTGCTGACACACAGCTCTTGCCTGGGTTGGGACTGTGAACTGAGACACCAACATCAAACCAGGCACACGCTGCTGATGAAGTGTGGCATTGCTGGTTTCGTGTACACTTTAAAGAAGGGTTTTCCCTTTCCAGCCAGGGGGAGGTGACCACCAACAAGTCCTCCACTCCCTTTTCTCAGGAAGACTTTGAAGTCCTGGTAGTGCTGAAATGTCTGCAAGTGTAGCTGCTCCGAGTACTGGTCCTGTGCTGGAGGCCTGAGCAGGGCAGGGTTTCATTTCAGGTAGGTGTTTGTTTTGTCTGAGAGCTTGCATTAACCAGGGAAACCCCATCTCATTAGCCCTGCTCACAGAACTGACTCTGCTCCGTTTTTATCCCCTCACAGTGAAGATCGGCATCTCACCCTCTGCTAGCAGACATCGATTTTTATAATTAATTAAATTTGCAAGGTTTATATAGATATGCCATAAAATCCTTTGTAGATCTTTTAACAATGCCCTTCTCTGAAACCATAGGCATGTTTTATAGAGTCAGCCAATCCCACTGGACTCCTCAGCTCTCCAAATCTTTCTCTTGGGTCTCCTGCCAGCAGCTCCTTAGATTTCAGGTTTTTGCATTAACTTTGCTTCTGTGTTTCAAAGAAACAGAGATCCGTGTTCAGGATGCAGAGGAAAGATTTGCAGGTCTTGAAGAGAAGCAGGAAGAAGCTCTGCAGGGATCATGAGCTAGAGTGTGAGCTGGAGAAAGACGAGGAAGGCATCCAGGAAGCAACAAAAAAGGAAAGGCAAAGTCAGAATAATCACTATTCTGAACCTTTTTCCAAACTTGGAAACAGAAGCAATCTTTGAGGACACCTCATTCGTCTGTCTAATGCAGAGCCCTCCCCTGCTGGACACATCCTGGGGTTTTGTCTCAACTCTGTCAGTGGTCAAGCAAAGAGGCTTTTAACATGATTCTAGATCAGGGCAGAAAAAACTGCTGAATGTGGTCTGGTTTTGAGAGAAACTAATTTTGATTTTTGACCTGTAACATAGGGTCTATATTTGGGAGATCACTATAACTGGCATCATATTCCTTGTAAGCAAGTACTCCCTGTGACAGCCAAGATCTGTTTAGGATCACTGATTTTGGATTAGAAAGAAATTATGTTCCTGACGCCACAGATCTTTTATGTTTATAGCATTCTCTAGGAGGTATTTGAACACTGCTTACCTGTTGTTCTTGCCCACTTGGTAGCAGTTGAGTTCCTTAGGTCACAAGCTTATTAGGCACGAAAGCAATGCCTTGTGTCCTTTCTCAACTAGAACCACAAGATTTAAGTGTGGAGAAGGAGAAAGAATGGGAATTAAAAGGTCTTCCCTTAGTCTTTCAGTGGATTGTGTCCCCTTGACTTCAAAATGGGAGGAGGGACTAACTTGTTTGTTAAGGATGTGATACCTCGGACACATTTTAACTCTGTGGTATTTTTAATGGCTTTGGCTTGCTGTTTTTCCTTTCAGAAACATTTCCAAGAAAGTATCTCAGTACTCCTGGCCTGCTCAAGTCCCAAAGCTTCTACCTCTAGCAAGCCCAAAGGATCCAGAAAAAGCAAACACTGAAGAACATCAATGGCTCAGTAGTGTTCTTAGTGCCCATTTACAGTAGCATTTCACCCTGATCTGCTGCTGTTACTCCTTACCTACTATCCTGTCTGCCATTTCAGCATTTATGCTGCTCTTCTTCCTGCGTCTGCCACTTCCACACATCTTGCTTGTCCTCTAACTCCTCCCACATTTCTAACATCTTTACAGTTTGTCATCCGTGTAAAACTATTGCTACTTCAACCTTCTACACAACGCATCTCTCTTGTGTGTGCCTCTCCTGTTCGCACTCATCAACCTCTTCTTGCTGCTTTATTTCCTTCTGCCTCATTCCTGTTGGATCATGCAAGCAAGTTGTTTGCACCTCTTCGCTCTCATATGAAGAAGGTTTTTTTTACCTCAGTGCCAGCATGGCCTGGTTATGTATTTGATAATGGGTACCCTCTTCCTCCTCTGACTTTCAGATGATCCAGCTACCAGCTGTCTGACTGATTAGGAGGAAAATGTGCAAGAATCAAGATGAGTCTGCAATTTGACCCATTCTCAGCTTGGAAGAGCAGGCAGTGAAACTGTCAGGAATCACATCAGCTCAGACAACACCTGCTCACTCCCTCAGAGTAAATTCTCTTGGAAACTTCTTCTATCACTAATCCTTAAGTACATTTTTAAACTATGTTTTCCTTCAGCAAGGCTTTTGAGCATAGTATCTGCTGATGGTAAAATGACAAGTTTCTGCTGGTTCTGTATACGTAAAAGAGAGAAGATCCTGCTGGAACAAGGCATGCTTTTTGGAACTGAGGATGCTCTTAGCTATAATTTGCCTTTCTGTAAGAAAGTTACATGTTCGAAAAACCCATGCCTGGCTTCTGCAGATACAAGTGCAAACAGGGTAATGGGTGTATCCTGACGTGGTGCTGCCTGTCTCCTGACAGTCAGTTCGTGGGCTAAGTGTTGTTCCTTTGAGACTTTATCTGTAAAGCTGTTGGTCCTTCATGTGCCAAGAATGGGTGGGGATGGACCATTTTACACAGAGTTAGAAATGTAGCCAAAGAAGTGTTCAGAGAAAGGATCAGCCGCAGCTCACTCTGTAGTATTATGCCTTTTTGTCCTTATGCCCTTGAAGTTGGGAAAGAAGGGCCTGTTCCAGCAGCATGAGAAATAACCAGAACCAGCTTTAGAGGGAGTAACTGCACTGCTTATTTTCCCCAGTGGAAGGTGACAGAGCTGTTCAATTTCCCAGAGCTAATTTTCCATGAGTAGATCACTCCTGAGATCTATCACAGACACACCAGCAGGAGCCACAGTGATCCTGCTGCCCCCTCCCCTGGGAGGCTTACAGTGGCAAATGATGCAAAGGGGGAGGCCACACCTGGAGGTCAGGTGCTCATGTGGTCACTGACAAGTTCAGAGGTGGATTTTTTCCAACCTCCCAGCCACCTGTAAGAGGCCCGGCTGGCCAGGTGTCCTTGCTGTAAAAATGCTGGCAAATACTTGTAGACTGAGTATCATGGGAGCAGTTAGAGATACCATCAGGCAAAGAGCTGTGAAGAAATGAAAATTCAACAGTGAGCGATTGGCTGGGTATCCCCTGCTAGGCACGGGCGTCACGACCAACAATGTGGGGGCAACTAAGAGAAGGGCAACAAAGTGCCCTCTATCTTGACCTGTACAGGACACCAACAGCAGAACAGTGGTGCTGGGAATGAATGTACAGGGAGATCTGCTTTGAAGCAAGGGGAGATGCTGTAGGCCAAGTAAAAGGGCAGGAGCAAAGCTGACATCCACACAAAGGGCACCATATTCAGAAAATCTGAGTGCAGAGATATTTCCTTTGACAGTGCTCCAGATTTTTGCCAAGGGAAAGGACTACAATACCTCTAGGTTCCTGGCCATTTCAAACAGCTGTAGGGAGGAAAGATACAAGGAGTTTTGTGGGTTCAAGGAGTTTTGTGGGTTCTAAGAGTTTTGTGGATTCTAGGATTTTCGAGAACTGTCTCTGTTCGTTCTCCGGGTGTGAAAATTGCCAAGGCAGGTGCAGGCGGGCAAAAGTGTTACTGTTTCTGATGCTCTCAGCCAGTGCTGCTGGATTCCCAGTGTCAGCCCAGCGGGCCTTGGTTAAACGGCTCACCTTTAGGTTTTTCAAGTGCCCACGAGCTCAGACGTTGTCCTGCCCCACCACCCTGTGGAAGCGAGCAGCAGCACAGCCTTTCCTCTGCACAGATGTGCCCGGCAGGGAAGCACCAAGCTTTAAAGGCTGCCCTCTCCTCCTCTTCCTTTTCCTCCTACCTCAGAATTAGGGCTAAACGCCTTGGTTGTGGGGATGTTTGTGGGTGGTTACTGAAATCCCATGTCCAGGACACCACAAGGAGCCAGCTCTTTCCCTCCCTGCAGGACCACCAGGATGGCAGCACCTACCATCCTGCCTGTGTGCTGTTCCCCCACGGATTGTTGTGCTCCCACTCCCACCTGCCCAGCTGTTTGGTTTGCAGATGGGGACATGTAAGGACATAAGGGAGGGTCTGTCCTTCCTTCCAAGGTGATGGGGCAAGATGGATCAAACTGTGGGAGCCAGGCTGTAACGTGTCAAGGTGCATCTAGCTCTGTGGAGGGGAAGGGTTGATACCCCACATCCTTCAACCCCCTGCTCACACACTTGCCAGGCCTGCTCCTTGCACTCCACATTTTTTCCTTTCCAAAACAAGTAGAGGCTTTTTCCATGTACAATCCACTTTTATATTGCAAGTCTGGGCTGCTTTCCCTCCAGCCTCCAGGTCAGAACCTGATGGTGGGCCAGCCTTCTTGCTCCTTTCTGAGCAGGAGCAATGTGGGAACCATTTTTCTCAGAGCATGGGTGAGTCCTTCTTGTCTTTTGGGCTTTCTGGGAGCTTTGCAGTGCCTGTGAGGAGGCTGCTCACAGCTGGAGGGCTGTGGGTAGCTGGAGAGACCAGGTTCATGGCATCCAGAGGCAAGGGCAAGATGAAAGCAGCAGGTTTCTCTGTGGTAAGGGAGTGCAGTGCATGGAGATAACGGAGCTGAGCAGCAGCTGGAGCACTGGACAGGATCTCAGCTGCCATCCGCAGGGACTCGGAAGCAGCCTTTTCCCCCTCTGCAGCAATCACCTACCAAAAAGGGGAAGAAGGGAGGTTCTGTGAGGCTGGGAGTGAGGGGGCACGGACTGTTTGTTACAGAGGGAGGTTGCCATGGTGAAAATTTCAGGGTCAGTGTGATTATAACATTCCTGCTGCTTGAAGATCACAGCATGTACTAACCTCTTGGCATTGCCAGAAGTCTGGAAGCTCATGTCTGGCATGTTTTTACCAGGCCCATAGAAGCTCACAACAGGGCTCCTCTTGTTAGACTCAGCTTTTGTTCAGGAATTAAAGGAAACATACAAACCCAGAGCTGTGTGCCTGTGTGGTATGCCCCAGGGACCTCACACCAGAGGTGGGAAAGGGAGGAGGAACGCTTTGGAAGGAGATGAGAAGTGTTCAGATGTTGGCATACCCGCACTTTGGCCTGTCTCTGGGCCTCCGCTTCCACAGCCAGGGACTGCCGGAGCTCAGCAGGCAGCTGCACGTTGTTGCTGTGGTAGTAAAGACACCCATTAGCTGGGCTCTTGGCCCTCCTGGCAGCACTGGATGGTCAGTCTGGGGCTTGGGATGGGCTCAGTTGGTCTTTGCAGGGCAGCTGGTTCATATCCTTCGCCCCCTGGGTGTCCCTCTTTTGGTGTCTCACTTTAGCCTCCTACCTCCATTCCCAACCTTCTCTTTCAGCCTGGTTTTCTACTGACCAGGCTTGCATGATCACCAGGCAGCAGGGAGACCTCTTTGTGTCTCTGAGGCTCATAGTTTAAGCTCACTCTCTGTGAGGCAGCAGAGACTCCACTAGGAGACAGCTCTCAAGACAGGCACAGGAATGTTCTGTTATTTATTCATTCACTGCTTGGCTCTCTCTTCCAAGTCCCTCTGTGTGATCAGTGAGTCCCACCTTTCTGCACAGACTTGAGTGATGAGCCCATCCCTACAAGTGCTGAGACCCCAGGGCCTTTGATCTAGAGTGTGCCATGGAGAGTTCAGTGCCTTGCTGTGCCTTTTGGGCTACCAGAATTGGGAGCAAACTCTGCCTGCAGCAGCAGCAAAATGGTGGTGAGATCCCAGCTAAGGATCCTGCTCTGGCTGTCAGGGCAAGAGAAAAAACATGTGAAAATTTTACATGAAGCAGAGTCTGAAAACAGGAGGGAAAATAGGAAGGTGAGAGGTGAGTCTCTACCTTGTGCAGAACACCTGCAGGGAGAGAGCCAGAGGCAAAGCAGGAAGAGGAGCAGGTAACAGCAAGCAGCACAGGACAGATACTTGCAAAGAGAGAGAGAATTCCCTTCTACTGACATTTCCTACCTACATTTCTATTCTCTCCACTTTGATTCCCCAGCAGCCTGTGACCGCATCCAAAGCAACCTATGAAGACAAATATTTTTAGAGCATGGGGAGAACAGCAGCCCTGGCCTAGGCCCCTTACAGGGAGCAAGACAGGGCAGAGACTTTAACTGCAGGACTGTAAGACGGATTTATCAAGTTCAGTGGGCAAGGCCCCTCAGAAATAAAATTACTGCCCTCAGTTCCCATTTGTGTTTACCCCAGGGGTTTAGGGTGATTTAACTGGAGTCCACACTGATTCCAAGTGTGGAAGCCTTCTTCAAACCAGTGTCTGTGAGGGACTGGCCACCTTCTTTGCGGAGCCTCAATTCACCCCTTGCTTTGCTGTCTCCCTCCCCATGGAAGCACCTTTATCTCCTGGCTGATGTTCTTCCTCTCCAGCAGAAGCTCAGAGAAGGCTTGATGTGCCAGAAGGCGCTTGGTGGTGGTCTGCACCAGCAGCTGGATGGCACTGGAGATGCTGGTCAGAGTGGTGAGGAGAAGAGAGGCGTTTTCCAACCGGTAGTAGCAGACAGCATCTATCTCCAGAGTAACCATATCTTTGGTCACCACCTAAGTAGAAGATATTAGGGGAAGTGGAGCTGGTTCTGGCAACTCTAAGGTAGCACAGAAAAGCACACAAGTGAGAGAATGATGAAGACTGGCTGAATGGTTAAGTCTTTGTAGTTTCCACCTCTGCTACTGACTGATCTTGGGCAAACTAGAGGTAACTTTGAGATGTTTTTTCAAACTTTTCTGTGCAAGGATGAAGGTTGGAAACATAAGATTTTACATTAAAAAGATCCCAAAATTAATATAGAGAAGGGGTGTCAGCCATACCTGATGGAAGGGGATCTCTAGGGTTTTGAGGCGGAGGTCTATCTTGTGATAGGTGTCCAAACAGGGAAGGAAAAAGAAAAGGCCTGTGGGAGGAAGAGCAGGTAACCATCAGAACTACAGAAATTACCTCTTCTGTTTTGGAGAACAGGGGAGGGTTTAGCATGCAGAGCTACAAAAGAACAGCAATAGGCTCAGACTCTCAGGCTGCTTCTGTGTTGGAAAAGCCATCAGAAACTACTGGCCTTTAAAAGGAAGGGAACAAAACCCATCCCATCTCCTGTCTGGCCATGTCTGCTTGGAGGGCACCAGCACATGAGCTTTGGTAAGACATGCAGAAGAGGAGCAGCTGGGGGAGCTCAGTAAACACCTTACCAGGTCCTTTGGCTCTGCCAGGGAGGAGATGCCCAAGTCGGAAAACAATGGCTCTCTCATACTCCCGCACTACCTGCAGAGGGAAACAAAATCTAGGCTGGAGAGGAAGAAGTAGGACTGGGAAAAGCAGCCTCACTAGCACAGAAGGAAATTTATTCTGGGCAAGCCCTGCAAAGGGAGGATATCAGCAGGTTATAGCATCCCCTGTCACTGAGTCACTTTACCCTTTGCCCAGAACTGCTGGACAGCCTCATATATGAGGAGCTCTCTGACTGTTGGGAGTTAGGTTTGTTCCTTCTTTTCGCTAAAGAATTTTTTCACCCATAAGTTACCAAAGAGACCAAGTATTGGATACTTAAGGACAATTAACTGAAACAAAGGAGACAGAGCTTGAAGAGTGTGTGTGTGTGTGTGAGTTTCCTTTTTTCGGTGTTCGGAGAGAGGGAAAGCTGCTGGGCTGCGGTTTCGCTGGAGAAGTTTTTCGGTGTGGCCGAAGAGATCCAGTCCTGGGATATCTACTACCATCGGTTCGGCCTGAATCCGGAGCCTTCTCAGTCACCCACGGGAGCTGGGTCAGCCCTGCCTCGACTTCGGCTTCTTCGGCGCTGCTTCTCTTGCTACAGTGTGACCCTGCACCCCCCTGCCTGCTGAGACATTTCTGCCTCTGCCTGCTGGACACCCTGTCATCTCAGCTATCAGCCCGGGACTTTCCACCGTTCCAGCTTGGTGCCCTGCAAATCTTGCAGGAACACTGAGACCGAACTGCCCTGGGTTTTGTGAAGCAAAACCCCTCAAGGTTCTTGGTACTGTTGTCTTTGGTTATTAATGCTGTAGTTGTTTGGGTTTGGGTTTTTGTTGTTGTTGCTGTTGTTGTTTTGTTGGTTTGGTTTTGTCTAGTTGCTTTGTAATACATACTAGTAAAGAACTGCTATTTCCTATTCCCAAAAATCTTTGCCTAAGAGCCTCTGATTGTAAATTTATAATTGAAAAAAAGAGAGGGGAGGGCGTGGCTTACACTCCCCATTCCAAAGCAAACTCCAGTTTTTATCTGGCAGATACCTGTCTTCCCAAACCGAGACACTGACAGAAACAGATTTGGTTAGAGCAGCTTCCCAGGATCCCCCAGAATTTTGCTTCCTTATAGCCTGCCCAAACTTAAATAACACAAGTTAAAATGTTCCATGTTGCTTGTTTCTCTCCAAGGCAAACATGTGGTCATCATAAGAGCTGAGCTGTAATTCTGACATTCTTGTTGATAACAAGATGAATGTGAAATCTCCTAAGAAGTGGAAATCAAAATGCCTACAAGTGCCTACTTGTAGCCATGCTATAAATCTGAATAAAAATGTCAGGAAGAGGGAAAATATGATATTAACCTAGAGATAATCTCTCTTGAAATTTTGAATTTAAAGCCTATTCACCCTGCTGTAATGCAGCCACGTCTGGGCTAGGTAGGGTGAGGGACATGCCTGAAAGTGAACAGACTTGCAATTTATTTCAAAAAAGAGAAACCTTAGCTCCTTCCTGCTGGTATTTCAGCGGGAGTATTTGGTAGGCAATGGCTGGATGCCTTTGCTGTAGCAACATGTGATAAAGGACAAATCAAAATTAATGGTGAATTGAAGAGATATAAATAGGGGTGTTATACAAAAGAACCTTTTTTGCTCATGTCCAACACATGCTGAATCAGTGTGTGACATCCTGATCAGACACCAAATCCTGAGAGGCCCCATGGCTATTCTCACCTTCATGCAGAACCAGACAGAAATGGGGAAGGTCATTATGATGAACAGGAAAGACAAGACGGTCAAAAGCCACTCACAGACACCCAGACCAGGAGACTTTACACCTAGGGAGAAACCGAACAGGACTGTATTAGAAGAGGACTGCTCCCAAAATACTGATAGCCTGACAAGTGCCTGCACATTTCAGCTTCACTCTTGTCCTTTGCCTGGACTCATTGTAAATGAACCACTTGTCTCTCTCTGGAGGTGATTTAAGGAACACTCCCTTCTCCAGATTGCCAGGAGCTGCAAGGATGGATGGATAGATTTTGTCTCTGCTTTCCTGACCAAAATTGACCCATACTTCTCCATGGTTGCTTGACTAGAGAGCAGACTTTATCTGGAAGAATTGGGGTGACCAAGCAGGGTTGAAAGGCTTGGAATGGGCAACTTTGCTGAGTTGGGTCCCTGAAGTTTATCTGGTGAGCTAAAGACAAAGATTGTAAATAAGAGAGCTTTAAACATGCACAGCCTGAAGTGCCATTCTCTACCAGAGTAATTGAGGTTGTTTTGGAACAGGATTTTAGTTGCATCCTAGCTCTCTAATGCAGTGGGGTGAGGACTCTGGTGCCAGTAAAATCTTCTGTTCTAAGAAGTCATCCCCAGATGCTGGAGGCTGACTGGGGTGGTCAGCCCAGATTATTATTACTTTCTACATCTCCCCAAAGCGAGTGTGGGTCATCTTGCTCTGGCTGCCCTTTATTGTGCTCCTGTCTGAAGGAAAAATTGGCAGGTATGGCATGGAAACAGATGGGGCCAGAGTATGGATCAAGATTTCCAACTGTGAAGTTAGCATCCGTCCCATTTTTAATCCCTTCCAACCCTTCCATCTCTGCCCCTCTGCCTTTGAAATACTTTGCAGAACCACCAGGTCCTGAGGGAGCTTCAGATCTCAAGAACCCATGTAGTCACTAGAGCTCCTAAGCATGGCCCATAGCTGTAATTCCTGTAATGGAGGCAGAAAGATGAAGCTGTGAAAATCTAGTTCCCAGGGAGTCAGGAGCAAGTCTGAACTTTTGTGTCTCTCTGGGGCAGCAGAGGTGGAAGGGCACAAGTGGTGCTGGCTCCTATAATACATATCTGCCATGCCTGTGGTGATGCTGGGTCCCAACAGACCTGGCTGCATTGCTGGAAGGATCACAACATTCCCTTCTATTGTAGCAGGCTGGGAATGTACCTAACAAACACATGGGGAGGAGCTGCTCTTAAAGGTTACCCAGCAGGTAAGAGGCAAGTGTGAACCTCAAGGGCAGCTCTTCCCTGCAGAGAGGTCCTTTGGGCTATGAAGGAGCAGTAAGGGCAATGCCATCCACCTAAAAGGAGGCCAAGCAGGAAAAGGAAGAGACAGAGCATGAACAGAACTGGGGAGCAGCAAGCTGAAGCATGAAGGATGCTGAGAATGTAACTGCTTGTATCCAGGTTCACCGCTTTGCTGGATGGTGGTAACAAGCCTGCAGAAGCAGGCTGGAGTCTGGCTGGAGTCTCCCATATCCTGTCCTGAAGATAACCACACCTGTGCACGGTGGGTGTGATGACACCATGCAGAGAGCAGAGTCACACTGTGACCCATGCAGCACCAAAGAGCCCACAGTTTTCCAGCCCCTTCCCTTCTTTAAGCCATACCTTCCTCTTGCTGCTCACTATCCAGCAATGCCATCGCCTCCATTTCTTCTTCAGACACCACATCATCCACATCCACCACCGTGGAGGTGTGCACCCTACCATCACTCCCCGTAGTGCTCTTGGTCTCCTTGGCTTTCTCCTGCTTTACGTCTCCCTTTCCTTTGCCAGCTTCTCTGCTGCTCTCTCTCTTTTCTCGTTTGCTCTGCGCAGCTGGGGACTCTCTGCGTCTTCTGTGAGACTCCCTGGAAGAGCTCCGAGACCTCTTCTCCATCCTCACCTGTGCCGAGGACTGTGCAGCTGCCTGGGGAGCAGAGCGAGTACATGCTCAAATTTATTGCTGCAGGCAGGAAAAGCAGGCAGGGGAGGACAGAAGGGGAGGTGTCACATCAAGGAGGCTCATTTCAAGTTCATCACAGGCTTGTCAGGCATAATGGAAAGTGAAGTGAGCAAGCTGTTTCCAGCTGCTCAGCTCTCATAATGCGCTGCTGTGGAGATGGGAAGGGAAGTTAGACACCTGGACAGAGTAGACCCCAGGAGGACATTCTATTTGCATCTTCCTTCTTTTGGAAATAAAATACAATCAGAAGCATTCCGGTGATTTTTAGTAGATAGTTTCTGCAAAACTGTTAAAAAGCAACCTAAAAGTAACGGTCAGGCATGTGGCCCCAAACATATCAAAAGGTGAGAGTGGCCCAGAATAGACACCAGGGTGAAAATCCTTTGCTGGTGAGACCAGTGGCTTACGTGGGAGTGGCTGGAGGGGTGTTGTGGTGAATGTCTGGGTGAGTACCATCTCACACTGCTCTGCTCAGCCAATGTCCCTTTGGCTGGCACTGTGAAGGGACATTGGCAGAAAGCCCCATTTCTCTAGGGTCACATTTTAGCAAGAAGGGAAAGTAACTGGTCCCAGCTTTCCTGAATGGGTGTTAATATGAGAGCCATCATAGGGTCAGAGCTGTTGAATCTAAATTGCCAGAAGAGTTTGTGCCTAAATGCCTCCCTAGTTTTCACAGCAGGAGCATGGCAGAACAAACACAGGAGCTTTCTCTTTTCATGCTGCTCAGCCTGTGTTGACACCTGCACAAACCTGTGGAAGAAACACTTTTAAAGTTACCAACTGTATTAAAGAAACCAGCACCTGCCTAGAAATTACACTAGAGAAATTACTAGAAATTACTACTGGACCTGGGAATATAATGCAGGGCAGGGCTGAGCTCAGGGATTCCAGTCCCTGGTGCGGAGGAGTGGCTGGAGCAAGCTGGGAAGACAGCTGGGGAGGTGCTGATCTTGTTTTTTCACGGATTCCTGTTTTATTGGAGACGTGTGCTCCACCTGGAGTCAGGATATTGCAGGCAGGGAGGGCAGGAACACCAGCTGCCTGCTTTCTCTGCTGTGCTGGGTGCCAGGTCAGCAGGTCACCAGGGAAGCGATGGATGGAAAGGGCTAAAGGAAGAGAAAAGTTGGGTGTAAATGGGGTGTAATTAATAAATTTATACAGTGTGTATTCTTTGAAAGTGCTCCAGAAACCTTTTCCTCTTTGTGTTTATCACTTGGCCAACATGGGACTGGTGGAGATGGTCTCCAGCTGCTGAAAAGGCAGGTGGTGTTCTAAGCAGCAACAGTAAAAAGGCAGCTCAGGTCTGGTTTTGGATTCCAGTTGGTGTCTTGTCAAAAGCACCCTGGCATGTTTAACACCTCCAAACCTGCAACATGCTGGTTTTGTCTAATATTTTATTCAATCAGTGGGTCCTGACTCCACCATGACTGGGAGATATGTTTGGTAGCTAAGTTTTGGAACAAGGGGATTTTTTTGAGAGCGCATGCTGATGGGTGTACCAAAAGTCACAGGTTCAGCTCCTGTTTTAGTCTGAGAAGTACTCTTGTGTGGAAATCAGCTGTGCAGTTGAGGGGGTTTCTCAGATATCTGTGAGCCCTTAGGAAACAGCCATTGCACCCCTCTTTAAGTACACTCTCTGAACTCTGGAAAATAAATGCCTCCTCTGTGGATTTTCCCTTCAGATGGGACTGAAAAAAATACAAGACTCCTCTTAATAACCACATCTGTTTTTAAATGTTGTTACATTGAAGGAACTGGTTGTGTTCTGTGTGTGGCTCTTTCCTAAAGTGCTTTTTGTGTCTCCACCGTGGATTTTCCTCTTAGATGGGACAAAAAAATATAAAGACTCCTTACAATACAAGACATACTTGTATACTTAAATACAATACTCTTCTTACGAAACACAGGACTTCTCTTAATAACATTAGGATGTGGAGGTTCTTGAGCAAGTCCAGAGAGAAGGATAATGGAGATGGGGAAGGGTCTGGAGCAAAAGTCTGACGAGGGAGATGTGGGGAGCTCAGTCTGGAGAAAAGGAGGCTCAGGGGAGACCTTATCACTCCCTACAACCACAGCCACGGGAGGCTGTAGCCAGGTGGGGATCAGGCTTTTCACCGAGGCAACCAGAGAGAGGACAAGGGAACATAGTCTCCAGCTGCACCAGGAGAGGTTTAAGTTGGACAGGGGAGAAACTCCTTCACGGTAAGGAGTGGTTAGACATTGGAACAGGCTGCCCAAGGAGGCGGGGACATCACCATCCCTGAAGGTGTTTAAAGAAAGACTGGGCATAGCAGTCGGTGCTCTGGCCTGGCTGACATCGTGGTGTTTGGTCATGGGTTAGACTCGATCATCTCAGAGGTCTTCTCCAATAGTTTTTGGTTTTTTGTTTGTTTGTTTGTTTTTTGTTTTGTTTTGTAGTTTTGCTTGTTTGGTTTTGGGTTTTGGGGTGGGGTTTTTTGTTTGTTTGTTTGTTGGTTGGTTTGTTTGTTTGTTGGTTTTTGGGGGGGGTGTTTGGGGTTTTTTTGTTGTTGTTGTTTTTTAAAGAAGGCCAGGGCAGCACGCCGATCCTCCCCACGGCCGAGGCAGCGGAAAGCCCACCCCGCCCTCAGCGGCCGCTCCCCCTCAGGGCCCCGCTGCCGTGGGGGGGGAGCGGCCCCGCCCCGCCCTCGCGCCCCGGAAAGGCGGGAAAGGCGCGGCGCATGCGCACGGGGGAGGCCGGAGTCATGGCGCCGTGCGTGTGGGAACGTGGGGGGTGTCCCGGCGTGGGGCTGAGGGGAACAGGGATGTCTGTGCGGGACGGAGACCCCGCGAGGCTGAGGGGCGAAACCCCCCGCTGGGGATCGCAGGGGTTTCTGGGAGGAGCACTGATGCCGGCGGTGGGTGGGGTGTCCTCGGGCAGCGGTTTGGACACGCGGCGTGTCTGGACTGGCGGAGGTTTTTAGGGGTGCGCTAAACTCCAGGGGTGCTGGCAAGTGAATACAGGGGTTGGTGGTGAACTTGCTGTCCACTCCCCCTGCCAGCTTTCAGCTGCTGAGTGGGAAAAAGTTAAAATTCCACGTGATTATGAGCAGCTGTGGTACAAGTTGTCATTGCTTGCTTGTGTTCCCCTTTAGTACAGAGGCGTCCAAGCAGGCGCAGCTTATGGAGGTGCTGAAGAAGGAGGTGAGGGCGATGCTGATAGCTGCCAAAGCGGGCTTGACACCAGAGCAGCTGGAGGAGCAGTACATGGCCATGGTCTGCAAACCTCTTCCTCTGCATGACCTGGGCTTCCAGTCCACCTTGGAGCTGGTGACACAAATGCCTGAAGTCGTCCGAATCTGTTCTAAGAATGGCACTTTAATCCTCAAAGGTGAGGTTTTGTTTCTAAATGGGTGGAGGAGTTGTTTGGAAATCATACTGGAGTGAAGCGATGTTCAGATGTGCAGAACTGTATGTCAAGTATCTGTTAATCTGTTTCTCATACAACTCTGGTTAATTTTTGTCTTTGATATTTCTTCTTGTATTTTGATCTTCCTTTTAACACTTTTGTGCTCTTCCCTCCTGAAAAAGTCACCCATGCTTCTAGTTATTTTTGTACATTTTTTCACTCTGCACTTGGTTTAGACACTGACGTAACATTTCCTTATGGATACACTAGAACTGATAAGCATCACTTTTCCTGTAAATGCAGACTATAGCAGGAGCCAAAACCAGGGATGAGGCCTCTTGAGAGAAGCTGTCAAGGTTTTCATACCTAACCCCATAGGAAGCTGAGCCTGTATGAAAGAACCATTTTCTTTTTCTTTGGGGAAGAGTTGTGACAACAAATGGCAGTTGCAAAGAGTTCATTGGGAAGGGTGAAATGATTGGGGGCTTTTTGAATGCTACAGTAACACAAGAAAAAGTTGTTTAGAAGCTTGGAAGAGACCTGGGCCGTTCTCCACAGAGACCGTTTCTGGGCTGGGGGTGCTCTGTAGTGAGAGTTTACTGTGATTCTGCTTTCCCAGCAAAACTCTCAGCAGCTTGGTTTTTGTTTGTGATCCTACATCCAAGAATTTGACCTGCCTTCCTGCCTGGTCTGATTTTCTAGGGATGAGGGTGCAAACCAGTTGCTGGCTTTTAAAAATTGTTCAGTCCAGTTTGCAAAGGGTGGGGTTGCTGGAAATCAGCCATGGTTTAGTGTGATTGCTTTTGAAGGAGACAACTGCTTCTAGAAAGGGTGTGGACAAGAGGAAAGAAAGGAATGAAGAGGAGCTTTGCCAGTGTAGAGCTTTTAATGGTTCATTGTTCTGGTTGCCCGTTTCTTTCTTTTGCAGCCATTGCAGATGACTCCACCAAAGGGATTGCCAAGCTGGTTGCCAACCAGAAAGTAAAAGCACGTAAGGCATCAAAGAAAGCTGCTACGAAGGCAAATGCTCCTTTTCCCACTAAGAACTCTAAGAATCCACAGAGTTTCCAAACTCTGAGTGCTGGGACTCCTGTCCTGCCAGCAACAGTGAAGGCTGAGCTGCAGGACCTGCTGAGCTCCTCACCGCTGCTGCTGGCGGACTTGGGCAGGGCCTTCCTCCGACGTTTTGGCCGGGCATTCCAGTACAGGCAATACGGATTTCTGTCCGTGTTTGAAGTCCTCAGGAGCATGGCTGATTCCATTGCCGTTGAGCAGACAAAGGCAGGTTCTTTGCTGGTCCTGAGGAAGTACTTAGCAAGGACCATAGAACAGAAAGAGGTGCCTCAAGGTGAGGCTGAGCAGGAAGAGGTGCCTCAGGGTGAAGTTGAAGAGGAAGAAGTGCTTCAAGGTGAGGGTGAGGAGGAAGAGACTCCTCAAGATGAGGCTGAGGAAGAAGAGATGCCTCAACATGAGGCTGAGGAGGAAGAGACTCCTCAAGGTGAAGCCCAGGAGGAAGACATTCCTCAAGGTGAGGCTGAGGAAGAAGAGATGCCTCAAGGTGAGGCACAGGAAGAAGACATGCTGCAAGGTAGGTGGTGTGTTTAACTGAAAGCACGTAGCTCTTACAAGCTCTGTGGCCAAGCAGCTGCTTTTCAAGTGTCTGCTGCTACATTTCCAGTTGCTGTAGAAGTCCTGGTTCCCCTGGGGTTTAGCACAGAAGGGCTGTTGGGCTCTGCAGAAGGAGCTGTCACAAGACAGTTGTCTTGGTAGCAGAGAACTTAAGGGGAAGGTTTCAACACGCTGCCACTGTTTTGTGGTGTGAGGTGAAAGAAGGGCTGGGCAGCCCGTTCAGAGTATGGACTTGCTGAACATTCATGTGAAATTCATGTGTGTGTAGGGCTGGGATTTCTCGTCATTCCAGGGAATAGGTGGAAAAACTAGAAGGATCTTCTGAATGTCTGCTCTGCAGGCTGCTGAAGCTTTTGCTGTCCATTTTTTGAGACTGAAGATTTAACACTGGCCTGAAAGGCTTGGCTACGGTGTTCCACGAAAGACACAGGACTGCAGATGCCCTCACCATTCACATAAAGCCTGTGGGAGAGCATGGATAATGACATACAGTTCCTGACAAATTCACAGCTTTTCTAGGGAAAATTCACTGTAACATTTTCCTAGCAATGGATTTTAACCCTTAGCTTGCTTACAAGAGCAAGTGATTCTTGTTTTATTTTAACTTACTGACGCAGTGAATCCTCATGAATGTGGTGGCTGTGAATGCTACAAGCATTGAGGAAAACACCACCAGTGCTTTCAGACTTCCATTTTTTTATGTTTTCCCTTTCTGCTTAATATGCAACACTGTATCAGTCCAAGGAAGAATAACAGCCAAATTACTGTCTTTGCAGCAGCATGTGCAGCTGAGATGCCTCCTTTGGAACCCATCTGTGAGACAGACAGCTTCCACCAGGCAGCACATCTGGTGGGTTTGGAGCCAGTGCAAACACAAGCAGTAGATTTGGGCAATCACCTCGAACAAGTAAGTGGCTGGACAAATGATCTGTAGTTTTTTTTTTAATGTCGATTTCAAGGGGTGATATTCTTTTTACTATCTTTGTTTCTGTTGAGTTTGTGTTATTGAGGCACCACTGCTTCCAATCATTCTTGTACCTGTTTCAGATGTCTCTGGAGGTGACCAGACTTATAGTGACCTGGTGGATAGCTTTATATGGCATCCAAAGTCAGTCTTTTTCTGTTCTCCTTCTGGTCCTGAGGTCTGTCAGATCATCCAAGGCCAGTTAAGTGTTATCTTACTCTCTTGTGAGTGCTGATACCTTTTGGTATAGTTACTTGTAACTGGACTTGAATAACTTTGTTGTGGCAGGTGTTTAGCCTGGAGAAAAGGAGACTCAGAGGTGACCTTATCACTCTCTGCAACTCCCTGAAAGGTGGTTGTAGCCAGGTGGGAGTTGGTTCTTTCTCCAGGCAGCACTCACAGAATGACAGGACACAGCCTCAAGCTGTGCCCAGGAAAATACAGGTTGGATATTAGGAAAAAGTTTTTTACAGAAAGGGTAATAAAGTACTGGAATGGTCTACCTGGGGAGGTGGTCCATTCACCATCTCTGGATGTGTTTAAAGAAAGGCTGGATGTGGCACTTGGTGCCATGGTTTAGTTGAGGTGTTAGGGCTGGGTTGGACTAGATGATCTTGAAGGTCTCTTCCAACCTGGTGATTCTGTGAAATTTCCCCTGCTGCTGTTGAGAGGGCTTCAGTGTCAACCAGTTTGACAGAGCTGGGGAGTGTTCCTCAGTGACCTTGATTCCTGCAGTTTCAAGTCTGCTATTTGGTAAAAAATTATCATTACTTTGTTTTGTTTAGCAGTGTGTTTTCAGAAAGGGATGGAGAATGGCAGTGCAGAGGCTTTGAACTGCCAAATCTTTTTGGCAGAATTTGTTTGTCCCTCCTTTTATGTTTTTTCTTTTGAGCATCTTTAGGTTTTCTTTTTCTCAGGAAAATCCTCCTGCTTAGAATTGTTTCCTCTGCCAAGCTTGTCCTGTGGCTATACTCAGCTGTACAATTGGAGCTTAGAGGTAGGGAAAGAATCCCAAGGGTTCTTCCTGACTTCGGTGTTTTGTGTACTAGTGAGCTTGGAGGCCTGAAACTATGAGTTGGACTTTTATAGTGTAGCACTTGATAAAACATACGCTTGAGAGATTTTTGGCAGCCTGTTCTGATCCTTTAAAGAATTTTTAGTTTGGTGTGATGAGATCCACAGGGAATTTCCCTGGGTAAAACCGTGAGTCTGATTGTTTGAAGGCTGTGAAAGGGGAGATATGGTCTAGGCAGCTCCAGATTTTTGTTCCTAGGTATTTCAGAAGGAACCCATTTAAAGATCCTGGCAAGACAAGACTTGGAAGATGTTTGTACAACTCCTGTTTGTCATGAAACACCAAGTTTGCTGTTTTGTTTTTAAAAAGCTCTGAAGAGGAAGAAAGCAGTTTAGAATGTGTTTGTTTTGGTGTGCAATGGACACTTGGTCATCAGGATGCTGCAAAGTAGAGGGGAAAGATGCAACCTGATCCCTGCCTTGCTGCCAGGTATCCTGGAAGTGTTTTCAGGGTCAGGTGGGGCACTAGGGCTGAGTCCATCTGCTCAGTTCCAAGAAGGATAAAGACAACAGAGCTGCTGCGCTCAGGAACTCTTTCTTGCTGCTGTGACAGAAGGAAAGGTGTCATCCACACCACTCTTGGCAGCTGCCAGTCCAGCTTGGGGCAAGGACTCAGCCACTCTTGCAAGCCATACCTCTTATAAAGCCTGGTTTTACACTGTGTACTCTTGCTTTGCCTTTTTTATAACTTTGTTGCATTTTATGAGCTTCTCTTCAAGCACACATCCACCAAGGCTTTCAAAGAATTGTCCGTTGTCACTAACAGTATGTGAGCTTGCATATACAGCTCATGTGTGCCCTTAAAGGTCTGATCTGAAGAACTTTCACAGGGCAAAGTTGTCCCTTAGAAATGCCACCATTCACAGGGACTACACAGGGGAAATTTGTGAAATTATAAGGGGTTTTTAGAGGTGGTGCTGCTGCTCTGGCCAGAATTCCCTCAGTTGCTCCTAGACTCAAAAATGTTAACTCACTGTTTAATTCAAATGTTTTAGTCAAAATTTCTAGCTCCAAAATATTGAAGGGCATTAGGCTTTACTCAGTCTGAAGGAGAGACCAGGGAAAGGGTCACAGCACCAAACCTGCCAGAATTCAAGAAACATTTGGACAATGCCCTCAGGCACATGATGGGATTCTTGGGGGGGTCCTTTGCAGGTCTAGGAGCTGGACTTTGATGATCCTTGTGGGTGCCTTCTAACTCCGAATATTCTATGATTGTATGATCTGCACCTTTACAAAGTGATTGAGCGTGCCACTATTGCAAAACCCCGTTGTTTGCAGTTGAATTTAGATACAAGCGACAGGGAGTGTGCTGGAAAATGAATTGCCCACACCTTGCCTGATGCATGATGCAGTGATAAGTTGTACTGTGTTCACAATAAGGGAAATTGAAGTATTTTTGACTTATAATCATTGGAGAAGTGCCGTCTGCTGGCAGAAAAGAAAGCTCTTGAGGCAGTGTAAGTAGCTGATGTCTGATTAAGGCTCCCATCCGTCCTACTTCATGTGAAATAATGTTTTCAGCAGTTAAAATAATGAAAAATTGAAAGCTATGCGAACAGCTCACTTGTAAAAATTTGTCTAGTGAGAAAAGAAGAGAATTTGTAGATTTTGACTGGTTTTGTCTTTGGGAAGTAGCTCCAGTGTGAAAGTGGGATGCATTCATGTCTTCTGTCACTTTGGAATCATTTTCAGATAGTTTTGCTGGTTCAATTATGTACTTTTTCATGGTCATGGAACATAGAAATAACATCTTTTCAGAAAAATCCAGCAAAGAGGTGGGTTGGGTTTGGGGTTTGATTTTGTTTTGCTTTTTTGGCAATAGTCATTCACTACTTTTGTCTAAATTTGCGAGCTGACTTCAATTCCTCTCCTTTATTCCTTGCAGGAATATGCAAAAGGTTTTTTTGTTGCACCTCTCTTTAACACTGGAGGGAAGAAAGAGGCTGTGAAAATGATTGTTTCTATCACAGGGAAATTTTTCATCCCATTTTGTCCAATTTGTTGGGATTCTCTGATATTTAGTAATTCACAAGTCCCCAGGAAAGCAGAACTATTTTTTAAATTAATGGAAAGGCCAATTATGTGTGTTCAGTGCATGATGAGACATCTGAATGCCACCTCCCATTTATCCCTTTGCAGCATCAAGGTTCTGAGCAGTTTCCATCGACTCCAGAAATCCCTCCAGATGCTGTTCAGGACAGAAGGCTTTGCAGTTTGCCACCTCTGAAGAGGAGGTGCTTGGTGGGAGTCATTGTGGAGTTTGTCGTCTCTCCCAGCCAGTTCTACATCCACATCTGCAGCACGGAAACATCCAGTAAACTGCAGGATCTGATGTTTGAGATGAGGTGGGAGCCTGCTATGACACTGCAGTGGATGTTTGTGCTGAGGGAACCAGGCACCCAGCTCTCACTGCTGGCTTCATCACTTGCTACAGAGATGCTGGTGCTGTCCTGAAACACTGCTCAGAATGTTTATCCGTTCCTTTTAAGGAACATGCAGTAAGTGTGGTCACCAGAAGTTCCTGTGGTTCCTCTGTGTCCTAGCAGTTCTGAGCTCTGTAAGCCTGGAAGGGTTATGGAAAGGAGCTTGAAGGGTTCCTTTGTCAGTGCAGCTGTTGCTAATGTGCTCAGTTAAGGCTTTTACTTCCACCTCCAACCCTGAACATGGGCCAGAACTCCAGAACCTTGTTCATGAGAAATGCTGATATGTCAAGGTAATGGTAAAAAAGCAGTGATTAGGATGATTGTGTTTAGCCTCTGATTAATCCCCATTAATTAACTTTTTGTTGGACCCCAAGAGTATCATTCAAGTGTTAAAAGTTTGGGGTTGCAGTTTGATTCCCATTTCAGTTTTAAGTGTGGCAGAACAGAGATACAAAGGGTCTGTAAAACAACTCCTGAAAATTCTTGTCGTGGGGACTTCAAAAAGCCAGGACTCTTTTGATGTCCCATATATTTCTCCTTGTTCATCTCCTGCATCCTCCTAAGCCTGGTTTCTCACTGTGATCTCTTGCAGACACGTTTACTCACACAAAGTTGCATCTGATAAATACATCATGCCCGAGTCTGCGGTGCGGCCTGGGCAGCTCTGCTGTGTCGTGGTCTCCACGTGGTGGTACCGTGTCATCATCCACCGTGTCATCAATGACCAGGAGGTCGAGGTCTTCTATGCAGACTATGGACACCTCCAAACTGTCCAGAAGTCTTCACTGAGATTCCTCAAGTAAGTGAGTTTCACATGGGTGGCAGAATCGCACAGCAGCTGAAGTTGGCTTAGGCTGCTGGAGGTCATCCTGTCCAAGCTCCCTGCTGGAGTGGGGCTGTCTAGAACAGGCTGCCTAGGACCATGCTGAGATGGTTTTTGAATGTTTCCAAGGATGAAGATTCCATGACCTCTCTGGGCAACCCATTCCAGTGCTTGGTCACTCTCCTTGTAAAAATGACACTTTCCAGCTGGTCCACACTGTGCTGATGCATGGTGTTCTTCTTCCCCAAGTGCGGGACTTTGTTGAACTTTGTGAGGTCCCTGTCTGCCCATTTCTCTATCCTGTCAAGATCTGTCAGGATGGCAACCTGACCCTCTAGGGCATCAGCCACTCCTGCCAGTTTTGTGTCATCAGCAGACTGAGGGTAGACTCTCCCCCATCACCCAGGTCAATAATGAAGACATTCACTGAGCAATACTGGAGCCAGCACTGGCCCCTGGGGTACACTGCTAAATCCTCTCCTGTGTCTGCCTTCACTCTTCAGTCTGTCCTCTTGCTGCTTCTGTCACCTCGGGGCAAGCTCCCTGATGCTCCTTCCTGGGTTGCGTGAATGGATATACACGTTCTCCTGAAGGCACATCCCCCCAAGGGGGACTTGTTTGCAAAGTCAGAGGTACTTTTTCTCTGCAGTTCAGCACATTTTCCTTATTTGTGTGTTCCCCCTCGTTTGCCTCTCCTTGTGCTCAGCTGTTGGCATTCTTTGGTTCAAAAGTCATGGTTCTCTCTCTGTAATTTTGTCTCCATGAGGGCTTTTGATGGGAAGGTGCTTGGGCCAAGAATGCATAAGGGTCCAGTTGTTACTGCTGGTTTTACTGTGCCCAATCTCTGGATATGGAGTGTTTTCTGAAGCTGCTGTTGGGTTTTAATCATTAGTGCAAATCCAATGTATGCTTCTGCATTCCTAAACTGGTAGTAAAACCCAGAAGAGGAGGAAGTTCTGCTGTTCTGCTCATTTATCCCTGCTTTTGCTATAATGGTTTTGCTTTGTATTTTAGGTGGCACTACTTGAAGCTCCCTGCTCAGGCCATCCCGTGTTCCTTGGCATGGGTAAAACCTGTGGAGGTACATGTCCACGCACAGTTTTGTTTATTGACATAGGTGGAGGAGTTAGCAAGTAGATGTTGTCTTTTTCTCCTGCCAAGGGCAAACATTTGGATGGAGTCAGATCCTGTTGATATTTACAGGAGAATTAATGTTATGTTCAGTAGTGTGCTGGGTGAGTGTCTGCTCTACAAGCAATCACCCTTCCACTGCTTCCCTTGCCATCAGAGCTTTCCTGCTTATATTCTTGCAGAAACAGATGGCTACTGTTAAGCTACACAGCAAACTTGTTCCTCTCCCTGCCAGTAGTTCCCCAAAGTCCTCCTGAAGCCTTGGTAGCTCCAACCCTCTGTTTTAAAAACTTATTCTGTGACAGAGCTTTAAGTGAGTTGGTTTGATGCAGTTAGCATAGCCAGAGTTACAGAGGTCATAAGAAAGTTTCTCTGTGATGGGAGACCTCTTGGTGAAGAAGCCTGAGAAGTACAATCTCTGAAGGAAATCATGTGAGCAGAGTTGCTGCCTGTGTGTTTTTAAATATGTTGCTTTTAAAAAGTTATTTCCCCTGTGTTTTGGGGGTTAATCACAGTTTTCCTCGTGGTGCGACTTAGTAGCATCTTAATAACTTTTGATACTTTTAATGTTTGAAAAGTCTTGGAATTCCAGGAATTAAAAAAGAAAACCCAACAAAGCAACTGTATTTTAGGTAATTGGGATAAAATTACTGGTGAATGCCATGGAACTATGTTTGGCAATAGGTATTTAGGGTGAAGGAGCATTCCCAATATAATGAGAATTGCAGGCTTTGGGGTAATTTGCTTTAGTTTTGTGCTGGGAAGCCTGTCTGCCTGACTTTCCTGTATTTGTCACTAGCCTGGCCTAGCTCAGTTGGCTTTTGACAAGTGCCCACCACCAGGAGAAGTTTCAGGTGGTGGACATTGGTCTGTTCATGGTAACTTTACATTGTTTCCTCTTCAGGGTACGTGGTCCAGCGCAGCAATTCTCCTGTTCAAGCATCTCTGTCGCTTCAAGGAATTTGTGGGCATTGTGGATGAATATGTGGACGGCGTTCTGTACCTCTTCCTGTGTGACACATCCACCAAGGAGGATGTCTACTTCCACTCTGTCCTGAGGGATATGGGATATGCTGATATCTGTGGAGAGAACATTCCTTCCCAGGTCAGGAGAGAGGCGTGTGCTGCTGAAAGGAAGGGGAAGGGAAGGATCCCTATTTGGATGCCTGTAATGGGAAGATTCTTACTTTGAAGCAAGTGGTTTTGTGAAGAGCAAAACTGGCATTCCCTGCTTTCCTGTAGCTTTTCATTTTGTGACTACATCCCAGAGTGTCTAACTCTATGGAGTTAGAGCTTGGGAGAGCTTGCTTTTTGGTTAAGGTGGAATCTGATGGTACAGCAGGGATGTTCTGTTTAGTAGAACAAACTGTTTCCAGCCTGTCTTCTAGCAATGGATTAAAAGTTGATATGGAAATGGTTTTGGTTTAGAAAATGTCATGCTTTGCCACTGAAAGGTACAGTGCTGGATGGCATAACCATGGCAATTGCCTATTGTCACAGCAGTTGTAAGCCAGATCATTTGTGCTTTAGGCTTCCCTGTGGCATTGTTTGCATGTCTCAGCTCAGTTCCAGTAAGAACTGTGTGGATTATGCAAACCCTTGGAAAGGGACTGCCACGATTTTATATTTCAGCAGAAAGCTGAGTTTTACAGCCTGGAGTGCTTCTATCTGTTGTTTTATTCAGCAGGTGCAGGATGCATGTTCTGGCAGGATTAGATTCTGTGATGGTATTTTTGCATGCATAAGCCCACTTTTGGGGGAGAGGGGCATTTTGCTGCTGGCGAAAGAGGAGTTGATTTTCTTAATAAGGCCATTTCTGCAAGAATTTGGAGCTAACTCTTGGGTGTTGTGCACCTTCATCCACTTGCTGACCTGTTAGAGAGTTGCTGGATCCTTTTTTTTCTTTGGTAGTTACAACATGGAGTTTTTTTACTCTTCTGGTGTGGTTTTTATTTGTTCTAGGAATTTGAGGAACTGAATCCTTCAGCCTTGTATATTCAGCCCAGTGGAAAGCAGGGAAACGCTGAAGTGGTGGAGCCAGACCTTTGCTTGCAGCAGGATTCTCAAGATGCAGACAGTGAAATAGCAAACTTGAAGCTGGATGGGGCTGAGCTGTGACCAGGTGAGAGTTTGGCACAGCTGTCAGTCCATGAAATCAGCTCCAAGGCTCAGCAGAAGTCTTGTTTTAGTCCCATGGAAGTTTTCTGTGGAGTTGGTTTTCTGCTTTCATAAAAAGCAAGCAGAAGCATAATATGAAAACTGTTATTTATGTGGATCATAAATACCTTTCTAGCTGCCTGTCCTCTGAGCCTTTTGCAGACTTCAGGGAGTCTGTGTGCTCTCTCTAAGCTCCCATATGTGCACCCTAACAGTTTGAGAGTGGACTCTGAGAACTCAGAGCAGTGCCAGATCCTTGTGATCAGTTTGCCTTGGCACTTCCATGGTTTTGCACCCCTGGGAGCCAGGAAGTGTGTGTTTTCCTCTCAGAGCTCTGGGGTTTGGCAAAGGATGTGTAATAATTCAGGGCAGTAGTTTGTAAATGCAGGAGGAGACCACAAGTGTGCTAGTGATGAATATTTGCAGTAAAGGGTCTTGCTCATCCTAAACTGATCTGAAAGGAAGTGATTTGCAATCCTGGTTGTTGTTGGGGGTAAGGTTCTGTACAACTACAGGTTTGTTAAAAAATAACTCTAAAGTGTGAACGTAAAGCCTGTGTGTGTGCTTTACACCTTGGGTTTCAGAGCATGAAGAGAAAGAGAAGCCCTAGGCTATTTAACAGTTTGATTAACTGCTGAACAGAGAGGTCAGCAGGGAGTAAACCCCACGTCTTGAGTGCAATCTAGGGTATTAGAAACCATTAGAAACTCCAGGAGCACTTGTCTACAGGTCATTCTCTCTTCTTTTCTGCGTTACTTAAATTGTAGTGTTTTCGTGAGACATTTTACTACAGGGTCCAAAACACCTTTCAGGCCAGTGTCAGCTGTTGAAGTGTTCAGCAGTGGGCCTGTTCTGGGGCTGTTTCTGACACAGCTCTGAAAGAAGAGTAAAAGCCAGTGTAATGCTAGTAACTTGAAAAGTAATCATGTTCTCTAGTTTTTTTTCCTAGCCAACTTAGGTTTCTGTGCTAGAGAAACTATTTAAGCTGTGTGTCTTGGATATTGATGTCCTTGGTCTGTCAGTTTATCAAATGAACTGAAAGACACAAACCAGCATCTTACTGTATGTATTTGGAAGAAGGTAATGTGGGGAAGACTGCAATTCTGAGTTTGTGTTTCAAATGCAGGAGTCTGGAGGGTTCCTCACCTAGCTGACTTAAGCAAGATTTGTAAATGTCAGACATAGGTGGTGATTTGAAGACTAGAGGAATGGAAATGCATCCTGTCCCTCAGCGAGAATGGCGTGGGCGGCAAAAAGAGACAAAAACCTTGTAACCTTGTCCTAACACTCATATTTTTTCCTGCATGGTTTTCAGTATCCAGCTGAGTAGTTGGCTAATTGGGCTCTAGTGATGCCTGTCTTGGCATCCTGTCAGCATTGAATTCCTGCTGCCCAGCCATCCTTACTGCTGCAGGAGTGCCTCACAGTCCCTTCATGCCCTGACAACAGAAGCAGCCTAGAGAGGAAGTGCCCAGTTTTTGAGCAGCTGTGGTTGAACTGCTGCTTGTTCTGTCATTTCACAAGTTTTCTCCTCCATACTGAGTTAATACAAACATCAGCTCTCATCTGAGACATGAGACATGGCTGAGACATGAGTGAACATCCCTGAAATATAAATTTAATTTGAATTCTTAAGCAAAAATGCAGAGGGGCTTCCTCTGACTCAGCTCCTACTCCTTGCAGAAACTCCCTCTGTCATTGCTGTCACTGGTTGTGCGTGGGGCTGCTGAGAGATGAGGCAGCTGTTAATTCTTTGCTAAGAGAGGGTGTCTTGTGTCTTGTAGTAATCCATGGCTCTTTCCAGCTTGCTGTGGAGGAAGAGCTGCCCTTTGGCCAAGAGGACTGGGGGATTATTGTTGTGTAGTCTTGTTGTTCTGTTTTTTTAGTTATCCATTTGCTGACCTCCCTCATCTTTGTAAAATTTGAGAGATAATTAAGATCAGGGCAGCTAATGAGCTGAGTGTGCACCAATTGCAGCCTCTTGATTTTTTGCATACATTTGCAGACACCTCATTCTCCTGGAGAGTCCTCAATGCCTGCTGTCTTAGTCAAGTCAGTGGAAGACCTTTACACCTCCTTTATTTACTCCAGGCAACCGGCAGAAATGAGGCAAGATGTCTCAGATCAGATAGTTTTTCCAGCAGGGCCCAACTTTAGGGAGCTGTACATCCCACTGTTGGACTCCTGGCAGCACTATTCATGTTGGGCTCCCTTGCCAGCATGAACAGATCCATCAGTCAAAACTGACTGACAGAAAGTTGAGCAGTCTGTTACTGTGCTGTGAGTTTTGCAGCCCCTCTTGGGTATCCTGAGGCTGGTGCTGCCGCTACTGATGGAAATGTTGGTGTTTCTGTGGGCTGGAGATGCCACCATAATAAAGAGTTGGATGCAATGTATTGGGTTGACCTTTGTGCAGCAAAATGGATTTCTAATTGTTTAATGGGAACAAATGAATTGAGGGTTAGTTCTCTCATTGTTGGGTTTTGTTCTCTTTTCTAGACTTTCTGCTGCTTGCCTGCAAAAGCGTTTGTTTCTCTACTCCTATGTTCACTTCATACTGAGTCTCCCAGTCTGTCAACCACAAGGAACTAAAGCATTTTGTAAACCCTATGAGTTCCCTGTGGGTGTTTGTCTTCCATCTTCCAAATGATGGAAGAATTTACAGCACCCATACAAGAGTTGCTCAATTTACAAGATGGATTAAGTGACTTGGCAATGGCTGTTTGTGTCTTGGAACTTTCTCTCTGGAGCTCCCTAGACAAAAACTGCTGAATTCACATCTGATTTCCCACCTCTGGAGAAGTGGAGGTGGAGCAGCAGGAGGAGAGGGAGAGGGGTCCTTGCATTATACCACATCAGATTAATCAAATAGGTGTGCAATAACAAGTCTTCTTTCCATGACCTGGTGAGGTGCAGGCAAAAGGGATTTCAGTCTGAACTGGAGCTCTTGGATTTGCCTGTGTAGGTTTGATCTTTCTTTTCTGTGTTCCTCTTTATGCAGATGAAGAAAACATGAAGACCAAGACCTTCCCAGGAGTCTCATGGTTGGCCTCTGTGATGCTCTGGGCTCTGTGACCAAGGGTCACCTCAGGAACTGTGTGTCCCTCCTGCCCTGCTCTCTGCAGGGTTGGCAGCTGCATGATTGGCCACTTCCCATGCCTACTTCCAGTGGCTGCCCAGCCTGACAAGGAAGGTGTGATAAGAGGGGAGAAGCTGGAGCTGCTGCCAAGGAAGGCTATCTGGAGCAGCACAGGCTCTCTGTATGACCATGCTGTCGTGGAGATTTTTTTTGTTTGTTTGTTTTTTGTTTGTTTTTGTTCTTTTTGTTCAGAAACGTTTCATCCCTTGAAAAAACCTGGAGTGTGATGTCTCAGGTGTGCCCAGCATGTGGGATAAATGTTAGTTTTACTTTCAGGAAAATAGTTTGGTTTTGTTGTACCGGTGGTGTACTGGGTTACTGCTCTTTAATATAACGGTTCAGGAGAACATCCAAGTGTCACATTGTGTTATGTATCCTTTAAGTTTAGGAGAGGGAGATTGGCTGCCCATCCCTCTCTCCCTTCAGTGCATGAGTTGTTTTGACATTGTGTGGGGATGTGGTTTTGGTTTTTAACACAGTGGCTGCTCTACACACTCCTTACTGTGAGGAGAGCCGAAGAAACCTCCTTCCCCAAGAAGATGATGCTGATGATGATTTGTTGGATGTCGTGTGTACAAACTGTCAGGAATCTCATGTTAAAGATACGGAATAAAATCTGTAAGGAATCCAGTGAGAGAGAGTCTGAGGCTTGACCATGTTTGTGTAGCTCCTTGCCTGTGGCAGGTGATCCTAATGGGTGTTAATGCAGAGAAAAGCTGTGAAAACAGAAGAGCCCTGGTTAGGAATGCTGGCATCCAGCTGCTTTTCTGGTACCTGGGTTGTTCCTCACATCTTCAGGGACTTCAAGGGCCATTCTGTGCCCACCTGCAAGCATGCCAGAGGTATCTTCCTCTGCAAACCACCAAGAAAAGCTGAATTATACCAGCAGTAATACTGGAATAGGTAAAAGTCCAGCATAAGACATTTGTGGATTGGACTGGTTGATTTTTAAAGCTCTCTTCCAACTCAAACTATTGTATTATTCTTTTTTTTTTTTTTTTTTTTTTTTCCCGTTNTATTTGAGGGTGGTTTGGGATGTGACACAGCTAAAACCCAAAAATCTGTGGCTGGTTAAAAAGCAGCTGCTGGGAAAGCTAATGAAGGAGATGGAAGGGAAATGCTGAGGAGGGGGAGCTGTCCAACCCTGTGGGGAGTTTCAGAGGTTCCCTGACTTCTCTGGTGCCACGTTTGGGTTGGGGCACTCACTACACATTTTTGTCATCCATCACTGCAACAGAGCTGAGCTGCTCAGAGCTCACCCTCTGCTGCAGAATCCCCTTTTGGTTTCAGGGAGGTGAGAGCTGAGGCCAGGGTGGGGTGTCTTGAGGGGACCCCCAGATCCTCTTTGACGGCTCCCCGGGCTGCAGCAGGGGCCTGAGCTTGGAAGAGCTGGCAGCATGTCGCTGCTGCTGCTGCTGGGTCACTGCTAGGTGGCAGCCGAGGCCAGTGCTCAGCAGCTCAGCTCCCTGCAGCCTAACATTCCTCTTCTCTGGGGGCCTGGGAGGGTGAGGGAAGGATGAAGAACATCCTGCTCAGTGTGCAGGTCCCCGTGCCCAGCAGGAGCTGCCTCTGTCCTGCTCCCTGCCTGGGGTGCAGTAGGCCCCCAGGCTGCCTGGGCATGGAGCTGGGAGCTTTGGAGATGGATGCCACTGCTGTTTCAGGATATTGGGAATGGGGAGATGCCCTGGGGTCTGGAAGGTGCTGTGTGGATACTGGGAGCTTCCCCTGTGATTTGGGAACTCCCAAACCTGCCAGTTTGGGTATGGAGGGAGCATATTCCAGCACATCACTCTTTCTGCACCCTGGGTACCTGCTGAAGGTGGGCTTTAGGGCCTTGCTGCCATTCCATGTACCTTTCCTCGTGCTGAGCTCCTCAGGATTTATTTTTTCTTTGCAGTTTTGCCATTCACATGTTGTCTGCAAGTGCTTGATTAGTTCTCCATCCACTTTCAATCAAGATAAAAGGTGAAGAACTGAACCTTAACTCTGAGCCTGGACCCCACCCCCACCCCAGCACCTGAGGGACAGAAAACCCACATGGAGCTGCTCCCCTGCTCCAATGTGATCTGAGCTGCTCTTCCCAGCTCCGTGAATCTGAGCTGCTCTTCCCAGCATCTCCCTTCCCAGAGCAGTTGAGCTCACATTCCTCAAGCCCAGCAGGTCCCTGTTTGTACATTTGTTGCCTAAGGCAGTGGAAAAAAGAGAAAGATGCCTCAGGGACTGGAAAGTGATGCTGTATTCATGTCCTTGCTCTTGGGCATTGCTGTGTGCCGGTGCCAGGTGGTGGGGAAGGAGGGGCAGCTGTGCCAGGCACTGGGATAAACCTTCTTGTCAATTTTGAGGGAAGCCAGACCCACAGAGGTGTCTGATGGAAGGACAAGGGTGCTGTGCTCTGCAACAACCCTGCAGGTGTCATGTCCCTCCTGGAGGGATCTGGAGTTGCCCCCCTCCTCCTTGTGGGGCACTGGGGAGCCCAGTGTGGATGCCCCTCATCTCAGGGTGTGCATGTAAAGGGGTCCCGCTCCTCCAAAGGAGCTTGGGGTGGAGCTGCTTTCCCCTCCCTTGCCCCTGGTTTCCCACAGCTGTGGGGCAGCTGTACTGCCAGCAGAGGGGATAGTCGGAGTCCCTGGGGAGAGGACCAAAATGTTTAGAGGAAATTAAAAATTGAAAGGCAACGTAGCTCTGCAGCTCTCCCTAAAAGCCGGGGTTAAGCAAAACACCAGCAAGGTGTGTGCTCCAGGGATTTGCTAATGGACTCGGGGACGGGAGGGGTCTGGGGTCAGTCCTGGCAGGTGGATGGAGCTGGAGCGGGTGACTCTTCCCCCTGCTGGGCTGGTGGGAAGCAGGAAATGAGGTGTCCCTGTGGCTGGGGCCATGCCCCTGAGAGCAGAGCCACACCTGGACCACCTCAAGAAGGACCCAGGTACCCCCTGGATGTGGGCGGGTCTGGGAAGGGCGAGGAGCGACGCTCCGGGCAGGGATTTTGTTTTGGGGGGTGTGTTTATGGAAGAGTTTCTCCTGGCCGCAGCGGTAATCGGGTACTTTGAGTTTTAAACGGGATGTCAGGAAAGATTTGGCTGGCGAGGAGGATGGGAAGTGACAGCTCGCTTTGGATGAGCAGTGCTGCAGAGGTGGCCGAACACCTCCCTCCCTCCCGGCACTGCGGCCAGGCAGGAGCGGAGCTCGGGGCTCCCAGGCTGTGCTCCAGGGACACGGAGGGTCCTGGGCTGGCCCTGCGGTGGTCGCTGTGCCTCTGCCATCTCAGCGAGGGTGATCTTTTCCAGATCGATGCCTCAGCCCATCCCCCCCCACCCCTCTGCACTTTTGAGTTAAGCCATGCTTTGCAACGTGGGGTTCAGTTGAGAAAATCATTTGGGCTTGAAAACCAAAATTGAGTGCTTCTGACCCTAAAAACGTTTGTATTTTTAGCTGGGTTTTTTTTTGAGATGGAAATTGAATCTTTTCCTTGTTTGGGGAGAATAAAAGTGCATTCAACTCTGCATCAGATTGTTTCACTTGACCCACGAGTAAATGCTTTTCTTTCCTCTGACCTGGAAGGCTTTCTTTTTCTTTCCATTTGGCAAGAAAAAGGGAAAAGCCAAATCTTGGTACAGGTCACTGCAAAATAAGGTCTGGAGCTGGAGCTTTTCAGCCTGAGCGCTGTGCCAAGACCCATCAGCTCTTCCTGCTGGTCCCAGGAGTGGCTCCCTTTTTCTTGCAGTAAAAAGTCCTGGTTTTGCCTTGCATTTTGCTGTGGGAAAATGACTACCAGGCAGGAGAGCAGCCTCTGGCTGCTGAGTTTTGGATGAGCAGAGATGGGAGCAGCACTTGTGCCTTGCTGGCCTTTTGGAGGACATCCCTGGGATGGCTCATGCAGGCTGGCCACCACTGCATCTCTGCAAAGGTCCATTTGGGTGGCTTCGGGGGAAATGCCAAGATATTCCTGTTGGCAGGAAGGAATGTGTGGGCAGCAGTTTTGCTGGAGAATGCCTCAAGTAGGAAATGGTGCTTTTTGGTTGAACCAGGGCTGTGCTCTGGGATTTGGCTGCAAGGATCTGCCCCTCAGAAACAGGGGCTGTGGGTGTCCTCCTGAGCACCCCTTGCATCCAGGTGAGTTCTCCCATCTTGCACCTAGCTGCTCAGGTGTTGTTTCCAGTGTCAGTGGCACCACTCCAAGCACAGCATTCAAAGGAGAGAGAGAAAGGAGGGAGCTCCTTGTGGATGCTGTGGAATGCTTTGACCTCACAGGCAGCAAGAAGAAGGGGGGCAGATGGCGTGGTCTGTTCTGCATCCAAAGTTTAGAACCAGCTGGAATTGGGACTGCTGCTGGTGAAACCCTTTCCTGGTGCTGCTGCAGTAGAGGAAGATTGGCTCCTTCCTACTGACAATGAGTTGGCAGGGCAAGTGAAGAGGGCTTGGGATGGGTGAGGCTCCCCCTGGCCCCTGCTGCCCTCACCCTTCGTGAGCAGCTCCTCACCCCCTCTCTGCTGCCAGGAGGTTTCTTTTCTGATTCAGCTCTTCCAGGGCAGAAGCTGATTGCAGAGGGGTTGCGATCTCACTTGTGCTTTTAATCCCACTGCTGTCAAGCTCCATTAGGAGGTTTGGCATCATCTCACTACCTCTGGGGCCAGGCCGCCGTTTGCCCAGCCTGAAATGAGGACAAGTCCAGGCTACGCTGGAGCGAGCAGGGGCCGGGGAGGCAGGGATGATTTAGGGGCCGTGGCTGCCCCCACTGCTCTCCCCACCACTTCCAGACATTGAGAGGGGCTGCAAGAAGTGTGAGAGCAGCTCGTTTTGCTGGCCTGGCCACTTTGGGAGTGGGACAGAGAGGAGCTGGGATGGCAGAGAGCCGCTCCCCAGGCACTGGAGGTGCTCGGAAACCTTTCGGCGCCGCAGACTCAGCCCACGCGCTGCTCCAGCTGCATTTGGGTGACCCGGGGCCGAGCTCCCCCCGCTCCTGCCGCACACGTGTGGCCGCGGCCGGGCTGCGTGCGGAGCTGGGCATCCCCTGCTGCCGCATGAGGCTCCTCAGCCGGAGCCAGCGCAGGGGGCTGCGGGAAGGGAAGCGAACGGGGCAGAAACTGGGGCTGAGCGTCCTTCCCAGCCTCACAAATTGGGCTGCGCGGCTCGGCAGTGCGAGGGGAAGGTGGTGTCGCTCATCCCTGTGCTGGCCACCGATGTCCCATGAGTAGCTCTCTGGATTTCCAGGCCCATATGCTGGAGGGGGGCTGCCCAGGACCAGCCTGGCTCATCATTGCTCTCCTGGGCTTGTTCACAGCAGTTTTGAAGCTCTGTCTGCCCATGTGCTTGCGGCTATCTGGAAAGGGGCTGACATATGACAAGAACATGAGGAAGGGCAGAGCAGGTGGGAATACAGAGAGCCAGAGCCCGCAGGCTCCTGGGGGCTGTCTGTGTGGTCATTGGGGTAAGGTCTCAATCTTCCCTGATCTCCCTCTCACCTATGCTGAAGGAGAGCAGAGCCAGGCTTGTCTGCCCACGGCCAGGAGCAGCCAGTGCCAGGGTTTGCGCAGGGAGTGCTGTCTTGATTATGGCCAGAGTATGACTTGGAAAGGCTCCTGTGCAGCCAGGAAGGTTGGAGAGGGCTCTGCTCCCTAAAGAGGGGAGAAAACCTTCCAGTGGAGGTCTTTGCCCAGCCCTGTGCAAGGGCTAGGGGATGCTGGTTTGGGTTGGGGTAGCACCACTGCACCCTTTGCTCCCTGCTGATGGCCCCTGAAGCTTGCCAGTGCATGAGCCTGACTTCTTCTTCCCTGTGGGTCTGCCCCATGCTGCCCTGTCACGTGGATGGCCTGTGGGTGATTCCTGGGAGGATGCTCCAACCAAACCACAGAGTTTGTGTTACCATGAGCCTGGAGAGGTGCTTGGTGTATGTGTGGTAGGGTCACCCTTGGCTGCAAGGAGTTAATTTTCTGCTCTGTCTGTCCTTCCTACTCTGCTAAGAATCACCCAAACACCCCCTTTGGAGCTAGGGTGGGCTTTTCCCTGTGCCTGCTGCTGGCCCTGCTTGGAGCCATATGAACCACAAATCCCTCTGGGCGTGTTTTCCCTACCAACCCAGTGCTGTGGCTGTGCCCACAGTGATCGATGGGCCTTTGCCAAGACAAGCAGGGCTGTGGCTTGGCAGGCACAGAGACCCCTCAGCAATCGATGCACCAAGGAAATCCCTGAGAGCCGACCAGCATCACCTCCCTGCAGCCCATCTCCCCTAACCAGGGGGGCACTGGAGGAGGGTAAAACCTCCCTGCTGAGGGAGAGCCCCAGGCTGCTCACAGGGTGGGGCATTTCCTTCCAGGACCCAGGAAAAGCAGTTCAGATCCATCAAATATTTAGGCTTCATGTTTGTGGGTGGGCAAAAGGAAAGCTGTGTCTCGTACCCACTAGTGGTGGAAAGGGCATCAGTACTTTCCCCATGGGATCCCTGTGTTGGCTGGGAAAAACCCTGCCTCCTCACATGTGCTGGGCAAGGAGGGTGAAAATCAACAGGATTTTTAATTTATCCAAGTTTTCTATGGGCACCACCATTCTCTTAGCTGTCCCAGTGGATACAGCTGGTGGTGCTGTCCCTTCTCCTTTTTTATCCCAAACTTGCCCTGACCCCATGTGAGGGAGCCTGTTCCCTTCGTGTGGCTCACTCTGTGTCTCCTGGGGAAGATGAACCTGGAGGGATGTGTTTAGTCAGCTCGGGCAAACATCCCAGTTTTAGACTGAACAGTCCAAAATGTAATATGGGATATTTTCCACACACCTGAACTATCTCAAGGTAAGGTAAAGTGCATCCTTAGCTCCTGGCAGGTTCTAGGACCACACTGGTAAAGTACCCCATGGACTACCCAGATCTGCCCTTCACAGCTTTAAATCCTGTGCCTTGATCCCCCTGGACTTTCAACCTTCTTCCCATGTCCCTGGGATGGGGGAATGGGGGAAGCAGCTCTTGCTCCCAGGCTGATGCTCTGGGAATGCAAGGGGTTAATACTACCCTGCTGCCTAATCACAGCCCAAAGCTGTAAACCTCTACCCCGGGGGAACACCATTGCAGCTCTGGATGTAAAATACTCAAGCCTGAGATTTAATGATATTTATCTTTGGGAAGGAGAAAGCACAACTCTTGGCTAACGACATTAGCCAAGGCTCATTCTGTCTCTTCTCCAGTGCAGACGGATGGGCAGCTCCTTGTGTCCCTGTGCACAGCCCTGGTCCTCGACACCCGGGCTGGAGTTCCTAGATTGTTGTAGCGATGGAGAAAGATCCTCTTTTGGGCAATGCACCCTCCCTTGACCAGCTCCTGGGGGAAAACAACCATCTGCCCTATCCAGTGGGTATGCAGGTGCCATGGCACATCTCTCCCCTAGCCAATTGGGATGGTGGGGGGGAGGGGGGGGTGTCTCTGCAGCCCCCTAAACACATCAGATTTGGGGGCGAGTGCAGCTGCACAGAGATCTTCCTGTGACACTGTGACACTTCCTGTGCCTGGCTATGTGTGATCCCTGGGTTGCAGCATGGGCACATCCTTCAGATAATGGAGATGTTGGGGCTGCTGGGCAGCTCCTGCTCAATATTCCCTGTGTGGCTGGGCTTGTTTTTCAGTGTTTGTGCCGGCAAAAGCAAACCCACTGAGGTGTACGATGACTAATAAATGCACATCTGGCACGGGAAATATGCTGTGCAGGGGGAAGGTGTGCATTAGCTCCCCTGAGCTCTCCCCAGGGACCAGGCAGGCTTGGGAGGCTGTGGCCATATGCTCCTGGATGGGGATGAGGGATGAAGGTCCAGTGAGGGGTGAGGGTATCACAGGATTGTGCTGAGACACTGTAACCTATGCATAGACTCACCCCCCAACCAGAGATACAGAAACATGCCCTGGCTGGCTCCTGAGGACCTTTCCATGTGTTAATCCCCCATTTTCCGCCCAGAAGCTCTGATGTTGAGTGCACAAGGCGACTAGAGATGCTGAAACCTGTGAGAAGCAGGCTAGATGCAGGTGAGGACAGAATTTGGCACTGTCAGGCTTTTTCTGATTGATACAGCAGCCTTGGGCTCTGCTAAAATGAAAATAAAAGCAAGATCCAGCACAGAATGAAATAAATTCTCCTGCCAGCAGCTGCTCAGCTCCTGAACATCCTCCAGCATCAGCGTTTTGGGCTGGTGGAAATGCTGGCCTGAACAGGAAGGAAATGATTGATGTGCTGGAGTGCAGGGGGATGAGGTGTACCAAGGCAAGGGCACTCCTGAGCAGGGCTCTGCAGCAGGGCTGGGGCTCTGTGCACACACCTGGGCATCTTGTGGGGTTTGCATGTGCAGATATCGTGGAAGAAGCACCTAAACAAAGGACTCACTGAGTTATTTACCTGAATGTTCATCCTCATGAAAAAGGGTGTGAAGTATCATTATGGAAAGAGAAGTCTGGGGGCTTAGATTTTTTTACAAGAGAAAAACCCAGAATGAACCAGAAGTATTTTGTGTTTGTTTTGTTTTTTTTTTAACTAGTCAGTGAAATCCTTTCCAGCACGGGAAAGATGGGATTTTATAAAACCCACAAGAACCTCCTGTGCTGATACTGGATTAGCTGCAACACTTACAAGCTTTCAAGTCAATTATACGTGCGGGTACTGCAACATCTGAGGGTTGCAGAGGGTGAGAGTCTGGCAAGCTCATGATACATCTATTGCCAGGGTACCTGTGTTCCTGGGGCCTGGGCATGCTGAGCTGTTTGTGGTGCCCTGGCAGCAGCTGATCTCGACATGCCAACAGGGCAGGATGCTTTGCAGGTGCTTTGTGTTGCTCTTGCCCCAAAACAAGCTGAAAGTAAACCTTGATAAGTATTCTGTATCAAACCGCTGTTTGATCTGCCAGTAGTGCTAACCTCAAACACTCTGAACATGCCAGCTGAGCCTCCCAAACCGTGTGTTTTATTTAAAACCACATCGACTGAAAACAAAAACTTTGGCTTTCATTTTCCTCCCCGTTGCGGAGCATCTGGTGCTCCTGTTTCTGAGCTTTTCCCAGCCACCACAAAGGGGGGAATCCCACCTTCTCTGTTCTGTTTGGTCACCCATGCATTGCCTTAAAAAATAATGAAACAACAATAGGAAAGACAGCTTGAGGGGGAAAAAAAATGAGACCAGCACTGGAATCAGACGAGCTGATAACCTGCTCGCTGGAGCGATGCTGTTTCACATTGGCTTTGTTGTGGTCTCCTGCAGCGCCCGCCTGCTTTGGGCCAGAGCCACAGAGCTGATGAAGGAGCATCATCTGGATCTGGGCAATCTCAGCTCCATGTAAGACAAGTGACTCCTTAATCCCAAAGAAACTCTTTTTCCATGTCCATCCATGGAAACGGCGAAATGTCAGTTCCTGAATTAGCTGTAATAATGCCTCCCATGGCCCTGGCAGCGCTTGCTGGGGAGAGAAGTGGCTCTCCCTGCATCCTGGGCTGTCATCACCTCCTCGCATCCTGCCCAGAGCAGCCCAGGAAATGACTTTGTCACTTTTCCTGGCCTCCTCCTCCGTTCTCGCCTGGCTGTCTCTAATTTCGGTCCCTCCAGCAGCTCTGAAGCCCAGCTAACGGGAAAATGCATCTCTACCCCCCTGTGCAGAAATACTCCGCGTGCTCGCTCTTCTCGCCCAGTGCTCCTCTGTATTTTCCAGCCCTCTGATGTGCTGGAGTGGATGATGCGGATTCCCCTGCCGGCAGGGGAATAGGGAGGCTGTCCCTGGCCGGGCTGAGTGCAGGTGTTGGTGTGTGCCACACAGCCCTTCATCCCACAGCAGCCCTTCATTCCACAGCCAGCAGGCTCTTGAATCCTGCAGCACAGAGGGTAAGTGCTGTGGCAGGACCCACTTATCTCTCCTTTGCATTTCATAATTCATTCTGCCCTTTTGCTGAAGGCGCAGAGCCGTTTGCATCCAAACGAGCGTTCATTTCCTCCCAGCTCGGCTCTGCTGCTGGATCCCGGGGAGGAATCAGCGGGTCGGGCTCCTGGCACGGGCAGCCAGCAGCTGCAAGGGCTGGGCTGGAAGAACAGGGAGAGCAATCCGTGGCCAGCGGGATGCCCTGACGGACGGCAAGGTGACGGAGGAAAAGGTGAGTGGTGTTTTCTGCCCAGCTTTCTAGCTTGCTCTGCAGGGAGGAAAAGTATCCGTGGTGTCTTGTCCTTAGAAACTGAAGCACAGGAGTTTGCCTGCCTTGCTGTAGCAGACGTTCTGCATTGATCCCACCAAGCCGCGCTGCCTTGCCATGGCTTTTGTGCCCTGTTGAGACCAAAATCAGAGAGAAGCAGGCAAACACATGTTCTCCTGGCACAGTAATCCCACAGTAATCGCAGTGGTCAGCTTGTGGTGCAAGGCACGAGATTCAATTATCTTTATCGTAGCTCCCAGCAGTGAGCAGCTCTCTGCTTCCAAAGGCGATGCCAACTGCAAGCTGTACCTTCTCCACCTTAAGCTCTTGCTTTGGAGCTTCAAAGCTTCCCAGCAGCTGGAAACTCTTACTGGGGACAATACCTTTTATGTGTGTGGGGCTGCCCAGTGCCAGCATGGGCTTGGGGCACACAGCAAAGGGCTGAGCTTGCAGGCGAGCCAGCAGTGGCTCCGGCCTCACACTGGGGAGCCAGTGTCTGCTAAGGAAGATGTTTTCTACAGGGAGTCACGGAGGGTGGCTCGTTCTGTCTGAAAAGTGGTGGACAGGCTCGGCATCCCCACCCCTGGGCCTGGCTCATCCCTGTGGCAGTGGTGTGTGATGGGTTTTTCTCCTGGCTGTTTGCAGAGGCAGAGTACGAGTAGCTGGGACATGGTGAATGGATCAAGCCAGAGCCTCTGGACACCCAGCAAGCAGCCACAGCAGTGCTGACATCAGGAGACACTGTTAGGGATGGGGGTGCTCGGGGGACTGCAAGAGTGGCTTTGGGGTGCCTGGGGAGGTGCAGGATCTGGGCACGGGGATGTTGTAGGTTTGACAGTGACTGGGGTGCTGTAGGGCTTGTCTTTGGGGGTAGTCTGAAGGTACCCAAGAGTTCGGGGGTGCTGCCAGTGTGTGCTCCCCCGGGAGAGGTTTAGGCTTTGTGTGTGTTGAGTGGGTGTCCCCCCTCTTTCCCCTGCCGTGGGGCCGGGGGCGGTGCTGGGGGCGGCAGCTCCGGCCCCGGCAAACTCCTCCCCCGCGGCCGGACCCGCCTGGGCGCTCCCGCTCCACCGCTCCGGTGATTATTCTTCTTCCTATTATTTATTATTCCCGCTGTTATTGCTCTTGCCCTCCGCCTCTTCCTCCGGCCCTCCCCCGCGGTCCCTGCCCCTCCCCGCCCCAGCCGCCGCCGCCGCGCTCCGGACCCGCCGCCGCCCGCTCCTGCCCGGCCCGGGCGCCCAGGTAGGGCTCGGGCACCCCGCCGCCCTCCTCCTCCTCTCCGGGGGCGTCGGGGCCAGGGAAAGACTCTGACAGGGATTGGGGCTGCGATGGGAAGGGGAAAACCCGAGTGGTGCCCGAGTGGTGGGGGCGCCTAGCACAACGGGCTGGGATGCTCGGGTGGGATGTTCCCAGCATCATCCTGCTCCCTGCATCCCGGGGCTGCGCAGAGTCCCTGCACCACAGCTTCGTCTGGGCGAAGCCCCGGGGTTGTGGTGCCCTACAAGATCCTGACTCGTTTTCTCAGGGTTGTGTGGTCTGACTTAATGCTGTGCTGGACTTGTTCAGTCTCTGATGAGAACTCTGATGGCAGCTCGGGTGGGTAGGACAGAGTTTTGCCGTCTCTAAACCTACTTCTTTGCAGCCACTTGAAGTTTTGGAAGTCCCAAGCCAGGGGCTTAGCCTCCTGCTCCCTCTCCTGGGGCCCAAAGCTTTGCCATTCATCAAGGACACGTCAGCCCATCAAATCCCCAACCTCACCACCAAACCTCTCCACAGAAATGGTGGCTGCCTTTGCTGAAGTGGAGGAAATCAAATCCTTTTGTTTATTCGGAAGGATCCCTGTTTTATCTCTCACTAGGCTGCAGTAATTAAAGGAGACCTGTGCCTGAGCTATTTGCCTGCCTTTTGTTTTCTCTTAAGGTTATCCTTGAGGATTTTATTCCCTCCAAAAGGGCATGTGGAAACATTTAGTGTTTTCAGCTGTATTTCATTTGTGTACAATTGATTGTCTCTCCAGCAGAGAGATTTTCTAAGGGGTGGTGGAATATTCCACCCCAACCGAGGCTTGTGTTTCTGGGACTGTTTTTTTTCCCCTTCCCCAGCTTTGCCCCTTGCTTGCCTAAGCCTCAGAATTCCCTGTGATGCTGTTTGAGGGATTCTGTGTGTACTGGGGCTGCTGGTTGGCATTCAGCGTTGTTCCTGCAGGATCCAAAGGGTTCTAACCTGGGCTTTGCCAGGGACTGGGAGAAAAGGCTTTTCCTAGGAAGGACTTTTTCACCTGTTGAAAATCCAAGAGGGGAGAGCATCAATAGGCTGCCATTCTCAATGTGACGGTGAACATCAGATCAGTGAGTCTGATCCTGTTCCAGCACCATCTCTGCTGGGATGTGAAGTCCTCGTCCATCTCTTTCCAAAGTGCTGGATTTCAGCCTGGCCACAGGGCTGAGGACAGCCAGCTCCAGAGACCTGCTTAGGAGAGGCAGCCCAGCCCTGCACTGCTCCAGCCCAAAAGGAAATCAGGTGTGAAGGATTTTCCACTTGGCAAACCCTCCTCTGTGGAGAAATGCAGAGCATCCTCCAGCCATTTTGCATGGGGCATTTTGGGTGCATGACTGACAGGAGAGCCGGGCTGCTGCGTGTGTCTGCTGGGAAGAGTTAGGATGGAGCATTGAGCTGCTCCCAGCTGGTGCAGGATCACCCAACTTAGCCATGGGCACAAACAGGAACACAAGATATGCTCCTATTTCCTTTGTGGTCATGCCTCAAATCCGATAGCCCCTGGGCAAGTTGCAAAGAGAAATAAGGTCAGGCTGTGATATTCCCTTTGTTCTCTGCCCTGGCTGCCTCCTCTTTCTCCCCCTCCGTCCTCTGTCCCTGCTGCCCCCTATCCGTTCTTGCATCTCTGCCCTCCTAACCTTCCCTGTCGCTGCTTTCCCACCAGGATGAAATATTTATCTTGGCTCCGTTACCCTTGTTTTCTTGAAAGGGAGTTTCACACTTCATTTGCAAGAGACATTCAGAGACTTCACGTCGGGTTTTCCTTCTCACTGGGTGCGTGTGGCAGTCGGTGTGTGCGTGACCACCCCGGCCAGCCCCGCTCCTGCCTGATGGGGCTGCGTGAGGTGGAGCATCCTGAGTGATGGATGAGTCTGTAGCCCTGCTGTGTGATAAATCAACGAGAAAAAGAAAAAACCTGGTCTGAAATCCAGCAGAGTTTAGCTCTGCAGGGCCGGCCCGCCCGTGCTCGGTTGCATTGTGCCTCCTTGCTCTGGCTGGGATTTAGTGGGTGAAGGGAGTGGGAGTAGTCCTGTAAAGCAGCTGCAGGGGAGCTTTTCCCATAGCTTTATGGAAAAATTAGTCCTGGACCTGATCCTGGAATGACTCCACTTGGCTTTACCACAAGCAGTGGGGTTTGGGTCAGGTGCTGTGCCCTGTGTTTGACCCCAGAGCAATGCGTGGCTGCAGCTTTTCCTGGTGTGTGCAGCTATGGGGCTGTGGTCCAGGATCCCGATGGATGGGCAGTCTCTGACAGATGGATTCCTGGTGGCTTGGAAAGCAGAGCTGTGGCTGGGTGACCCTGTCCATTCCATGGGGTGTCTGTTTCCAGGCGGGCTGTCCTCCCACAGCACACAATTGGCATCGTTGTGGGTACTGTGGGTGTCTGAACTGCAGAGCAGGAAAGGGGAAGTGTGGCTTTCCCATCCCTGCATAGGGCAACTTTCCAGGAGGAGAGAACCTCGGGTCGATGTCAGTGGATTCACTCTGGTGAGAAGGGAAGGAGTGGCTTCCCAGTGTGTGTCCTGAGGAGGGGAACTCTGGAAGTCAGAGTGGCTGTAAGCTCCTGTTCCCATGGGTGGTGTGGCTGTCACTGGGTCCGCATCCCACTGGGAAGGATGAGGTACGTGGGCTCCTTATGGGTGGTGTCAGTAGCAAGAGTTTCTCTGGATGGCCAGTGGTGGGGTTTGGGCTGGTTCCCCTCCAGGCTGGCTGGATTTTAGCACGGCCACTTAGTGGTGCCCTCGGGATGGGAGGAGCAGCTCATCTCTGTGTCACATCCAGCTCTCTGCCTGGGTGACCTGCGTTGGCTCCCGTGCAAATCCCACCCTGCTCCTGCCATGGGGTCCTTGGAAGCCCAGGGGGAAGTTACAAACACTTGTGTCCCCAAGGCTAGGAAATGGTCACCCAGAGGCCCTGGAGATGGGCATCCAAGCTCTGGGGAAGTCACATCTCCTCCCTGGAGCTCAGGGATGAGCAGCTGGTGGCAGCTGCCTCATCAGGCAGACAGAGGCAAATGAAGAGAAGATCAGAGAGTTTTCTGGGTTGTTTTTGGATCCCGATCACAAAGCCACACTTCCAGAGCCAGCAGCTGGCCCTGATGTCTGGCCCCACCAAAAAGAGACAGTCTGTCTGCCTTGTGCTTTTGGGGAGGCTCCGAGAGCCCTCCTGACTGTAGTACTGGTGCACGTGGGAGGCTCCTCTCTCTGTATTGCTGCCTGAATGCAATTAGGCTTTAATGAGTCATTAAAATAAATCTCTGTTTCTACTCCAAGCGAACATGCCGGGGGGATGCTGGCAGTTGGAGCAGCAGGTCTTGCATCATGCAGAGGAAGAGGCTGCCCTTCCCCGTGCCCTCCTCCCCAGGGCTGGCACCCTCCATCTCCCTTTCCCATGGAAAAAAGACATTTCCCAAGCACTGTGCAGATTAACAGCTACTGTGAGACTGGGATTAAACTATAACCAGCCCTAGAGTTGGGTTTCTTGTTGGAGGAGCTGTGATCTGGGGGGGTTGTCTGTTCCCTGGTGCCAAAGGGCACCTGGCCAGCTGGAAGTGGGCAGAGATGTACCTGGTTTGTTAGAGATGCTGATAAACGGGCCATGTCCTGTTTAACCCTTGCCTGTATCTGATAGGCAGCTGGCCTGCCCGAGAGAGATCTCAGCTGTCCCCATGGCTGGATGAAGATGCATATGAGGCAAGCAGCAAAATGTGAAAGGGAAAGTGCAATGAATCACTGATAGGCGTCCATATAGCTTTCCTAACTGTAATGTAAATGGGATTTAAAGACCTTCTGAGCCAAGGAGGGTGGTGGTGGCCCCTCACCCTATGGGCAGACACACAAGGCTCATCTCCCTTCATTTCTCTTAAATGGTAAACAGTGCAATTACCCCTAATGATGTCTATGCTAATTGAATCCCTCCACAGTGGCTGTCTAGCAAGCACACATGCAGGGAGGAGGGCAGATGCTGGCAGAACACAGGGGGACATCCCTTGCGTGTCCCTGAGGAGCAGCACCCTTCAAACACCCTTCAACAGCTGTCACTGTTTCAGCCACCAGTCCCCAGGCTGCGGGAGGGCACGGGTTAAACCCAGGGGGCGAGACAGAGAATTTATTTTGTGTTTTATTTTAGCAAAACACGTAAATTGGGTGACGCCGCGGCACAAGGGATCCGCCCCGCTGTGCCATGCCAGGGGGACTGCAGCTGATGGGATTACAGAGGTTCCAGCCTCATCCAGAACTTTTCCCCTGGGCTTTGCTTTCGGGAGCAGAGCTTGCTGCTACAAGGAAAGGTTTTGCACAAGTTGTGTTTCACGTGTCAGGCAGGGAGGAGCTGGGATAGGGCAGCAAGGACAGATCCGTGTGGGCACTGGGAAACTGGGGAAAGAATTTTCATGGGAATGGTGGAAATGAGGTGGGAAGGGTGAGATGGCATCAATGTCCAGGGCAAGAAGGGTGGTGATGAAGTGATGCCTTGGAGGAGAAGCTGTCCTGGGGGTTGTTTCACAGAAAGTTGCTGAGAAACTGGCTTAATGAAAAAAAGTCTTTGGAGGGAAACTCACTGCTCGGCTCGGTTGTATCTTGTTGGGGATGCTCTGTGGGGTTTCTCTAAACAATGCTTCTGGGATTGATCTTCCTCTTCCACTCTGTGCCCGGGCTGAAGATGCATTTGGTGTCACTGAGTCCTGGTGGAATTAGTCCCACTGGAGAGCAGAGCATGCACCTTCCTGTGGGGGAGGAGCAAGAAAATCAAACTAGGGAGAAGATTGTATATCCACAGAGTGTGTTTGCAGCCCCCAGGGAATGGAGGGATTCAGCTGAGGTCTTCATGTCCTTGCCCTGATGGGAAGAGCCCACTGGTGGGGGAAGTTGAAGGTTTCATCTTGAAGCAATGAGAATGCTGGAGAGACCTGCCCAGGGCTGGGAATGAACAGTGGAGCATCCTTGACAGGAGGCTTGGCTCCATCACACTGCTGGGGAGAGTCAGGGGCAAGTGCTGGGAATGCTGGCTGATGCTGGGGAATACCTGTGCTGTGCTGGTGCCTTGCCACGGGGTTAAGTGAGTCTTGGGATACCCACAGCAGTGCAAGGTGCAAACACCAAGGGTGGAATCAGGGTGGAAGCAAATATCCTTTCCTGCTCTTTTCCAGTCTCACAGGGATCCATGTCTTTTGCTGGATGTTGTAAGCACCCATTGCGATGGGGCAATATGGGGTGCAAATAAGATCCAAGTCCTTGCTCTCCGGATCTGTATCCTCCAGGGATCCACAGTACAGCGGGATCCAGCCTGAGCTCCTCAGGCCGTGGGCATGGGCAAGGTCCCAAGTCTTTAGCATACGTGTGTAGGAAAATTCTCCAGCTTTTTGGCAAGGGTCAGTCTCACCTGGGACACACCCATCGTTCTGGCTCGCTCCACTCCCGGCTGCTCCAGCTGCTCCTCGTGGGGATGTGTGGCTGCTGGCAGGGACGGTGCCTGCAGCAGGGATGCTGGCCAGGTGCTGCCTGGCTCCGGAGCACCCGTGGGGTTCTGACGTGCAGGATAATCTCAAAAGCCTTTCTCTGTGTGACTTGGCTTCGTGCCGCCGGTTTTGTTCCTGGTTATTTTGGGAGCACAGTGGAGCGGCGCCCCGGCACACGTTCCTGGCCTTGGCCACCCGGGGCTTTTGCCAGGAGCTACCCCGGGAGGAGCCCTGGGCACAGCGGCGGGAGATGAGCCATGTGGATCGGGCCGAGGATATTCCCATCCCGCATCCCGCTGTGGGCTGCCCACGTCTGACACCTTCCCTGTGTCCGGGGCTGCTCACCACCCGTCCCGGGACTGCATCCACCCGCCCTGGCTCCCAAGCTGGGCTGACTGGGAGGCGGCTGAGCAAACACAGCGGGTAGGAGACATGGAGGGGGATAAGGTTGGAGCTGCCATTCTCCCGCCCTGCAGTGAGGAGGAGCTGCAAATGGGGTTGTAATTATATAGAAACTTGACTTGATCCAGGTGTAGCCCTGGCTGAGCCCGCAGGGTTTGGGGGTGTGTGGGTGTGTGTGTGTTTGGGGACAGGATGGGGTGACAGTCCCTTCTGTGTCCCTCCATCGTATCCGTGGCTGCGGTTAATCCATGCAGGCAGGCGAGACGGGATCTGAATAGTCGTTTAAGGAGATAAAGGGCAGATGAGATGCCCAAGTAACGAGATACCAGGATAATCCCTGCCTGAGACGTCCCAGCCTGCAAAGCTGTCCTTCCTCCAGAAGTCTGAGAAGTGCTGGGAGGTCTCCCAGGGAGAGGAATGCAGATGTGCCAGCTGGTCCCGGGTTGTGCCAGGGCTTCACGCACCTGGACAGAGATCACAGGGGGATGCTTGGTCCTTTGTGGCTGTAAAGACGAAGTGCTGTTGGCAGGGAAGTTCTCCTGGGCTCCCACAGGGCAGGACGAGGCAGGGTGTGGGAGGCAGTGAACCTGGGTGGGTGAGAAGGTGGGTTTTGGTGGAGTTTGATGGCCAGAAGGGATCTCCTGGGCTTAGCGGGTCGGGGGCAGGGTTACAGCAGGAGTGCAGCCCTTCATGCCCACCTGGGAGCTGGGGTCTGGCTGGCAGCTTCCACTGTTCAAGGCATTTGATTTTTTTTTTTTTTAATTGTGATTAATATCTTGCCTTTTCCACAAAGCTTTGGCCAGAAAAGAGCTGGTTTCACATCCTTGTTGGTATTTTGTTTTTCCCATCCCTGGGCTGGAAGGAGGCAGTGGGGAGCCTTGGGGAGCTGGTCCAGGTAGTGGAGGGAAATCAAGGGCAGACTTGCAGCAGGGCACAGAATTTTTGGTTTTGGTGACTGACTGTGAGTCACTAGAGCCTCAGCTGTGGGACAGTGTCACCTCTGCGACCTGACTGCCCTTGTGGTAGCCGGGAGCAGGGTGTTGGCTGCAGCAAAACTGCTGGGAAAACCCCACGTGGCTCGAGGCACCAAAGGCATCACAGCAGGAAAAAGGGAGGAAATGAGTCACAGGAAACACCCTTTCTGCTGGGAAAAGCCTTATTTGGAGTTCTCTGCAGTAGGCAGAAATAAAAGTTTTTCCAACTACTGCTGTGATTTCTGTCTGCAGACTGGTCCAGGCTCCAGTATAATTCCAGCAGCAGGTTCAGCTGATTGGGCTTCACAGTGACCCAGGGGTTTTGCACCTGGGCAGAAAGCCTGGGGATGAGCACTGGGACCAGAGGGAGGCTACTGGGGGGCTGCCAGCTGCATCCCACACTGCCATTGCTCTGGGTAAAATTTCATTTGGCTCGGCTCATTTGTGTGGTGGGGTCTCCTTGGCTCTGCTCCCCCATGGCTTAGTTTGCCCCCTCATGCTTTGCAGCACAGAGCAGCTGACATGCAGGGAATTTGGGGGACCCCAGCCTTGCCTGAGCACCCATCAACTCCCGTGGCTGGGAGTTTGCAGCAGAGGGTTGATCCCCTTGAATCTCGCAGGGCTGGCTCCGTGTGGGGCAGGCCACAGCTGCCTGGGAGCTGCCGTGTTGTTTGCTGCCATAATCTGTTTTGAAAAGGCAGCCCCTGATGCTGGTTTTTTCCAATTAGGCCCTGGGAGATGACTCTGGTGAGGCAGCGGCCGGGCTAATTTACCAGGCAGACATTTCATTGAATTATCCCATGAGCTGCAGAGCAAATCCAGGAGAGCAGAGCCTGGGTAGGGGCAGGACTTGTGGCAAGGTTGGGCATGATGCTCTTGGTGTATAACCATGCCCTGCCCCAGCCAAACTTGTTCCTGTGCTCTGGAGTGAGTGTTTGACCCTGTTGGGTGGCAGGGATGAGCTTGAGGCTGCAGGGACACCCAGGGTGAGTAAGGGTGGGAGTGTCTCAGCTGGGCTGGGAGTGCTAGTGGCTGGCAAAAACCTCCCCATTGACTTGCGAACCGTGCAAATCTGCTATGGATGTCACGTCACTGAAGGAGAATAAATATAGAAGCCTGAGATGCCACTCGTTCCCAGAGTCACTTTTCAGGCTGTAATTTTGCCCTGTGAGGCAACATCAATTAAAGAAAATGTATAAATCCTGATTTTATTCAAATGATTTGTGTGCCAGAGGGTCCCCATCGCCACCCTTGGGTTGTTGCCTCTCCTGAGCCACCTGGGAGCGGGTGAGCAGGGAGTGCCAAGGCATCTGCTCAACCTGGGATATTTAAATATTTAAACAACTCTCCAGTCCCTTTTTAAGCCAGAAGGAGAAATGGGACTGTGCCTCGGGCAACTGGATTTGTACATCTCCCTGGGTTGCCTCTGTGTCCTGTCCTGCTCCAGGAGAGCTCAGCTGACAGTGCAGCCCACGCTTTTACAGGATCCATAAAAATGTATGGCCTTTTGTTGGGATGGAGTGGTGGGGCTGTGTGGAGCTGAGCCAGCGGAGCCCTTTCCCAGCAGGCTGGGATGTGTTTGGGAAGGGTGGATGGAAAATGGGTATGGGCTGGTTCCTAGTGGCAGAGATGTCAAAAGACTGCTCTAGCTGTCCTGCCCCTTTCTGGACATACTTCCTCTGTAATTCCAAAAACCCCAGTTACTCCTGAGACTGTGGCTCTTGCTCCTTCCCTGGGAGGTGTTACATTCCCTTCATAATCCATGCAGGAGAGAGCTGTGGGCTAGAGAAAGCTATTTTATAGGAATGAACCTGGTAGAAAATTAACTTATGGGCTGATGGTGGGCTGGGTTTGGGGAAGGGGAGAAGGGCAAGAACTTCCTCCTCTTGAAAAACACCCCCTCCAAAGAGGAGAGGAAAGGCAGCGCTTCTCTTGTGCTTAATTTTCATTTTTGCCTTTGTTTAGCATTCACTAGTTTAATAAGGAAGAGCTCAGTTCCTGAGCAGGGCTAGTGAAATGCTGATTCCAGCATTCCCAGGAATGGGAATACCAGAGATGGGGCATGTAGAGGTTCAGCCATCCTCTGAAACACTCAGGTCTCAGAGGTGACCAAAGGATCCCCAAGGCTAGTCCCTCCTTGCCCAGGGTCATTCTCCAGGGCTACCTGCTCACTTCAGTCCTCAAGCTAATTGGATGCTGCTCTCTGAGCTCTAAATCAAATCACAGCTCCCATGAAATGAAGTTTTCTGGACGTGAACAGCTGCCTGCATCATCCATCACCGCCCAGCTTGCGGCATGTCCCTCTTGGGGTCATCAAAGGTCAGCATTTGCCACTTTCAGCCACCTGCTGTCACCTTTTCCCTGTTAAGGAAGGCACCTGGGGAGGTGACAACCACACCAAAGGCTGCCGGTGTGTCCCCTCACACTCCTGGCAGTGGTTCAGGGTACAGTTTGGTAACAGGGAGCAGGAGCTGAGTGTGTTGGTCTCTATTATTAGCTCTGTGCTGGGTCTCCTGATGGATGGAGATGTTAGCTGGGTTATGGACATATTGATTTCTTCGGGTTTTTTTTTTTTTTCCTTTGTTTCGTGTGTGAGAGCGGCTCAAGGAGGAAATCCAATGCGTGCCTGCCTTTTGGCTTCTTACAGGAACTTCCCACGAGCTGCAAATCAATTTGTGGCAGGCAGGATGTGCAAACCACCACAGCAGAGTGAGGAGGGTGGGTGATTTTGGGGGAGGAAGGTTCCACGCTGTGCCTGCTGGGACATGCAGCAGAGAGGGGCCAGGGCAGAGTTGGGAAGGTCTCGCCTGGAAGCTGCCACCTCTCTCTCCGTTAATTAGGGCCGCGTGGTGAGTGGGTAATTAGATCTCCTCAGCTGCAACGGGCTGGCACTTGGGCTCTATCAATTATCCCTGCTCTGGACGAGGCACAGAGGGACACGGGGGCCAATAATGAAATGCGGCTGCGCTGGGCATCACCGGGGGGGGAGAGGGGTGATGGGGCAATGGCTGCACCCACTTCTTGCTACAAGCCCTCAGTTCTGGTGAAATGGCAGGTTTGGAATCATCCTTTCCTGGCAGTTTGCTTTACCCACCTTTGCAGCACCCACCTTTCCTGACAGTCTCCCTAAAATAAAGCAATTTATTTAGCCCCACTGCGCTGACACAGGTGGCATTGGTGGGGATGGGGACATTGGGCAGCCCCTTTGGGAAGGGCGATGAGCTCACAGTGGAGTTTTTCCCCTCATTCTCCCTCCCAGGGCTGCCGAGTCTCCCTGTGGCCATGTGGTGCTGCCTGTCCCCACCGTCCGGCCCGGGGCCAGCGTGACTGTGACATCCTGCCTGTCCTTTTCCGGGTAAGTGTCTGTGGGGTGGGAGGGGGATGCTGGGGCTCGCCTGTCCTGGAGGGGATGGAGGAGAGATTTCGTTTCCTGGCGGCACCTAAAACATCAGCGTGACGATGCATCCACCTTCCTGGTAATAAATTTTAAAGTGGAAAAGACCAAGTGCTGACTAAGCCAGGCCTGCACCCTGTTCCTGTAGAACATTGCTCCCAGCTTGGGAAATGCCTCCTTTCCCTGCTTCAAATTAAAGAAAATAGCACAGGGGTGAAGCAGGGCTTCCCACAGATCCCAAATCAAGGCAAATTCTTGGAAAATGGGGAAAGGCAGGCAGGTGCAAGGGGTACTGTCAGGCCATGTCTAACCTGTCCCTCCACTTGTTCCAGGTCCAACGCCTCCGTCACTGAATGTGAGTATCCTCTGGGTGCCATGGCGTGGGATGGGGCCAGGAGCTGCTCAGCCTTGTAAGAGCCTGACAGGCAGCCCGGGTGCAGTTTTTGGTCTCATTGTGGAGTTCAGAGGCTCCTTGTTGGCTTTGCCTGGTCAAAACCCAGGTCTGTTCCTGCATTTGGAAGCAGAAACTGGTTTTTATGCCAGGAGGGTGGAAATCATCCCTTTTGGCTCAGTAAGGGCAAGGTTTTGCCAGTGGCCTGTGGGGTGTTTGACAAAGACCCCAAGCCAGAACAGCAATAACAGTGAGGTGATGCGATGCTGCATTTCAGGTGTCCTCTCACCAAGAGGAGGAGGAGAATACTGGCTGATACCTTTCCAGCTGGGGAGAGGGGAATGAGGATGCAATGTTTTGGGATGGCTTGTGGGCATCACGTCTGTGATGTGATGACAAAACCAGGGAAGGTGAGTTTTGTGTCCCTGCCTTCCAGAGTTTGATGGAGAATCGGTCGGATGACAGCGGGAACTGTTGTTATCACCGGGGGAATCCTAGCAACGGTGATCCTACTGTGCATCATTGCTGTGCTCTGCTACTGTAGGCTACAGGTGAGTGTCCCCCACCTTGCCACTCCCACTTTGCACTGGAACAGGCTCCCCAGGGCAGTGGTCACAGCCCCAAGCTTCCCAGGGCTTAAGGAGTGCTTGGACAATGCTCAGGCACATGGTGTGATTTTTGGGCTGTCCTCTGCAGGGCCAGGACCTGGACTCGATCCTTCCAGCTCAGGATATTTTATGATTCGGTGCTCCCCGGGCCAAGGTGCTGCTGCAGGAAGGGTCTGGATGGGCTTTTTTTTTTTTGCATGTGATGGCAGGGAGGTGAAACCTCCTATTCCCCCAGGTTCTGCAGTTATGTCCTTCCCTCCTCTAGATGTGGGGGGTACTGCCCTGAGGCTTTTGAAGCTCTGCAGCACTTCCTAATTGAGATGCAGGCTTGGCTGGGTTTGCAACACCAGGTGGAGATTTTATATATATATACTTTTCCCCTTGTAAATTAACTGAGGAGGCTTTCAACAACGGCTAGCTACAACCTCCTGCTCTTTAAAAGTTAATGTGAAGTCTGGGCCATGCAGCAATGCCCGTGTGATGGAAAGCACAGCGCTTACTTGGAGCAGTTTCCAACTGGCAGGATGAAATACTGGCAGGATGAAATACCGGCAGGGTGAAATTCCCCTTGCAAACCTCACAGGGGGATGAGGGTGAATTCCCCAGCAGGTGCCTCCTGCAGCACGCGCAGCTCCAGGTTTGGTCTGGCTTCTGCCGCTTCACAGGACCCAGGAATGATGGAGCAGATCAGCAAGAGGCCCCGGAGGCTTTCTGTGGCAGGGGGATGAGGGGAGTGGGGATGTGGCAGGGCCGCCCCGCCGGCTGCTCCACTTCCCATCACACAACCCCTTCCCTTTCCTGCAGTACTACTGCTGTAAGAAAAATGACTCCGTTGAGGAAGAGGAGGAGGAGGAGGAGGAAGAGGAAGAGCCCGACCTGCCCGCGCACTCGCACCTCGTCATATGCAACGCCTGCAGCTCCCGCATGGTGGACGGGCAGGGCAGTCCCGCGCCGCCCAGCGAGCTCAACCAGCACGGGGCTCACCCCTACTGCCCGACCTGCTCCCCCTACGGCTCGCCCTTTTACATCCGGACTGCCGACATGGTGCGCAACGGGGGCGACAGGGTCACCTACACCCCCGCCTGCTACAAGGAGATGGGGCCGCCCCTCAACATGGCCACCCTGCAAAGCTACACGTTGAGCCGCCACGGCCTCCTCCGCGACAGCGTCCCCAACCCGCGGGCCATCAGCACGGAGGTGTAGTCGCCACCGCCGCGAGCACAGGGTGTCCCCAGCCGGCGCCCGCTCCAGGGAAGGGGCTTTTCACTTGTCTTTGAGGAGAGGAGCCCGTAGCCCAGCCCGAGGCCTGCATGGCCCTGCTGAGCCGCCCGGCACGGCCCAGCCTCGCGGGCCAGAAGGCGAGTGCGACCTCAAAGGGCAACGCTGAACCGGCCACCTCTGAATCCATCATAAGTGTCATTATTCTCTACTCTCTCTCTCCCAAAGGGACTTGTCTTACGAGGGCTATGTACAGTACAACCTAATTTAATTACCCCCGGCTCCCTGAGCCCAGCGAGGCCTTCGGTGTCCCCTCACAGCCCCCCGAGGCGATGCCCGCTGCCTCTGGCACAGGAGCAATGGGCTGATCACCCGCCAGCTGCCATCCCTGGTGAATCCCGGTCCCCAGCAGGGCATGGCGGCGCTCCTCAGCGATGGGCAAGGGAAGAAGGGAAGATCCAGGTCATCCTGCTCCCCTTGTACTGTGTCAGCTGCTGCTAGCAGTTAGCTTTTCTGTTCAAGTGTAAGATAGGGCACTGTCTCCCACCTGCTTCGGTCTTGGCACGTGCTGAAGAAGTTCAGGACATGAATTTAGGTCACTGCCAGGGGAGGCAAAGTTCCTCACAAAAGTGCTCACCCACACCAACAGGCACAGGCCACTCCTTCTGCGGCCAAAGCCCACACCTCTTCTACTCTTCACAAGCTTTCTTAGGAGCAATTTTAACTTGGACCCATGAATATGGCAAGATTTTACTAATGGGAAGAATTGAATTCCTAAATAACTGCAGTTTTGGTCACCTTCAGCTTTCAAAGCCCCACCCTGACAGCTCTGACAGCCAGAGGAAGGTTGGCTTTAGGACAGATTTTGCTTTTGACAATGACAGCAGAGTCCACTGGCTTACGTCTCCTTTGCAGGGCCCTCCCACTGGACAATGATGTTCAGGTGGTTGGGGTCTCCCCCTGCTTTTGCTTCTGGAAGAAGAGGGTTCAAGACCCAAATGTCTTGAACGCATTGTGAACGTGGGTTCACCGGCACTGCAGCCAGCAGTGACAGCCAGTGACTCTGCCTTTCCAGAAAAATGAATGTGGGAAAGTTTCTTCTTCCTCCATAAGTCAAATTAGGTGAAAAATTACTAAAGGGACATCTCCATCATTCCCAGGCACTTCCATAGCAACCAGTGCAGGACTGCTCTGCTGAGCACTTCCCATTCACAGCAGGGAGGAGGGACCAGGACAGCAGTGATCCCTGTGGGTGCTGTTAGAGGCAATGGCAGGAAACCCTTGCCATGCCTTTGTAGTATGGGGTAGGACTGCTCAGAAACGTGAGTGATGGGGTTTTATTTTCACCACTGCAATTTAGAAATCATCCCGCTGCTCACAGGATTTGGACTTGACCTCCCTGTTCACACACAGAAAAAGTAGGTCTCAGCACAGAGACACACGGTGCAGCAGCCTCAAATGCCCACGTCACCAGGCAAAAGGCTGATGTACACATTGGACCTGCCCACGCCTTGGCACCTCTGATCTGAAGAAAAGAGCCAGGCAAAACATGGTCCTTGTAACCAAACACCTTGCCCCAGCCTGCATTTTACACACACTTCTGAGCAAATGTTATGCTCCATCTTCCCCCACCTCCAGCCCAAAAAGACATTGCATTTCCATTATCAGGAAACTTGGTCTGGCTGCATCACTTTTAGAGTCTCTTATCATCCTCCAAATAGTGATAGCAGGTTTTAATGTCCTCTCACATTCAGGGCAGGCAGGAGGGAAGATGAAAGTTACCAGCAGCAAAGCTCTCTGGATCCCACTGGTCAATAGTCTGTAGCTCCTATTGCCTCTCATCCAGCCAGTGCTCCTGCCTGAAAACATGGTTTGTAACTGCAAGAAAATCTTGGCTAACTTGATAAATCCCGTTCTTTCCCACTAGAGCATCTGCTCAGCTAGCTCTCATCACGCTGGGAGCCATGAGAAGTTAATGTGTCCCAGCGTGGTCTCTACCAGACAGCCCCGTGCTGCCGTCCTCTTGGCGGGCGCAGAGCCAGCACACGGACACGGCGGCTCCTGGCATCCAACTCTACCTCTTGGCACACAGAAAGGCTTCCCACCGCCACGGCAGTGCCATGACCTCCAGAGGGTGGGAATAACACATTTCTGGGGTCACCCTTGTGGTTAAAGGAAAGCCACTCCATTGTCATCTTCATCACAAGCAGATTAAGCATGACCTGTCGCGGGCTAACGAGGCGCCAAGGCTGAGGAGGCAGTTCCAGAGCAGCCAGATGGCCAAGATGAGGGTTGGCCTTGCAGCCAACACACACCCTGGGTCTGGCACGGCTACAGGGAAATGGGTGAGTCTGGAAGGGCTGGAAACACGGGGGATGCAGCTGAGAATTGGAAGGTTTGGGAGCTGGTGGAAGAACAGGATGGGATAGGGGCAGGGATCCCAGATTTTTTTCCACTTCAGATTCCTCCTGTTACTATTCTCTGTCTTTGTTGCTCAGCTATGGGTCCAAATTCAATGTCAGAAATAAACGAGGACTTTGAAATACAAACCAGGAGTAGTTTCTGTTCTTTTGGCAGGCAACACCAAAAGGGCTTTATCCAGTGCTGTCTGGGAGCTCTACTGGTGCAAGGATTTTTCCTCTCCACCCTTCCTGCTCCTGCTTTTGCTCCGGTTGTCTCCCCTGCTCCTCCCTTGGCTCTGGCCTAGGCAAATGCATCCCAAATCCACAGTTTTATAGTTTATCTCTTTATTGTGACACAATTTTTGGTGTGTTTTGGCAGCTGCCCTTGCAGTAGGAAGCCTGCAGGGCAGAGCAGAGCAGAGGGATGCTGCTGTCCCTGCCCTGCCGCAGGCTGGCCTCGGCACCCTCGGAGACGGTGACAGCAGGGACAGGCTCTCCCAGCTCACTCCTCAGTAGCTTTCTAGGCACTGATGGTTTGTCTTGTGTGAAACCCTCCCAGTGGAGAGGGAACAGTGATGACTAAGTCGTAGGAATCCTTCCTTGCTGAGCAGGCTGCTCTTACAGGGACTGGCTCCACAGCCAAGCCAAGTGGGGTGGCTTCAAGTGGAAAGTCTGGCTCAAGGGGGCTGCTGCCCCTGAACTTGGAAAGGAGGTAAGTCCTGGCAGTGCTCAGGGTGACTTGAGGCGACAGGACCAGCAGCAGGCCTTCCTGTAGTACCAGTGTGAGCACAGCTTCACCTTCAGCACCAGCACGCAGTTGGCCGTCGCTTTGTCTTCACAGGCATCTTCTGGGGAGCAGAAGCACAAACAGAAGGGGTTACAAAGGAGATGTGCTTCCCCAGCGTGGACATCACAGACAAAGCCAAGGGCTCCTCCACCTCCCTGCCCTCCCAGTTGTACCTGGTGCCTCCGTCGGGCACGGCTGGAGTTGGCACGTCTGCCTGGCCTCTGGTTTGGCAGAGGGGTCACAGCCCTGAGCCAGTGCTTCCCCCTGGTAGCACTTCACCTCCCGCAGTCGCACACCAGCACCACACGTCTTGCTGCACTGTCAGGGTCAAGAAACAGGAAAGACAGCATGAGAGGCATTTTCTGGTTTTCTATAGCTTCCAAGTTCTTTCCTCTACTGAGGTCTCCCAGTCCCTGCTTTGGATCCTTGTTCTTGAGGAGGTTTGAGTCAAATGCCACACTGATCTCAAACTTACTCTTTTTTTTGCTGGAGGAAAGCTTCCCTGAGTTAGGGTTGGGGCAGAACAAGGGAGAGCTTGCTTTTCATCTCTTTGTTGCAGCTCAGAACTATTTTTGTTTGGAGTGTTGATGCTGTGACAGAAAATGGAGAAAATGGCTGCTGTAAGCCAGACACAGCTCCCCAGTCTTCCCATGCCCTAAATGTTCACCAGTTACTATTAAGGCAAAGAGGGAAAGACAAAACATGGACTCCTGGCAGCAGAGGAGACACAGCTGTATCCTGCGTGCCTGGAGTGTGGTGCGTGCTCTTCTTGAGGCAGTAACCCCCATGATGGTCCAAGATTTTCTCCAGCCTGCATGTGCTGCCAATTAGTCTGATTTTTGTATGTAGAGTGGTAAGGAGAAATATCTTTGACCAAAGATTGATCTCTCCCTGTATAGTTAAATTTGGCACAAATAGTCATGTTTACAGAACCAAGTGTCTTCAATTCTTCAGGTTCATGAGATGCCTTGGGGAAGCTGAGGAACCCACCAGTTCCATGCATCTGTTGGGGACTAAAGATCTCATGTGGATGATCCTGAGTGTACTTTGAATGGCTCTGTCAATCTCTTCTGGAATTGGCCAAGCATCCACTGGCACACTAACTAGACAGGTGGGAAATGTCTTTTTTGGGGTTGTATTGGACAGACATAAGGTATCTAAACCAGGCAGCAGTCTCTCATCCTGCTGCCTGTTCTGCAGAAGGGCAGAACTTGGGGTCCCATCCAGACTTGGCAGATCCCTGGCAGAGCAGAACTTGGGGTCCCATCCAGACTTGGCAGATCCCTGGCAGAGCAGGCTGTCAGAGAACCTCAGCACAAGTCCTGCTCCACCAACCCTGCCTCTTCCCCCCCACCCCCAGCCCTACCTGGGACCAGGAGGTGGTGAACCATGTTGAACATGGCCTCCTGAAGCAGGCAGCTTGTTCCTCAGGTTTGGGAGAGGCCTCGCAGCGTTTCTCAGGGTACTCCCGGTAGAGCCCGTTCTCCAGGCCCACGCACAGCACCAGCCGGGTCTTCACCCCTCGCCCACAGCTGGCATCACACTGCGGGGGAACAGAGCAGCCTGCTAACAAACGATGCTCCAGCTTCAGGGAAGAGGGCATTCTGCTCAGGAGGAAGGCTTAATGCCTGTGCTAACTCCAGTCTGACAGAGGGAAGTGCTGCCCAAGCCACAGGAGCAGGGGGTGTGATTTCCCAGGGAGCAGGGACAGATGCTGGTAATTAGTGTTCAGCTGAGTTCACCTTGGCTGGCCTCGAGAGCGGCTACCACAGGGCGCCTGGAGCAGCCAAGCAAAGACTGCAAGAGGCTGTTTCTGTCTTCTTTTACTTGTATCTATGGTCTGGAAAACCACATAGCATATGCATGTAGCAACCTACATCGTGGAGTACTGCCAAGCTTTGTGTGGGCCCAAGGGGACCGAAGTGGTGCAGTGCAGGTGATGTGCACAGATAAGTACTGCTGAACCCAGAGCTATGCAGGCTTAGCTGAGAGGGCTCTCTCCCTCAGGACACCCCCAGAAAAAGCAGCAGGAGGCAGGATCTGCTCCCTGATGTCCATGCAGGCAGTTGCCATTTTAAGATTTCACTGCTTTGAGTCCTTTTTCACCACAGCAGGGCCAGCACAACTGGCTTGCATCCACCCTTAGTCATCCTGAGAACTCAGATCTCATCAGCAAAGAAGCTGGCACAGGCAAAGATGGGGGGCTGAGCTGGTCTTTCAGAGCTTTGATGAGTTTCATAGCTGGGTCACTGCAAAAAATGGCACTTCACAACTGTTTTTGACCCACACGGAGGGCCAGAGTAGGGGAGGGTTACAGAACTGTCAGGTTTAACCAGTCTGTGCTTTTTACTGGTGCTGGAGGAGGCTCAGCTCAATGCAGTCAGCAGCTATAAAGGGAGCAAAGTGAGAAGAGAGGCTAAGCCATCATTGGAGGGAAGAGGGCTTGGCTGCTTCCCTTATATCCTAGAAACCTTCTTCCTTAGTGCTGTATGAATCCCTGTTTTGCTCAAGACTTCAAAGAAAAAGCTCAAGCCTTGCAACTGACTCAATGTGTTTCTTTGGGATTTGGATCAGCACGTATGGAGAAGCCTGAAGCCTGAAGTCTTTAGGCCTTAAGCAACAGAGTAAAAAGATGTGCAGAGACTGAGTGTTGGGTGGAACAGACCACCTGGGCCATGTTCACTGGACTGTCATCTCTGAAGCAAGTACACAGTTATGGTCTGGATGTGACTTTCAGCACAGGGGCCTGGGCTGTGGTTCAGGTTTACCTCCAGCTGTTACTTATCAGAGACTAAGCCAGTTTTGTTCAGACTTTCTTTTTACTGGTGGGAAACTCGTGTTCTCTGTGGGGGTGAGCGAACAAGGCTCTGCTGAGGAGCCAGGTGGGAGAGCAGTTTCCTCAAGATATTGCTGCCCTCCCGTGGAGCTCCTTGGGAAGGCAGCAAATGCCACAAACTTCGGGGGTTTTATGGGGTACGGCAGGGAGAAGCTGGGATATTCACTACTCCTTGCCTCTTTCTCAAAGCAGCTGGGACAAGGATACAGATCCATATCTGGAGGTCACACTATACAACTGTGCTCTGCCAAGGGAACCAAGCTTCCACCACATCCTGTGGGATATGGGGTGGAAAGGAGGTCTGAGGACACAGGGGCTGGGCTTTACCTGCTCCCACTCCTGCTCCACCCAGTGTGCAGGGCAGTTCTTGTCCCCACACGGGTGCACAGCCAGGGGCTTGGTGGCGGGGTCACACTGCGAGCTGGAGATCACCTTGCCCTCCAGGTTGCGACACACAACGAAGCGGCTCATGCGCCCCTCGCCACACGGACCTGAGCACTTGGAGAGCAAAAGGCATTTAGACACATCAGAAAGCAGAGATTTGAAGAGGTCAAGGTTGGTGGTGCCAGCAGAGCTGAGTCCAGAGTCCAGCCCTGACACTGGGACTTGCACTGGATCCCAAGGGGCGTTAGAGGTTTGTTTGGCCAGGGGGTTCCATTCTCCAGGTGCCCTGAGCTTCCCAGATTATTGAACGGAGCTCAGCTCACAGTTAACCAAAATTTACAGCAAGGAGGGGCAAAAAAACAGAGGTTATTTTAGTTTCTGTAGCTTGGCCTCTGCCAGAAGAGAGCCGACAGAGATCTGCAGCACGTCTGCCCAGCTGCTCCCACCCTCCAGCCCAGCAGGGTCACAGGGGATGCCCGGACTCACGGGGCCCCAGTCGGAGGCGGTCCAGCGGCGGTCGCAGGGCGGGCCCGTGCACACCTTCTCGCTGCTGGGCTTGCGGGACTCGTCGCACAGGGGAGCTTCCACGGAGCAGCGCACCTCCCGCTTCATGGTCCCCGGCGTGCCACACCGCGCCGAGCACTGCAAGGGCCACATGGAGTCAGCCCCGGGGCTCAGCGGCACAGAACAAGGGTGGGGAAGCAGCTGTGCTGCCTCCCGTTTTCCTCCTGCTGCTCTAGGAGAGAAGGGCGGGCCCCAGCAGGGACAGAAAAAGGTGTGTCCGCCTCTGTCTTTGCTGCTCGTTTATTTTGGGACCTAGAGCTTCAACACATCAGTCTGCTGGTGCCTAAAACTGCTGTTCAAAGTCACTGGGCCACAACCCGAGCAGCCTATGGGAAGTCAGTCAAAGAGACTGCAATGGGCTTTTAGTTCTTCTGTATCTCCATGGTGTTGGAATCCTGGAGGCTGAAAATTTCAGGCATTCTGTGCTGAGGGGCACTGACCCTCAGCAGGCACTGCATGTCTTGAGGCCATGGAACAGGCTTCTGAAATTGAGTGATGGCACTGGGGTTGTGGGTGTGTAGTTTGAACAGTGTTGTGTGATCTCACAGGGTGAAAAATTAGAGTTTAAGATTTTAGCATATAGTAATATATATGGGGCAAGATGGAGACTTTAGGGTTGAGGTTAATTCAGCTTCTTCCTTCTTTTTCATGGGTTTGGGTGGTTTTCTGTAATTGGTTAATCAAGTCCACATTGCAGACTTCAGGTGGTTAGTTACTGGGTTTAAAGTGAAGATTATTTGGGTGGCATTTCACAGTTGGGCAGAATGTCCTTGAAAAGACCTTTTAGAGATAGGTACTCTACTGCACCTTGTTAACTAGAGGTACTGCAGAACTCAAGGTTTGTGAGACTGTAATATAGGTAAGAGTTAATAAACACTGAGTCCAAACGTGAACTGCAACTCCAGTGTATTAATCCCGACCCCATGGTGCTGTTTCCCAATTGGCCCTGACTTTGGATCCTCTAGAAGAGGAAGCTTCTTGCTGGCAAGACTTTCACTTGGTCACTGTCCTGCTTTAGAAGTGGCCTTAGAAAAAATGTTTTGCTATGGGCTTTGTCTGCTGAGCACTGCCAGAACAGGGCAGCTGCAGATAGAGGCACTCCTTTGTTTCCCCAGGGCGCAGTTGGCCAGGGGCTTCCTCAGCACCCACCATCTGCCAGCCACCTTCCCCCAGGCCCCACCCAGCCCTGGCTGCTCAGCTCTAGGAGCAAAGCCTACCTCGGACCACTCGGAGAGCTCCCACTGGGGCCCACAGGCCTTGTTCTTGCAGGCTTTCCTCTCCATGGGCCTGGCCAGCCCCGCTGCCTCGCAGAGGTCATCGTAGACAGAGCTGTCGAAGCCTGGTGCCAGCATCTTCCAGCAGCGCACGGTGCGGTACTGGAAGCCTTCACCGCAGGTCCGGGAGCACTCGCTCCACCGGCTGGTCTCCCACCTCCACGAGCAGGGAAAGCACAAAGGAACACCCAGGTAAGGGGGACCAGGGCCATGGGGTGGCAGGGATGTGCCTGCACACCCGGGGCTCCCCCACCCAGTGGCTGCTGCTGGGGCTCTGCTCATCACATCTCAGCAAATGTGGTGCTGTCCTTGAAACCAGCTTTGCCCTTAGCAGGCAATTTAGGTCCCAAATTCTTCCCCTCTTTTTGGTTACAAGGGGATGTGAGGTCGTCTTAGTTTAAGCACACCTTTCAGCCCAAAAATGGCTGTGTGCCTTGGGCAGAAAATGATCCTTAGAGAGATATCTCCCTGTGGACAGCTGATGTCACTTCCACTCACCTAGGCTGGCAGTCTCTCCCTGTGCAAAATTCATGAGTAGGTTCTGGTCGGGTCAGGGCATCGCAGTAGGATTCATCCACTTCCACTCCATCATAGCGCACACACATCGCGTAGGAGGTGCTGATACCTGCTGGGCCAGCAACACCCTCAGCCATACTCCATCAGATCCAAGAGCCTCCTCCCACCAGCATTAAATAACGAGTGCTCACTGCATCTGAAACTCTCCCTGTTGTATAAAAAATTACCAGGATTCTCTCCCTCAACAGCCCAAAAGGACCTTGCGTGGTCAGTCACCTGAAGCCAAGCCTACCTGAAGTGCAGGTGGAGCTGCAGGGGGCATAAGCTGAGACTTTCCACCGATACATGTCAGCCAAGCTGATGTCGTCGTGGCCCACGGGGCTCACATCAAACTCATTGCTGTGGAAAAAGGAGGTGGCGTGAGCTAAAAATGAAAAAGAAATTGCTGCAAACATGAAATATAGGGAAATTCCTTCTTGGTGTCTTTGAAGATGGAAAGGAAGCCAGTGTTTCTGCTTTCCATTTCCTCCACCTTGGGCAAGACAGACCACTGATGAACAGAGAGTGCGAAGCCTTGATCTACCTCCCAAATTCAACTAGCAAGGAGGAAGCATCACTCATAGTGAGTCTTGTGTATATCGTGGTTTGCCAGCCATGTGGGTGCCCTCAGCCTCAGCCTGCACCTCACCTTGAGGCATGATTTGGGTTGGGAAGGGTAGCTCAAGCAAGGTCCCTCTCATATCATAATATGTGGTGGGGAGAGTTCATATGTGGCATCCCCAAAATATTTAAAAGCTGCTCATCAGTCTCCTGCCAAATGTTTACAGAAGGTTCAGAAGCTTATGTGCCCGGAGGAATGGGACAGGAGGGATGTGACATGCTATGGATTCCTGGCCTTCTTTACAACCACACCTGGTCCTTTAGCACCCATTTAAATGGACCCTGAACTATGTTCCACGAGCTCTACGTCAAGCCAGTTGTAACAATCAGTCTTTGGAGGAAGCACCTACAGCAGCTTCCATGGATAGACACCAGAGAACGGGGATATCAAGGACAGCAGGGAGACTCCCAGAGGACTGGCTTGGCCCTCCCTCCCCAGCCACCACGCCCTGTTTTATCCCAGGAAATCAGGTGCCACCTTTCCGCGCCAGGGGCTCGCAGAGGCTCTGCCTGGCTGATGTTGGCAGTGGGGCTGGCCTCGAGCAGAGGGCTCTCCACAGATGCCCTCATGCTGTAGTTGGCTGCTTCCCCCTGACCACCAGCAACCACCTCCACTTTCATGTCCCCCAGTGAGTTCTTGCGAGCTGGAGCTTTGTGGAGGCCCTGAGGCCAGCGGGGCCAGAGCCCAGCTGTGGAGTTCCTGAGGGCCAGCCTGGCTGCCAGGGGCTGCAGCTCCCTGCAGAAGGCAGCATTGTGGGGGTCTCGGTGACACAGGCGCCTGAGGAGACGGAGCCTGGAGGACGTCACACGGCTCTTCTCCGACAGCTCGGGTCTCCTCATGCTGTAGGGCATGGCTGTGCTGCTGATGGAGATTTGGTTGAACCTGAGAGCTGGAATTAAAATACATGCTTTAACTACGTGGGATGGCTTGTACTTCAGCATGTGGCATTTTACAAGGCAAAAAAGCATCCAGTGTGCAGCCTAAAAATCAAAGATTTCTACCAGGGAGCAACCCCTCACTCAGTCTGGCCACTGCTCTGGAGCCCCATTTAAGCTCCAGTCTGGGCCTTCAGTCCTGGGCTCAACAATGTTGCACGTGTTCTTTGTTCCTGAATTGCTGTGTGGCTCTCCCAGATCAACCTCGGATTTGACCTGTCCCCTTGCTGTCCCCTGATGATCATGGACTGCTGCTAGGCCCTGTTGCTGTCACTGCCCTGCCTGCCAAGCTCAGGCACCCTGCCTAACCCCTATAACAGAATCACAGAACCATAGAATGAACTAGGTTGGAAAAGACCTTTGAGATCATCAAGTCCAACCCATGACCTAACACACCTTTTCACTGTGGCCACCCTCTGGCATCTTCCCTCACAGAGATACTGGTCCTTGCTGCTCCCTGACAGTCTCCACCCCACTATTTACCATCCTTCCCTCCTGCCCACCTTGATTCTAAAGCCACCTTAGATTTCAAGAAGACCACTGTGGAATGTCTGCTTTCAGTCAGTAAAATGGGGGGGAAGGAAGAACAAAGCAACCAACCCAACTCTGTTTCTCCACCAGCTGCTGCCACTTCCTCCTCCTCTTCCTCTCCTGCTGTGTTTGCATGGTAGACCTGTCTGATCTCAAAGTCATACTTCTCCTTCTCTTCACTTTGTTCCCAGCCCCAGTCTCGGCTCTGACTGGTAGAGTTGGTCTGGAAGAAGTGCGGGGCACCAAAGTCTAAATCTTCTTGCCCTTCCCTTAGAGGAAGCTGTTCACTGGTGTCATCTGGTGACAGGGAGAGCCACGTGGCATTGAAGTCCTGGGCAGCTCTGGAGTTGGCTGGAATGGGATGGCTGTGGCTGGTCTCTGGTAGGTGGTGATAGAGGGGCCTGGCAAGGGCAGGGGCTGCAGTTCGGAGAGGCGGTGTCCGTGGGACAGTGTAGTCGTAAGTTACATGAGGCATTTTCCCATTAAAGTTATAGTACTGGAGGAAACGGGGAAAGAAAACAACACTGCTTTAATTTCAAGGGTATGAATTCCCCAAAAGCCTTTTCTAGCCACATCTGTTTGGTGATAGCTGTTGAGAGAAGACAGCATCCTCATAAATCCAAAAGGAAAGCCCCCTGCAATCTGTCTGGCTTCCTCAACCCACACACAGGTTTGGCTTGGGAACCAGGTTGTATTGCTACTGTCTGAGGGAGGCAGGCAAGACAGGAAAGCCTAAAAGTGGCTGCTCACATACCATGGCATTCAGAGACTGGTTCGTGGGCCCGTGAGCTATGATGTACTCCAGCCCATCCGAGTTCAGGCTCGAGGGCCGCCGGTACTTGAAGACAGTGCCAGCTACCCTGAAGTTCTGAGGGTGGTCAATGGCAGAGTTGCCGTTGAAAAAGAAATGCCCAGATTCATCTGCAAGTGCTTCAAAGAGAGAGAAAACAGACAAATGGGACATTCTTCAGAACTCTGGCCCTGAGGAGAGGAAAGAGCCCATGAATGAGAAAAGCCCAGCAGAAACATAACCCCAGGCCCTGCCTGTAGCAAACGTGGGTTCCAAACATCTCTCCTGCACTGGAGGTGTGGTAGCCTTGGTTTTTGGAGAGATGAAGCACCCATGTAGCTATACCCTGAGGAAATGCTCTCAGTAGCTCTCTCACAGCATAGGTGGGAGTGCACAGAGCCTCCTCCCACCTCCCAGGCAGCTGATCTGGGGTCTCCACACCCACCCAGCTCCTCTGCTCACCCAGGATGTTTTCTGTTTTCCTGCGCTCAATGATGAGTATGTCTGTGGCACCAGCAGGGATGTTGGTGATGAACACATAACCTGAGGAACAGAACAGAGCATGAGGAGACCCCAAGGGCAGAATAAAAAAGGTCTGGGTGGGAAAAGCAGCTCATGGGACAAGTGTGTTTGTAGGGAGGCGGCTCTGCCCGTCAGGAGCAGGGTGCCAAGGACCTAAATGCACATTGCACCAGTCTGTGAGCTCTCATCCCAGATCTCTGAAATCCCATTAACAGATCACCATTATGGAAGTCAGTCTGAGCACTGCTGGGTTTGGAGTCGGGAAGGAACTGCACAATGAAACAGTCTGGCTTTGGGGGTGTGGATGAATGTGCTTTCACACTCTTTCTGGCAAGAGCACAGAAAAAAAGCTTAGTAGTGATCAGAGCTGATGCTGAATAGAGGGTGGAAAAAGACCATAGGTCCCCTCAGCTCCTGACTCCATGGAATTTGTCTCAGGAGTAGCAAAAAAAAATGACCTTTAAAGGGAGAGGAAATAAGAGGCTCTTAAAGTTGCGTAGTTTGGCAGTTTGTTTTTCCCGCTGGAAACGGGAGTCTTGTCTGTTCTGTAAGATATTGTGGGGGCTGGAATGGGAGGCCAGAACTGTACCCATACTGCTACAGGGGATAACACCATTACCCCTGCCCTGGAAAGGGGCCTGAGTGCTTTCCTAGGCTGGTGTTTGTAGGGAGTGAGGCAAACTAGTGAAACAACAACAGTGTGAAACGATGTTCCAAAACATCCTCAAACCACAGTTCATTAATTACTAATGAGCAGACCACAGTCCATTCTTCCTGTGGTTGGAGGACTGGGCCATCAGGCTGCAGGTATGAATGTCAGGCCCATTTCAGAGGGGACTGTCCCTCAGCTGTGCCAGCCACAGGACTGGGGAAAGCAGGAGATTAAGTGCAGGCTGAAACAAACGCTGTGACCCTCATCATAGCTTAAGTTTCAAATGAACACATAGCACAAATAAAAGAAGATTCATTGATCTCTTCACATTATCTGAGATGGGCGAGATGCCAAAATCAATAGGAACAAATAGATCCCCAGCTACTTCCTATTCTAAACAGGTGAAGGGAAACCTTACCAGCCTAATATAGAGCACATCAAACCAATCTCCTCTGATGATTAAGTGAGAAGGACAAAACACAGGCATTTAAGCAGGGGTGGTGGCACTCCTCAACTCTTTCCACCAAGCAGCTGGGAAAGCTCCTACCCACGGTTCAAGCCAGTCCCCCTCCATGCCAGCTGGTGGTAGGAAGTAGCAGGTGAAGTCTCCAGACTGGTAGCAGGGAGTACCTATCTGTGAGATTGCCTTTCGGAAGGTGCCCGAGACACGGTGGCAAGTGCTGCCGTCCCCTCCACACACCCTGCATCTGTCCATCGTCCGGGGCGAGTGCAGGCTCCCATCACACCCTACTGGCTGCAAAGGACAGAACAAGAGAAGGTTTCCTGGGGGGACTTTTTGATGCTTGTCTCCCCAGTTGTCTGGTCTGTTTGTGCTGTATATTAAGTTCTACACCTTTGGGACTGGTTCTGGGAGCGAAGAGGGGGAAGAAGAAGTGCTAAGTTTGTTTTCAGAAACTGCTCTGATTCCTCTGCATTCTGCTCCTGGACTGTGTTGTCTGCAGCACAGACAGCGGGACAGAGATCTCCTGTGCTTTTAGTTAGTTTTTAGCTAGCTGAGGCAGAGAAGTTTCCTGGACTCTTTTTCTTGGGACTGTTTAAGCCTGCTCTGGACTGAAAACCCCAAGGAGCACGGGAGTTCACACCTGTGGCCCACTGGGGCCCAGGATGGCATTTTCCTGAAAAGACTGATAAGAGACTGGGCAAGCTGAGCTACAACCCAGGGCAAGGACTTCCTCAAATTTGCCATCTCATTCAGAACAAGAGCTTTTATTCTTTCATATTATTCATTCTTTATGCTTGTGGGCACTTTGTTTGTTAAATAAATAGTTTTTCCACTTTTCTCCAAGGAAGTTCTTTCCTGGACCAGCTGGGGGAGAGGACGTTTGGGTTTGCTTTCCAGAAGGACCCTATTCAGAGGTTTTCTCCCAGATTTGCCCTAAACCAGGACAGGTTTCCTGGGGCCAGCTTACCTCCATGAGGGCAGCATCTTTCCCAGGAAATGCTACTGCACTCTTTTGGGGAGGTTCTGGGGGGTTGTAACAAATGAATCCAATGCAAGGCCTCTCTTTCAACTCCCTGCTGGGACCCCTTGGCTTTGCAATGACCAGGAGGTCCAGCCACGCAATTAAAATCCCAGTTTCTCTACTGCTTCCTCCCAGAGCCTCACCTCACACTTCCCATTGATGCAGACTCCTTGGTAGGTCCTGTCCTTGCAGGAGGTACCATCCTGTGCTCGGGCCATCAGCTGCCTCTCTCCACTGCGGGTGGTGCACTGGAGGTCGCACGGCTTGTTGGAGATACTGGTGTAGTCATCTGCAGGGACAGAGGCACAGGGTCACCAGGCAGGTCAAGGTACCCAGAGATGGGCAGAGAGGAAATGGACCTTCCCCTTGTCCCTGCTGATGGTTTGATGTCACCTTGGATGTTCCTGCTACTCCCAATGACACCCTGGATTTTACAGCAGTGAAGGGGTCACGGTGTGAGGCTGCACTGGGAACCGTGCCAAGCAGAAATCCTTCTTGCTGGCAAACCCTCTTCCTTGCCATGCCTTTGTAGTGCCATCACTGTGCCCAACATGGGAATGCGCATCAGCACATCCCAGGCCACACATAAAGGCACAAGAGCAGAAAAAGGCTCTGAGAGGGGCACTGACTGTGTGGGCTGGTGGCCAGCTATGCCCCATTCACCTGAGCAGCTGGATGTACAGATGTTTCCACATTCCCTTGACAGCTAATGGAAAAACAGGTGCAATAACAGGATAATATCTTAGATGAACTCAGTCTGGGCCTCAAGGGACAACTGGACACCCACGTGAAGTCACTGTGTAGGAACTGGATGAGCATTCTGTTCAGAACAACCCAGGGCAGCCAAGAGCGTCCATCCCTTGTCCCCTAGGACTTGACTTTTCTGTGCCCAAGAAAATCCTGTGGGTGTTTTCTGACCCTCACCCCTTGTGTGAAGTTGTGAAAACCCACCTGGATAGAGGGGCATCCAGTGGTAATAGTGCTTCCCAAAGGCTTTGGCATTGAAACTGGAGCACTGCTGCTGTTTGAAGCTTGCTGTGTTGGCTGGGCAGGGCTATGGAGGGAATAAATGGAATCAAAAAGGTCCCTATCTCACAGACATTCTTGTGACAGCTGCACCCTGCTGCATCCTCACAGGATGAAAATTCCCTGTCCACCCTGGAAGGAATTGGTGATGGACTTGGATGTCCCCTAAGAGAGGCAGAAAGGCCAGGCCTTCATTGCCAAGGGCCTCTCAAACAGCTGTGTTTAACAGCCCTGCAAAAATCCCTTCCAGCAATGGGAAAATCAGCAACGGGAAAAGCATCCTGGAAAAACTTCATCCCTCCCCTCACCCCACAACAAATATGCTTTTACTTCCTTTTGTCCCATCTCCCAGTCCCAAAGAACAGAGCGCATCTCCCACATCCTCAAAGGCACACCATCCAGCACCCCAGGAGAGGATCATACCCCTTGTCTCCATCCTCTGAGGGACCAATCCCACCCCAAATGCTGGTGATTTTGCAGCTCCAAGTAGGACCCCTGAGTCCCACACCCCCCAGTGAGGAGCAGTCAGAACTGGAAGTGGTTCTGACCTGCTGCTGGCACAGCTGGTAGTGCTTGGCTTGACCAACACACATGGTGCTGTTCGTTCCCTGGGGCATCTGGAGCCTGAAAAGCAGAAGTTTCCAGACATGAGCTGGAGGAGGTCTGTGAAGTACTGAGGATGACACAGGAGTCAGGCCTGACTTAAGTGGGAGAAACAAGGCAGATGTTTTATCAGAGCAGTTTTCTGGATCTAGACTGGCCAACATCTCTGAAACACATCTTCAGTGCTTTTAGGTGGGCTGTGATTTTAGGCTGTTCTTGTTTTGGGGTAGGTTGAACAGACAGGGAGCAATTGCAGTATTGGCACCCCTGTGTCCTTTCACCTCTGAGCTCCAAAAGGGCTGATGTGATCCAAAGACAATAGAAGCTGGTGGTCCATCACTCCTATGGATGTGCCCAGGATTTGCAGAGACTGGGGGAGTTGATTTCAGAATCGACTGTGAATTGACAGAGAGATGGTGCCTATCTGGCCGCCCCAGCAGATTATCAGGGAAGGCTTGGTACAGGTGATGAACAAAAACCATAGGAATTTCTCAACACTTGAATCTTTTGGTCTGGCCAGCATGAGCTATCCAGGAGATACTGACTGATGCAGAGACAGAAAAAATTCTTGAAAGCTGTGAAGATATATGGAGAATGGCTGAGACCACAGGTTAAGGCAATGCAGTAATGATCTGCAAAATAATTTAGGCAATGTGTAAAGATGTGCAGCAGACACTGTGTTACCAGCACTGGGAACTGAGGATACAAGGAACACCTTAAGCATATTCAGGCTGGCCTGGCTGGAGGTACTGCAGCTGTCCCTCCAGAGCAATGCTTTACATGACACAGGCAGAGCCTAAATTTGCAGTAACACTTCAAAAGTGCCATGCCTTTCAGAAGCAGAGGCTTCCTGCAGACTCAGGCAGCAATTGTTTCCTGGCTATACCTGCCTCACACTTAAGCCATTCACCTTAAAGCTGCAGAAACCTTTGGGCTGGCCTTTCTCTTTTTTTAATTCAAATTTGATCCCTGGACTAAAACACCACAGCACACCCTTCCCTCCCCAGCTGTGGAGTCAAGGATAGAGCTGGCATCAAATGGAGAGAAAAATCTCTCTTCTGGAAGCAGGCAAAGGGCAGAAGGGCTGCTCTGGCTGTAGGGGTGCAGGACAGCCCCAGGCTTCCTCCCCGTGCTATTCCCCACTGCTTTCCTAGGGTGCTGGAGAGGGGAGGAGCAGCAGCAGAGACACCTAGGGAGGCCACAGCCAGGGGGAAGGTCCTTCAGCACATCTGGACCTTCACCATGCTGTCAACCAGCTCAGAACACAGAAGCTTTCTGCAGCAGGGAGGAGGGCAGGTCGGGGGCCCTGCTCTGAGCTTGCTCTGCTCAGGAGTGCATTCACGCAGAAGAGAAAGCTCGCTGTGCTGCAGGACGCCCGCTCTCATTAATATCCCAGGGGCCTGGAGGAGCAGGTTACAGAGCTGCTGCAGGAGGAGGAGGGGGAATTGGTGGCAAGGTATCCCAGACAGGACAGCAGAAGTTCAGGCAGCTGCAGTTCCCCTGCTCTCGCCACTCCCACAAACCCAATCCTGATCCCAGGACTGCAGCAGCTGTAGGGGACAAATGCAGATGCTGTCAGGTGACAGCCAGATAAATGACAGGGAAAAAAACTTGCCAGCTCTGCAGGGAATAAAGAGGGGAAATTGCTGAGATGTGGCTGAGCTGGCTGCTGCCAGGAGTAAATCAAGTCCCCATAAGGTGTCTGGCAATATGTGGCCACATCCTGAGCACAGGAACTGGCCACAAATCAGGGCTGGGGTTGGTCAGAGCAGCCATGGCAGTGAGGGTTTGTGAAGGAAAAGAAGAGCAGAGCCAGCCTTCTCCAGCCCATAACCCCATCATCTTCAGGACTCCAAGAGAGGACCACCCTTGCTCCCCATCAGATAAATCAAGCTGAGTGGGTGACATGTTCAGGGAACCTGTCACCTGCCCCACTGCAACGTGCTTCTCCAGTCTCCCTTCCTCACCACTGCCCACAGACCACAGCTGCCTTCCTTTCCCAGAGCCTACAGAGGAGGGAACCCTGACCCTGCAAACCCAGGAGGTTCAGCCCCAAAACACAGGGGGTGTTCACTGGGGATCTGGAGCACTCCCTTTTCCTGGCCAGGGGCTCAGGCTCACAACTCACCTCTGTCTCAGGCAGTGCCTCTCCCGGGACATCACCCCCCCGCCGCAGGACCGGGAGCAGGTGGACCAGGAGCTCCACTCTCCCCACCACTTGGTGACTTCTTCATCCCAGGCACCAGCTCCATCTGCTGCCTCACTACTGTCCTGACAGAAACAGAGCATTGTTAGCTGGAGAACCTGGCTCCTCACCACCAAAAGCAGCTGTCCTGGCACCTGGATGCCCCCTTAACAGGCAGCAGTGAGACAAACGTGCAAACATGCCAGGATCTGAGTCCTGTGGGGCCACACCAGGATCTCAAAGCTTCCCTCCAAGACTGAGTTCTTCATGGGAAGCAGGATGCCTTGGGATCTCACGGGATAGAGAAGGGCTGTAGGGCTGGACATGTATGGCAGTAACAGCAGCTGCAGCCTGGCCCCACAGCATCACCCCCAGCCCGGGTGAGGCACAGCAGCAGAGCACGGCTCACACTTGGCTCAGGAGAGAAGAGGAAGAGCTGCATTTCTTGGCCGTGCAGGGAAGCTGGGAGTACACAGGTGTCAATTCTCAGAGCTGCATTTCCATGAATAACCTTCCCTTTGTGACTAAAGCAGCTCAGATCCAGGCTCCTCATCCCCCAACCCTCACAAAAATCATTTTCAAGAGAGCTTCAGAACCAGACCCCCTCCCCACAAACCCCACTCTGTTCAGAGGAGGAATGCTCGCTCTCCCACCACACCTTGCTGGATTTTAAATTTGGCAAACCTGAGCTCCTCTGACCCCAGCGGGGTCCTTGCAGTAGGCTGCTGTTGGCTGTGTCTCCACAATTCCCAGCAGGTAAACAATTCCGTGGTTTAGTTGGGTTTGTTTTTTTTTTCCTGGCAGTATTTTCCTGTTTAGTGTCTGATGGTCTAAAAGCTCCCAGGGACTTTGGCAAACTTGCCTGTGCAAGAACTAATCTGCTGTTTACTGAAACACAGCTGTGATTAGTGTCAAACGCAGCCCTGAGTTTAACACAGGACAGTGACTGGAAGGGATTTATCCGGCTAAAATGCCAAGTGTTTAAATATTAATGGGTGAAAATTAATACTCTGTGTGTGTGTGTGTGTGTGTGTGTGTGTATGAAGCCCTTTCTTAAAGCAAGGGCTCAGGGAAGTTGTATCAGTGCTACTGTTAGCAAAACACCCTGATTTTAGTGGCTTATGGTCCTGTCGGGAACAACCCTCTGCAAAGCAGAACTGATGGATGTGAGAGAAAACCCAGCAGGGTTTGCTCATCACTCACTGTGCTCTGCTCACTACTTGGGCTGACTGTCTCTTGGCTTTATGCTCTTTCATGGTGTAATAAAGCCAAAGTACTCTTCATTTTGTTGTGTAATTCCTGCCTGAGAACTTGTGTTTCCTCGGTGCCTGCCAACAGAACAGCCTCTGGGCAGAGGAGACGCAGCTGGTTTATGCAAATGTTTTTAAGTTGTAACTTAAATGGTTGAAATGTGCATAGTGCCTCTTTTTGATGGCCAGAACACGTTGGAAGGAACCTGCTCTGCTGCAAAAAAAGCACCGTGCTACCTGGTGCTTTGCCCTCCAGTGATTGCAAGAGTTGATTTCAAAAACAAGACAACAAAACTCCTTGCTGTGTGAAAAACCCTTCAGTGCTCTGCCTGGAGCTGACTTGCCTGACAGGGACTAAATGCTGTGGTCAGCAGCTGAGCTGCTCATTAGGAAAATGAAACTAAAAGAAACAGACGTTCTCAAAAATACCTTCTGTTCTTCCAAATGATCACCTCAACCAATTTCCCATGAAAATTTTTGTCTCACTGTATATTATCAGGCTGTAAACAGAAATTCTGACTATGCAGCTTTCACATTTACAAAGGAAACAAACCAAAGTCTTTCATTGGAAGGTATTTTCAGCTAAAATCTTTCCCTGACCACTCCTATGCTTCTTTGTGATACACATTTCAAGGCTGGGGTGGAAGAACTCTTCACGGCTGTCAGGAAGGAGAATTCCAGTGATTTATCTGGTGTCTGAGTGGAGAGCTCAGCACAAAACTGATTCTCTCATAGCTGGGGGGAAAAATCAAAGCTGGTTTCTTAGCCCTTTCATGAGGCACATGGACTGCTGGACAGAAGGCACGAGGACCAAAAGCTGCAATATTTGCACAGCTTTTCCCCAAACGGCAATAAGAACCTTTTTTACCGTGTTACTGTAACCTACCAGGTAGCCCTGCCCTGAGGATCTTGTGATCCAAACAGGTGAGAAGGGGCAGAAGGGAAACAGGTCAAGTGAAATAGTCTGCTCTGTCGATCTACCCCCGGGTAGGAAGCAGGGTTTGTGTACTTGGAATGGTGAGAAGTTGCAGGCTCCTTTTCAGGGTTCCTGTTCTTGGGGTGTTCTGCCTGGGTGCAAGGAGATCAGGCATGTGGGGGCACAGCTGAGGTTTGGGGGAGATCAGCATCCCTGACCTGTGAGTTGCTTTCTCACAGATAGGCTAGGACACATTGCACCTCACTGACAGGATGAGGATTTATTGAAAGATGCTGATCAGGGAGGCTTTTTCTTTTAGTAGAATGTGTTCCCCCATATCCACAATCCCTGTTCCTGCTTCCTCTCTGAGCTGGAGGAATCAGTCACTATTTAAGTAGATTGATTTGGCTCTCAGGTTTTCCATGACCAAGCTCCCTTGCCAGACCTTCCCTGGGAGCATTTATTTTCTTGTGTAAGCAAGGACAATGCTGAGCTGTCCCGTTGGCCATGTCCCTTTATGGCACGACTGCATCCGAGTCCTAGGCCTGGACTAAGAGTGGGAACTTCAGGTACTTGGAGCTCGGGCAGCTGGTTCCAATCTGGGCTGAATTTATTGTATTGTCAGAAATAAATCTGCATTGACCACGACACACAAATGGTTCTTCGTTTTAATTGAAGATATATGCATTTTCCAAAAGTCCAGATAATAAATTAAGGACTGTGGGAGAGACTCCAGATTAGATTAACTCCCAGCTTCAGTTTCCCAAGCCTCTCGACAAATCCCAAGAGTGGATTCTGGACAAATGAATCCCCCTCTCCATCTACTCCTCACAGAGGGAGAAATGAAAGGGGTTGGATTTTGAACTCTTTTGCATTGTCCTGGTTATGGGAGATGCTGGAGCTGCTCTAATTTGCACTCTGCTGCAAAATCATGGAGAAGGAGCAGGCTAGAAACACCAGAGCACAGGAGATGCACATGGGTCCAGCCGTCATAAGCCTGGCTCTGCCTGGGCTTGGCCAAGGGCTCTGCCTAAAGGAGATATGATTCCTTAGGCGAAGAGGATTTCCATCCCTGGAGAAGATAGACCATATTTCAGTTCAGCCAGGTGCTCTCCACAAGAATTTCCCCCAAGGTGCTTGTGGTTTGGCACCTGGTGGTTACAGAGCTGCAGCTTTTCCTCTCTGAGGCTAACCAAGGAATTCCTGTGCCTTCACACCTGTGCTGGAGGTCGTGTGAGGGCTGCCCTCCCATCCCCTCACCAGGGGAGCAGACCTGTGAACCCCAACCTGCAGGGAACTTTTCCAGGATAAAATGCCTGTCTCCAGACTTGCCAGCAGCAAAGGAACATCACTCCCCAAGCCAGTGCTACTGAAAGCTCTTTCTGCCCAAGCAAAGGCCCAGCAGCTGCTTCCCCTCTCCCCCCTGCCAAACAAAGGCTGCCACAAGCAAAAAATGCTTCAGCTCTGCACAGAAGGGTGGGCCCGGCCTGACATCCTATCGGATTTCCAGGCGGCCTTTCTGAAGAGTTGAAAGGGATGAAATAAATTCTCCGCTGCCTCTCTGTCATGCTCTGGATCAGCTCAGAGCTGCACTGGCTTTCCCAGAAACCTGGGAATAACTGCAATTACCGTGTCGGTGGCCCAGTCCCCTGTGTTGCTTAATGTTGTGCCTGATCTTGAGATTCATTAGAGCCTGGCTCCTGGGGAAAAAAAAAAAAAAAAAAAAAAAAAAAAAAAAACGGA
>VXBN01010348.1:1418505-1437431 GCA_013397395.1 Sinosuthora webbiana
AAAAAAAAAAAAAAAAAGAGCTGTCTGGGAAGAGAGACCACAAACATGCCTCCTTAATAGAGGAGCGAAAGGCTCTTGCTGCAGCCTTGAGGGCTGGCCCACACTGAAGGGCACAGTAGCTGTCATAAAATCTTCTGCTCAACCCTGTCTGAGAGCATAACACAACTCGAAACAGCAGCTGAAAATGAAATAAATTCTTCCCAGACCTTTTCCGAGGCTGTTAACTGCATGTCCTCTACCAAAAATTTCCACCATCCCTTTACTTAAGGGCTTCTCTCTAGAGCAAACCACACCACTTACTGAAATACTAAGTAGCTTCAGATGTCTGAATGCCTGGAATGAATGGCAGATTATTATCTGGGAATGAATGACTGTGTTCAACACCCCTGGTTTGGGTTCCCCCTTCTCATTCTCTGACTAAAGCTGTGGTGATACACTCTACCAGAGCCCTGAGAAAAAACAATAGCAGTGGAAATTATGCCCTGATGTTTTACAAAAGAAGTGGGGTTTATATAAAGATATTTCTCACCAATTGTTTTACACTATTTATGTAGACTAGATAGTCTCTGTGAGAGATTCATATTTGAAGTAGACACAAACACATATTTTCCCCTAGAAAAGCTGGAACAAGATATCTGAGGAGGTTTTCATAGAGGCAGGTATCCTGAGAAAAAACAAGCAATGCAGAATAAATTTCAAGGGATCAGGAAGAACAATAATCTGTGAGAGAATGGAAGCTTGTTAAGGATGTGGAATTGCAGCAGATAAGTAACAAAAATCTGGACATATAATAAGGCACAGATGAAAAGCAAATTAGAAAACCAGTGAACAGAAGCCAGTGGAGCACCACCGAGTTCTATTCACAATCCTGCCATGACAGAAAGTTCACAGGCAAGTGCTGCACATCATTCCAAAACACTTGGTCCAAGTCAGTCGGGTGATTCCCTGCAAGTGGGATAACACACTTGTCCTGGGACAATCTGGTAGAAAGGATGGAAAACTCTGAAGGGGGAGAAGGGAATGACAGGCAGTGAACATGAGACCTGTCTATCACCAGGTTTTGAATGAGTGACAGGCAGTGAACATGAGACATGTCCATCACCAGAGGCATTGAATGCAGTTAGTTTGGAAGTTGCTTGCCCAAACTCTGGACTGAGGTTTTCTGACACTCTGTATAACGTTTTATATGGAAAACGGGAGGACAGGAGGAACCACAGGTTAATTCCCCAATGAGCATTTTGTGCACTGCCGTTGCACCAGAGATGGACAACAATCAGTACCAGCAACCAGGACAAGTCACACCACGGTCATCTGGGATCACATGGCTCCGTGGGGATCTCCTGGAGTAAGGGAATCTTCAGGGCACAGAACTGGTGTGTGTTTGTCCTGGGGGGCCCTCCTCCCACCTGGGGATGCCCTTGTCTGAGGTGTTGTGCAAACACAGCTGCTGGGGGCAGGGAGAAGGGAGCAGCCAAGGCTTGTGCACACGTGTTGGTGGAGTCGTCCATCCAGGTCACTCCTGAATGAAGGACTTCACATCTGTTTAGCTTGACCTGGCTTGCTCTGCCTGAAGCTTCTGACTTAGCCCTGCAGCTCAGGGGTAAACAGAACAGGCAGCAGATGTGCAGGAAGGGAAAAACAAAGCTTCAAGATTAAGACAAACCCCAGAAAAGGAGACAGTGCTGCTCCTCAAACCTGAGTTATTCCCAGTAAATCTGCAGTGTCTGGTCTTCGCTGTGTCTAAAATGGCTCATGTGGGATTTGCTTTATCCCAGCCATGAGTCTGGGGGTGGGAAACACAACCCAAAACCCTCTTCCTTTAGCAGAGCAGAATTCCTTAGGCAGCAAAGAAATCCGGCCGGGTTCCCCGCGAGGAAACGGGAGCGCCGAGGCACAATGCAGGCAGTGACCCGTGGAGGCAGGGGCACCGCCGGCGCCCCGCGAACTCGGGATTTCTGCCGGGAAGACGGGAATTCTGCCTGCCCTGCCACGGGAACGGGGGCGATTCATCCTGGCCGGGCCTCGGGAAGGAGACGGGATGGGCACAGGGGTCTCGGTGCTGCGGTGAAACAAGTGCCACAGGAGGAGGGCCAGGCTGAGGGGTCCTTTGTGGAGGAGAGAAGAGATGAGGGGAGCGCGGGGCTCTGGACACGCACCCCGTGGTTAGTGGGGAAAGCAGCTGCCTAAAGCCATGCTCGGGGTGGCGGGAGGGACGGGGAAAGGGGAGATCTGTTTGTTTCCAGCCCTAAACTTGAGCCAACCTTCTGCTAGAGACGAATGAGGAGGGATGAATGTGGTGGGCAGCTTCGGGCGAACCCCCAGCCAGGGAAAGGCGCCGCGCCCCCGCGGTCCCTCCGGTGATGCTGCGACCCTCTTGGCGCATCCTCACATCCCCCTCAGCCTTTTGTTAGTGCCAGGCACAGCAAGCGGGCCAAGCCTGGTCCTCGGGGTCAGACTGGGGGAGAGGGGACGGAACCCCCTTCCCAAGCAGCGCATGAGTGAGGGAGGGAAGCGCGAGGATCCCGGAGCGACGGGAACCTGAAACCTGCGGGGAAGGGAGAGCGAGGGGCCGCGGGTCGGACCGCTCTCCGTCCCTGCCTCGCCGCGGCTCCCCGAGGGGAGGGAAGACGGGAAGGAAATGCAGGAGGGAGGGAGGGAGGGCGCGGGGGCCGCCGCTTACCTTATCGCCAAGGGGGGCGGCGGCGCGGAGGAGGAGGAGGAGGAGGAGGCGGCGGGGAGCGGCGGCCATGCCGCCCTGCTGCTGCCGCTGCCGCGGAGGAGGAGGCGGCTCGGCGGCCCACCAGCGGCGGCAGCGGGCGCGGCGGGGCCCGCGGAGCGCGGCCCGGCATGGCTGGGGGAGTTAATGACTTTACAACCTGCCGGGCGGCGGGCGGCGACCCGCGGCGCTGCCGCTCGGCGGGGGAGGGATGGAGGGGTGGGGATGGGGATGGGGATGGGGGCCGGGCTCTCCTCGGGCCCCGCCGCGCCCCTCGCACCGCCCTGCTGCCGCCGCGCCCGGGGCTCGGAGCTCTCTCGCCTCTCTGTGCGACTCTTTCCGAGCCCCCCGCAGTGGCCCCGGAACTGAGAGGTCCCTGCAGAGCCACCCGCGCTGTCCCTCGCTCTCAAGCGGAGCCCTCCTTTCGTTTCCTGCCGCACAAAACTCTTTTGCTACACGATTAGACAAGCTCTGCTCCCCAGAGCATCCCTCTGCCCGGGCAGGAGCAGGCTGTGCTCCGTACTAGGACAGAGCAGAGCATCCCCCAGGACAGGGGGGCTGCTCTAGCTGGGGTGGTGGTTGAATCACAGAATCCTAGAATGGTTTGGGTTGGAAGAGGCATTAAAGACCGTCTTGTCCCATCCCCTGCCACGGGCACGGGCAGCTTTCACTATCCCAGGTTGCTCCAAGCCCCATCCAACCTGGCCTGGAATACTGCCAGGGATGGGGCAGCCACAACTTCTCTGGGCACCCTGTGCCAGGGCCTCCCCACCCTCACAGGGAAGAATCTCTCCCCAAGATCACATCCAACCCTCAGGCAGTTTCACGCCATTCCCCCTTGTCCTGTCACTCCATCCCTTAACAAACCCTCCCTCTCCAGCTCTCTTGGAGCCCTTTAGGCACTGGGAGAGGCTCCCAGATCTCTCGCCCTCTCCTTTCTGGCTTGCCCCTCGCTGTGCTGCTGCTCAGAAAGCAGCTTTTGGCAAGATGCTGCCAGTACGGTGCTGGCACCCCTGGGCCCTCCCGGGAGCTGCCTGCCGTGCCCATGGCCACAGGCTGCGCAGAAATGGCATCAGGTGTCCCCGGCCCGGGGCGGGCAGCTGGGGAGCAGCGGGTCCTGCCTGCCAGATGTGCTGTAATTAGTGTGGGGAGGTGATCCGAGTCCTCATCGCTCCCTCACCGAGGGTTTCAGCCTCAGGGTGGAGGGAGGGGAGAGGAGAGACAGGGATGTCAGCAGGGGGACTCCTGATCAAAGCTCTTTGCTGGCAGGGAGGGGCAAGGGGAGGAGGGGGCGTCTGCTTCTGACCCAGCCGGAGAAAATGAGGGTGAGAAGCACTGACAAAGAACACAGTTGTGCCTCCAAAAGCAGGGAGGGGAGAAAAGCTTCAGTCATCTCCCGCCTGTCCTGCCCTGCCGCAGCCCCGTGTAATGTCCCTCCGGAGCCAGCTCCTGCCCCGCAGATAAGCAGAATGGTGGAGAGGCGCGGAGCTGGGAGAGAGGCTGTGCCTAAGAAGAAAAGGGTGGCTTGTCTGGCTCCAGCTGAGCGAGTTTCAGTGCGTCTGATCTTCTTTAGCCCCTCTCAAAAGCAGTGTCCGAGCAGGAGCCCCGGCAGGCAGAAGGAGGCTGTGCAGTACGAAAGATTTCGAGAGGGGGATCTGCGTGTGAGGCTCTGCGGGAGCGTGACGGGGCAAACCCAGCTGGCCTCCGATGCTTTCCCCTCCAGGGCCCCTCCGTGCCCCTCTCTCCTGACTCTTCTTGCTTTCATCCCTTTTCATCACTCCTGAGCCTCCTGTGCTCACAGGGGTGGTACAAGCACAGCGTGGAAGGCAGAAAGACAGTGTTTAAAATGCTGCTTGTCATTTCACATCCTGAGTTTAGGCATCCTGGTTGTTTCCTCGAGGTGCAGAGGAGGTTTTGAATACTCTCAGTCAATGCGGGAACAAGGGGGTAGGGGAGATAAAGGTTCCCTTGCAGTCTTGAGACACCACTCACATTAACCAGTGTCTGGAAAGGTTTGGTAGTGTTACTCACCTGTTTTAAATACATTTTAAATTTTGTTAACAGAGCCACCACAACTTACCCCCCGCCTCCTAACCATTTCCAATCCACTTCTCTCAATTATTATTTTTTTCCTACTGTCTTTATTCAGACCGCAAAGTAAATCTGCCACTTTCTCGTTGGGCCAGCTGGTTCTGCTGTGGGATATGTTATGTGTGAGCAGACCGAGCCTGGCATGTGCAGCAGCCCTTTGTGGTCTTGCATGCATTACTACCATGACAAGGGGCTTTTCCCCAGTTGCTTTCCAGTTTCATGTGTCCTGTTAGCAGAAAACAGGGCTGTACTGCCACCAGGCAATGTTTAAAGGATTCGTGAGTTTGAGGATCTCCCACGTAGCAGCACCCATGGTTTCATCCCAGCTGTCTCTCCTTAGCCAGTGTTTGTCATTATAGGATGCCAATCCTGTTTGGGACTGATTCACACTCATCCCCTGCCCTCTGGAAGTTTCCTGGGATTATTTCAACCTCTTGTTTCATTGAATTTGCTTCCATCAGCCAACAGTTTCTCAAAAAATCTTCCAAACACAATCAGGAAGGGAAACACAGGCCTCTGGAATGGAGAAGCAGTGTTTGTGGCTGCTGTTGCATTGGGTCCTGAGCATGACCTGAAGGGATTCATTCTGCTCACAACTCACCTGTCACAGGTAGCAGCTGCCTTCTCATGGGGAAAGTCTTGGGATCATAATTATAGAGGTTGGGAGTTAAGAAAAATGAATGTGAGACTGGCCTGGTGTGGAGAGGTCTTTAGGCACCTCTTTATTTCTCTGTGTGTGTTCCTGCTGCTGCCCATCCTGCTGGAGGGAGCCTGGTGCTTGCCCCAGAACAGATGCCCCTCCTGGCCCTGGGAGCAGGAGCAATTGGACTTTTCTCTCCCTGTGAGGAGGAACCTCTGTGGTGCAGACACTCTGCAGACACAGGCTTTGCCCAGGGCTGTGGCTGATCCTCCTTTCTGCTGCTCTGAGCAGCCCTAAGGATTCAGCATTCTTAATACTGAAATTAAGAATAACAAATTTTCTGTTAACACAGAAAACAGGGGCTTCGTTCAGCTCATGGTGGGAAGAGGCCAGGTCTGCTCCCCTGTGGACACTGCCACGTCCTGGTTTTTGTTTCCCAGCGGTGTCTGAGTGGTCCCTGGGCTGCTGGGGCAGGGGATGGAGCAGAGCTCAAAGGACTGAGAGCTGTGTGGAGGCTGTTTCCATCCTTCGTGTTGTGCTCTCCGGATGCCTCTGCTTTGGCTCCAAGAGGATCCTCAGCTCTTGAGTGCCCTCACGAGGGATCTGCAGCGCCTCTCCTCAGCCTCAGCACAACTGCTGAGTGCAGCTACAGCAGCGAGAGGCCAGGACGATGCCTGCCATGGCTTAGCCCCCTCTGTGGGGAGCAAACTTTTAAGCTGCATTCTTCGAGCCTTTTCATCGCAGGCTCTCGGATCCACGTCCCCCAGGCTGAGGACAAGCTCCATTGTGTGGTTCATTATGCAGCTGCTTCCCCTGCAGAGTCAAAGGTGGGAAATCAAAACAGATTCCAGCTCCCAATATCTGCAAATCTCAGTTACAATTTTGTGGGCCAGAAAGTGGCCCCCCGAGGGAGCAGCCCTGTGGCAGCAGAGCCTGCGCATGGAGCTGCAGGAGGGTTAAGCTGCAGATGAGCTCACAGAGGTTAAAGATCAACAGGAGAGATGTGGCTGAACTGGGTTCACTGCACTGGGCAGCACTGCCTGGGCCACTTGGCTTTAAAAGCTGAGGGTGGCAAAGTTACATCGGCCACAGGACAGCAGCACATTCACAGGGATAATCAGTGCTGATTCTGTGGTGCAGCAGTCCAGGTTGGCCTTCCAGGAGTGGTTTTGCACCTCAACTGTGCTCCTGTGTAATTTTCAAGGTGATTTTTAGGATTGTTGAGCACCTGGTTGCAACACATCCTTCCCTGCAGCACTGCTGCTGCAGAGATTGGGACTCAAAAAACCCCACCAGTGCACCTTTCTGCCTCTGAGTTTGGACTCTCTTTTGGATTCAGTGCAAGCCATAAGAAAGCAGCCTGGTTTCTGCATCCAGAGTTGCTGTACCTGGGGACATTGGATTTTCATGTAAATCTTTGGTGTATGACCAAATCTTGTCCTCTGGCATCAAAAAGGAGACGGGTGATTTTTACTTCTGGCAATCAATCACATCTATGTGAAGGCAGGTGCCATTGTTATGAGTATTGTTGTCAGGGGACTGAAGAAAATCCACATTAACAGGGTAAATCATCTTTTCTTTTCCAGACCTCTCTCCATTTAGGTTAGAGCTGGGCAAAATAATTCATCATAAAAGCAAAAGTTTGTGTGTGCTGAAGTGGTGGAATATCAAGTGGAACCAATCTGCTGAAATGAGTAATATTTGCTTTTTGTATTTCTAAAACATTTCAGTTGTCAGTGGATTTCAGTTTCTTTTATTAAGTATTATGCAAACCCCAGTTATTTCAGGCTGGGTTGAATCCAGTAGCTCTTTGGGGGTTTGTTTTTAATTCTGTGTTAGTTGAAAAAGCTGCAAATATTTGCCCCAAACAACTGAGAAAAATGTTGTTTAGAGTTTTTCCAGGAAAAGCAAATATTCATTTTGTTTGCACAGCTACAGCCCTGACCTAAATAAAACTTTGCCTAATTGATGATCTCTTTAGCTTAATGAATATAGCTAAGAAGAATAATGGAATACAGTCAGATTCCAGTCTCACTTTGCTGGCTTCTTTCACAACCTCACCATTTATTTTTAAATAGAAGTCCTGTCCCAGAAGCAAGCAGATATTTGTCTTTAAAAGGCCATAAAAATATCTTTGCATTGGAAGAACTCAGGTGGGTGACACTTTCAGCAATGAGGAGTTGCCTTTGCACACCTGGGTTATGCACTGCAAACACAGTGTGCAAAATGGAGACAGAGAACGTTAAAATACAGATTTCCATCAAAATATTGGCATTGCATGATTAATGCTCTGCTGGTTCTTACACCAACACCCACACTTAACCCTGCAGAGCAGAATACAGTGTTTTCTCTCACCAGAGTAGTGTACAGCAATAGAAAAGAGGGAGAGGAGGAAGCAACCTGTGTCTGGTATCAAACCATGCCCTGGGCTCCAGCAGGTAGTTCTCACATTTAGCTCAGTGTTTAGCACGGTTAAAACCCCTCTGTGATCTTGTCTTCACATCCCCAACCAACCAAAAAGTCTGCTCTTTGGCCAGAACATGAACATGAACCCTCTTCCTTCGTTTTGTCCCCTCCTCCAAGTTAAGGGCCACCAATCTCCTGAGACACGTCAAGGCACAGGGCAGGGGGAAAGAAGAGACAGGCTGTGGTTTTTAGGGTGCAAGGCTCCCTGAGCCCTTGGTGGTGCAGATCAGCAAGGCACTGTTGGCAGGAGATCCATCCAACACCAGGGTCCAGTTGCTGTAAGGAACTGGATGTGCAGCTGCTAAAAACCACCGTGGTAGTGAGGATTTGTTCTGTCTGGATACAGAGCCTGGCTCTGCCAGGCCTCCGTCTGTGCTGCTGCTGTGGAAATGAGCCATGATCTGCTCCTTCTGCACAGGCACACGGGGCTGGCACCTGGGGCTGCCCCTTGGGTTATAAAAAATGCTGTAACTTGCACCTGCCCTCCAGGTGTTCCTGAGTTGGCTGCTCTGCTCCACAGCACCTGCAAAAACACAGTGTGCAGGGGAATCACAGTGTTTCCAGGACTTGGATTTCTCTTCCTAGGATGCAGAAAAGGAGGAATGGAAAGAAATTAACCTGCTTTGTTAAGGATTTTTAGTGTTAATGGCAAAGATTTTGTCTTGACCAGCTAACCCAGCTCTGCTCCTACTTGCTTTGGCAGATGCCAGAACTCCATCTGCCTGGCAGGGAGGCAAATGTACCCTTGGAGGGCAAGAACCTGGTGTGTTACCCTACATGGTTTGAAGTATCAACATATAATCTACATTCATCAATAGAAGTCACCTGGGGAGAGGCTGGCAGGCTTCCAGCCCTGCACACAGGTCAGAGATCCAGGTGAAGAACAACCTGTTGTGTAGGACCAAAGCATTGGCCTGAGGAGAGAGTTGCAAGTTTTGCGTGGCAAAGGGATTGAGTGGAGAGAGAAGCAGCATTAAATTACATTGTATTATTTGTCTTTTTACCTGTGTAATCCCTTGAGGCTTCACACTATAAGTGTGACAGCAACAGTTTCATTGCTCTCTGGTTCTGGAGCTTGTTCTCTGGCACAAGGGATCCCCAAATGGGATCCCTGCCATTAGTGTAGTGTTCAAGTGCTGACAACCTGAAATTTCTTGTAATTGATGTTTAGGGTATCTCTGAACTGAAGGTTTGTTTGAGGGTCTGGGCTTTGCCTGGTGTCAATCAGTCTGTGCAATTGGGACTCTACTGGGGCTGACTGGTCACACCCTTGACTGGCAAACTGCTTTTCTTTTTGAAGCATGTCTTCAAAATGTTGGGCTTTGAGGAATCTGACCTTTCTGTGTTCCAGCAGCTCCCTGGATAAAGTATATTGTGAGACAGATATACACAACTTTAGCAAGCTGAGGGAGAGATGAAAGAGCTGCTGAATCACAGCATCTTTCTGTCATACTACAACTAAGGTTGTGAACGTTATTCGTCTATTTCTCGACAGAAACGCTACCTGCAAGGTCCTGTTTTCCCCCCTGCCTCCCCACACACTGATGTTCTCCTGTGGAACTCAAAAATACCCCCTGTTCCCATCTGCCAGAAGGAAGCATGCGTATCACCTCCAGGACTCAGCTGCCCAAATGTCCTGGATCAACTTGTCCCTGTCCAACTCTTCTCAGGAACCTACAAGAAACCAGCTGAAGAGAAGTAACACCGGCTGTGCCTCTGCTTGCACCAGAGCCAGCCAGGACCATTTTTCCAACCCTCCTCGGGGCTCTGGCCATTTTTGTCCCTAGGGTTTGGCATAGCAGCCCCCCTCCTCGATGGTCTGCACCGGGTGTATGGGCAGCACCAGGTGGGAGATGCGGCTCCACAGCCCGCTCAGCTTGTCGGAGTCCATGTGGTCGTAGGAGCCGGGGCTCCTGGTGCCGGTGAACTTGGCCCAGAGGAAGTCCCGGACCCTCTCCTCCACCTGCTGCAGGCTGACGTGGCTGTCCAGCGTGTCCTCCTCCAGCAGCACCGTGAACAGCAGGGCCACGTCCTTGAAGGCGGCGCTCTCGTGGTCGCAGTACTTATAGAAGATGAGGGTGGCCCCGGCGGGCAGCAGCTCGAAGCGGTGAACGACGGCGGCGCGGCCCCCGGCCCGAAACGCCGCGCTCAGCTCCGAGTCCACCTCCAGCTTGGCGCGGTCGCTGTGCAGCCCGGCCTTGTCCCCACCCTCGACCTGCACCGTGCTGCCGTGCACGGCGGCCGAGTAGCAGTCGGCCAGGCGGGCGCTGAGGCAGCGCAGGGTCCGCTCGGCGCCGCGGGCGGCCGTGAGGATGATGATGGCCGGCTGCGTGTGCTGGGACGCGTTCAGGTGCTTGCGCAGGAACTTGCGCCCGCGGAGCCACAGGTGCGGGCTCTGGCCCGGAAAGCCGTGCTGCAGCTGGTCGAACTGGGACAGAAACGCCTCCACCGCGGGGTTCTTGCGGGGCTGCTGGGAGCTGGAGGTGGGGCTGCAGAAGCAGAATATGCAGAAGCCGAGCACCGCGAGGCCCGCGATGAAAAGCCCTGTTCAACAGGGGAGAGACACGACACAGGGAACAGGAGTCAGTGCCAAGTGACCCGCAGTGACACCCTGGAAAGCAGCTACAATGGCTAGTTCTCCCCTCTCAGACTGTAACGGTTCTGGCTTCTTTTTTCCCTGCCAGGATCGGGATTAATACAGGGAAGTTGAAGTTTGTGTTCGGACTTGGATGTTTGTTATTTCTTATCTGTTTACAGACTCATGAGCCGTGAGCACTGACTAGCAAATTACAGAGATGAGGTAAAATGGACTGCTTCTAACTCCTTCCAAGATTATTTAAGCACTAATGACCCAATAAAACCTATTGGGTGACATCTATATTATCACCCAGTAACACCTATTGGGTGACACCTATATTATTTATACTTTTGACCCAGTAATGACCCCCCAAGGCCTGCAATGCAGACCTTTTTCACCCAGTTACAGAAAACCACCCAAACCCATGAAGAAGAAGGAAGAAGAAGGTGAAGAAGAAGGACTTAGACAATGCCCAAAGTCCTCCATCTTGACTCACATGTATTACTATACACTAAAATCTTAAATATAAGTTTTTCACCCTGTGAGATCACACAATACCATCCAAACTACACACCCACAACCCCCGTGCTATCACTCAATCTCAGCAGCCTGTTCCAAGGCATCAAGTCAAATGTGGTGCTTGCTTGAGGGTCAGCACCTTTTAGCTCAGAAACCCTGATATTTTCAGCCTCCAGAGTTCCAACACTCAGACCTTGCCCCCTGCACTAGGAAAGTGGAGCAAGCTGGCCAGGAAAGGTGAAAGGGCTGCTGGCTCTGTGTTGTGAGACTCCCACTCCAGTACACTGGGTGAGGGGGCTGCAGCTCCAGGGATGAGGGCAAGGTTACAGCATTGGGCAAAACTTGCTGAGGAAATTTTGGAGCTGCCCACAAGCTTTCTTCTCTTTCCCCCTCCTCTGTTTTCTTTAGGGTTTGTGGCTGTTCAGAGCACCACACATGGAGGTGTCTGACCCAGGTAAAGTGCTGCATTGACTGTCCTTCTCCATGCCACGAGTGAACAAAGGCCACCGGGCTTCTGCTCAGAAAACAGAAGGCAGCAAGGTCCAGACACAATGGCTTGTGTCCCTCTCCACGGCAAAACAGGGTCTCTTTCTAATAGGAGAAATGTGTTGATGCAGATCAGCATGGCTGTTCCTGCTTAAAGCCCCACGACAGAGCAGGGCTGGGGAGGGGGACCCTCAGCACAAGCAGCCCCCAGACCTCCCAGGACATCCCAGGGCACACACAGCATGACAACCACAATATGCCAGCTTTTGAGGCTGAAGAGCTGGAGGGGAAGCTGCCACTATAGGCTCAAACTGAGCCTGTATTTAAGGGGATGTTTTTTCTCTCAAACCCTCAGAAGAGGCTGTGAAAGGTCCCAAGAGAGAAGATTAATTAAATGTGCTTCATTACTTGCTCCTGGAGGATCAGTGCCTTCTGGTCGATGAGTAACATGCAAGGGAAGCTTCTTTTCCTCACCTTTCCACAGAAGGGACTCTTTGGCCTTCTCCTGCTCTGTGTTTTGGTTGGTGATGTTCTGCAGGGAAGACAGAGTCTCTGGGTTTGGGACTGTGTCCCCTGCAGTAAGAGAAAAGAAATGTGTCACTCACTGCTGAGGGAACAGGTAAATGGAGCTGTAGTAAGCAAAGCATTAGAAGTGAATACTGCTTTGGGTTAATACTGCCCTGAGTCTTGGATCTCTCCTCTTGGGCTGGGCAAGGAGAAAGACAATGCAGAGTGCAATGTGGCTTCATGCCTTTCAAAGCATGACAGGAGCCAAAGGAGAGAGAAAGAGAGAAGCCAATTAATTTCTTACACCTTCTTTCCTGCTTGACTCCAGGAAAGTGACAATGCCTACTAAAGATCTCACCCAACTGTTGTTCTAATGCCTACAGAAAGTGTAGGAAGTGGAAGAGCAGCAGTGTGCAGCCACCAGCTCACCTTTTGGTCTTTTCCTTAATGTGCCCTGGGACCCACTCTCCTGTGCTTCTTGCTCTCTGGGTGCCTCTGGCTCCCAGTCTGGGAGAGTGGAACTGCTGCTCTTCTCTGCCAAGAAGCCCCTGGGGACATCTTCCATGCCAGTCACATCCAAATGTGTCATTTCACTGTCAGAGCTCCATGCCTTGCTTGTTGACGAGGCACCTTTCTCTGCCTTGCAGAGGCTTTCACACTGCCCAGCTGTCTCCAGGTGCTCCCATGTTTCCTGGTGGACAGGGCTGTCTCCTTTGCTTTCCACATTCTCATGGCCCAGCCCAGCTGTGGGGAATAAAATTCACAGACCTACCCTTAGTCTCCTTTAGCCCAAGAACCAACAACTCATTCTCCTGCTCTGCCTCCTCTAAGCCAAGGCCCAAGTTATCAGGCCCAAGGGTGGGGAGAGACTCACCTTCATCCAAGGCCTCTTTTTCCAGGGGTCTTTCTAAGACACCTTCTCTTGTCTTGTCAGACTCTTCTGGCAATACTTCAGTGTCCTGGGCAGCTCTCTCCTCTAGTGTGGGACCAGCTGAACCCAACAGTGTTGTCTCTCCCCCATCAGCATCTGATTCACATACTGAAGAGTCCTCCTCTGGTTTGCAGGGTGTCTCAGGCCACCTGCTTGTCACTTGGTGCCCAGGTGTTTCCTGGGTGGCCTCTTGGTGTTCAGGTGTCTCCTGGGTGGGCTCTTGGTGCACAGGAAGCTCTGCTGTGCTACCCCCCTGGGCTGGTCCAGCTGTTGGGATCAGAGTTCACAAACCCAGTGAGCCACACAGGAGTCAAGAATGCCCAGTGTTTTACCACCACCCGTACAACTCCCAGTTCTGGCACTGCAGAAACATTTACCCCAGTGAGAGGGAGAAAACAGAGTGACCAGAAGTGAGAAAACTCTCGGGTTGAGATCCAGACAGCTGAGTGAAGGGAAGGAGGGAATCAGGATGCAAAGGCAATCGCTCACCACCTCCCACAAGCACAGACTGAGGCCACACCAGTCTCCTAGCAATGGCCGCCTTGGAACCAACCCCCTTCTCCCTTTCTTCCTGTGCCCTAGTTTTTGTTGCTATATTGTATTCAGCAACCTTTTTCCCACCTTGGGACCCTGCCCAATCTTCTGCCCACCCCAGGGTATTTCCTGGTCAGGGGCAGAAAGCCTTGGTGCTGAGCCAACACTGTTCAGCAATAGCCAAAACACTCCTCTGTTTTCAACATTTTTTTCTCCAAACTACAGAACTTACAGCTGTCATGCTAAAACTATCTCAATCCCAGCTTATGTCCTAGGTGGGATGGGCAGGCAATTCCTTTGTTAAGTGGTAGGATATATTATCACATCTTCCATAGATAGTGGGTTTTCACAGATAGCAATGGATTTGGAGAATTCCTAAGGCTGTTGTTGAGTACAGTTCTGCCAATGCACTTCAAGCATCTGTCTGAATGTAAATGATAATTCTGCTCATGCCCTGTCTCTGTTTCTGTCCTGAAGCTGCTCTCACAAAGAGCTATGGCAACATTTAATTAGAAACAAACACTGGAGCATAATTCAATAGAGAGATTCTGTGACTGACAGCATTTGTGACATATTCTGACCCTTACAGAACCAAAGTGCAGCTCAAATTTCAGACACTATTTGTGAAAAAATGCTTTTGAATGATCAAGCACTACAATGACATAAATGATTACACTGTAATTAGAATAAACACTAATAAAAAGGGCAAGGAACTCCCTTCTAATTTGAAAACAGAGGGAAAGCTGCACTTGTCACTTGTCAGAACATGATTTTTACATTCTTTGTTGCTGATTATTACAGTAACACTTCTGACTATATAGGACAGACCTGAGCTGGTGATGGCATCACTGTATCACTGACACACTCCTAGGCACTAGTCATAACAAGGCTCCACAGAATGTAAGTACAAGGTAACATGAGGAAACTTGGATATATCCTGCTGTACAATCTGGGCACAAACTACTCCTTGCCCTTCCCCTTCCGGAGTTTTTCCAACCACAGGTGGTGGAAAACTGGCTTATTATTTAAGCATCTGAGGATGGGAAGCATCAGGATGTAGGGAACAAAGTTCTTCCAGCCTGGATCTCTCTCTTCAGCATTCTTTGTGCTGCCATCTTGAGACACAAGACACAGAGTCTAAACCTGTTGCAGATCGGAATCTAAAACTGAAAGTAACTTGTTCATCTTTCACCTTTTAAAAAATGATGGCAACTTGCTTTCCTTGGCTTGGAAAAGATGGAATTCTTTCACTGGCTTATTTTTCTTTTGCACAGGTTTCCCATGTCACTGCTGGAAACTTGCAGCAAAGGGACTTTCCTAGCAGACGGAGTAAGCCTAGGATTCACTTACCTCCAGGCAGACCCACGCTTGGATTCTCTTCCATGTTCCTTTTCCCCTGGAGCTGCGGCTTCTGCAGTGTTTGGTTTCACTTTCTCCGATGCTCATACGGAGCACTGTGTCGCTGCTGTTGGAGAGGCTGACCAAGTCCTGCCCCCCTCAGAGCCACCATCCCGTCCTGGTCCAGGCAATTCCAGCTACACGCCCACACACCTGATAAGCACAAACACAGGAGCCGTGATTCACGGTGCAGGAGGCTCCTCCTCCACGATTCCCAAGGTGAAAATGGGTGGATGTCGCCCATAACCATGAACCTTCAGCCCATGGGCTGTCAGCTATTTTGCTTCCCGTCAGTCCAGGGGTTAATGCCAACCGCATTTATCCTGGGACATGCCAGCGGGGTGAGGCATTGCTGTCTCATCCCGAAAGACTCGGCTGTGCTCCCGCACGGCAGGCCCGGACTCTGGGGCTCAGCAGGCTACTTTTGGGCACCTGGCAGCTCAGGCCAACACGGAGCTACGAGCCTGCTCCTCCCTCACTCCCTGCCTCCAGCGTGTCGGATGGATCCGGCAGAAACACCCCGCGGGCTCAGCACTGCCTGGCCGAGCGCTGCCAACCCGGAGCCTGCACCCCTCCGGAGATGATTCCCCGCCGCTAAAGCACTTCGGCACAGGGCACAGGGCTCGCTGGTGTAACCCAGCGGATGGCTTTCCCAAGCACAGCCAAGGCGGCACGGAAAACTCCCACAAAACTTTCCCCGCTGGAGAGTGGTCCGCGCGGTTTTCTGTACAGAAATCTCCAGCCCAGCCCCCTCGGCAGCTTTTCGGCACAGGGGAGCACCTGACCCCCCAGCACTGTCTCCAACACACGATTTGGGGGTGCGGGGTGCAGTCGCTGCCCTGCCCGGCTCTCGTCCCACCCCTCCCAGTTCCCGATGCTGACGCTCCGGCAGGAGAAGGAAGTCAGCAGAACAAAGTGGAGCCGGACGCTTACCCAGGCAGGCTCGGAGCCGGTCAGGGCGGCGATCAGGAGCAAAGGGGTGGCAGGCGGAGGCCAGCGCTGGCCTTTCCCCTTGCCCTCCGGCCCAGAGGCCCTTTGGTGGCAGGACACCAGCGCACACCCTGAGTCCTCCGCTGGAAACGTGACGGCGAACTCTGCCCTTCCCTGGCTCCCGGCTGCCTGCTGGGAGCTGTAGTTTTCCTTCCCACAGTCGTTCTCGGGAGCCCTCAGGAAACAATAACTTCCTTTTTTTTTTTGGCCGTGTTTCCGCGACTCTGTGGTTGCGCGGTTTTTTTCAGGCCCATTGCATGACTGTCGGCTTCCTGCATTCAGTAACACTGTTGCGGGTGGAAGCAAGGAAACCGGAGTGAGGAGGGAACTGGTTTGAGAGTTGGCTTAGGAAAAGTACTGCAAGAAAAGCAACCCAAACACGTAGGCAGCAAAGCCCGGGCTCTGGAAATGTCATGTTGCCAGTGCAGGGAGGCTGGGGAGGATATGGAATGCAGGGTCTTCGGCATCAGCCTGGAGGGAAAGGGATGTGGAGCCCACCCACTGTCCCCTGAAGTGGTGCAGAGACTGCAAAGGGGGGAAAGGTCTGAGAGTGTGTGTCAGCCCTTGGCCTCATTTAGGCAATGCTTTTCCAAAAGAAAAAAAAATCTGTTGTCATTTGTGGTGCCTGCACAGTGGCACGTATAGGCATGGGTATGTTCCAACCCCTTCCCTATTGCCCCTGCCCAGGACACATTTCGTGGAAAGCAACAGCAAGGAGCACGCCAGGGGAGAGGCAGCAGCACAAGGACCAGCAGAACAGAGATAGCAATACTCCTGGAACTCAGCTTGCTGCCTTTTCAGCAGCATCCCCAGAGGAGCCCAAAACACAGGGAAAGGCAATTGAAACAGCACTGGAAAGGAGCAGGCGGGGAGTGGCTGGGACTCCTCAATCTGGGGGGCAGAGGGCTGAAAGGGGGGATTGGACTAATGTTTGATTTGTTTCAATTTGACTAACCCCCCCCCCCCCTTACTAGTACCAGAGGCACTTGTAAAACAGGTAAGAGGTTAGGTTCAAATAGGAAGAAAGAAATACTTCTTTTTGCTGCATGGAGGAACCCTTACTGGCCCAGGGAGCACAGAGGCTGTGTCAGAGGGGTCAATAAAATGTGTGTGCCACGTCACCCAGGGCTGTCAGCATGTGCACAGGCATCAATAATGACACTGCTCATGTCAGGAAAGTGATGAGAAGGTGAGGTGTGCTGGCCATTGCACCTTATTTCTGACAGTGGCTTCCTCTGTCACCCACAGAGCCTGGGAGGGGACAGTGGCCATGGCAGACTCAGCACATTCCCTTGTCATGACCAACCTCTCACCAGGTGCAGCAGAGGCTGTAAAACCAGGAAAATGGAAAAGCAGGAAGGAAAATGTCAGGACAAGGTCACCTTGAGGGCCCTGCTCCTGGCTGCCATCAATCTTGCACCCTGACTTGATCTCCATCAGTAAGGAACAGCAGAGAGGAGGGGCAGGTGGTAAGAGCTTAATGAAAATCCAAATATTTTCTATCCCTCTGTCCCTAAAACCATCCAGGCCCTTCAACACAGCAGGTGTTTGGGGCTGAGGGGCCGCCCTTTGCACAGAAACACAAGTGTCACAAAACTGGCAGCAAGTGTGTGACAAAATCAGGGGGTCATTTCAGCCTCTACAGGTTGAGAACCTGGTTCCCAAAAAGTTGTTTGGCAGGAAAATTAACTGTCTGGCCTAGGGCATGAAGTCATCACAAAACAGTTACAAAAAAGGATCTTGATATTGTTGATTCTTTTTTTCTGATGTGGTATTTTTATATCCTCTTTTATTTTTGCTTTAGAAAACAACGCTTGATGTGTGTGTTCTGCTTTTAGGACTGAAAAGAATGACAATATTTACTGCTGGTACAGTAGGAGGCATGTATAACTTATCTCACAAATATTCAGTTGCTTTTGAGTGAAACTGCAACATTCACGGTGTGCTAGTAAAGAGTTTAAGGTACATTTGTTTTGAAATCTTTGTACAGAGAAGACATGCACAGGAATGGAGGCTGAATGGCACTTGCCTCACCCAGCCTTCCTGTTGGATTGCACAGGAGTGCCAGATTCCTTTCAGTGACAGGACAAGGAGCAATGGCCATAAACTAAAACACAAGTTCCACCTCAGTGTGAGGAAGAATTTCTCTTCATTGAGGGTGGCAGAGCACTGGGAAAGGCTGCCCAGGGAGGGCGTGGAGTCTCCCTCTCTGGAGATATTCCAAACCTACCTGGTGGTGTTCCTCTGTCACCTGCTTCAGGTGACCCTGCCTTGGCAGCCTTGTTGGATGATCTCCAGATGTCTCTTCCAACCGCAACAATTCTGTGATTCTGTGAATTTGTAAAAGCAAAAATTTGCTTAGCAACTCATTTCCAAGGTGGTCTTGAGCTGCTAGGGAGGGAGTCTAGAGGAGATTTTGTAGTCCTGTCAATTTGCCTCTTGAAAACCTCCAGTCATAGGAATTCTACCACATGCCCGGGTAAAAATGCTTTATCGCAATCAAACACATTTTAAAATCCCTATTTACCAGTAATGCATCTGAACGAATGGGTAAGGAAAGTGAAATGCCTAGCGAGATATTCCAGATCTGATTAACCAAAATGATTCCCACAGTAAGGAACAGAGCAGTGCAACGTTATCAGTGCCAGAGGATCTCACGTCCCGCAAAGTACCTCTGAAGTTCCTCTCTCTGCTATTCAGCTGCTATATGTGTTTATAGAGTTGGTTTGGGTTTTATTTTTTTTTTTTTTCGCCTCCGAGAAATGCAAAACCGGCCTTGTTCCGCTACCACCGGGTGGCACACGGAAGATGCCCGGGTGGGGAGCGGCGGCGCGGGGCCCGGGCTGCCCTCAGGGGCCGCCCCCGCGGGCCCGCGCCGGGCTGGGGGGGCCGCGGCCGTCCCGCATTTTTTTCACTGGGGGGCAGCAGCCGGCGGGCCGCCGGACGGGCGTTCCCCGGGCTCCTCCCGCCAGGCCCGATCCCCATACCGGTCCCGGTGCCGGCCCCCGCGGGCGGCTCCGGCGGCGCCGGGGCCATGGCGGACCGGCCCCGGTACCACGTGACGCCGCGG